>LNAC01000633.1:318600-364033 GCA_002007465.1 Ailurus styani | reverse complement strand
GGCAGAGAGCCCCCCTCGCCGGCGCACAGCCCCCCTCACCGGCAGAGAGCCCCCCTCGCCGGCAGAGAGCCCCCCTCGCCGGCGCACAGCCCCTCGAGAGCCAGCGGCTCCCCGTCGCAGAGCCCGCAGAGCGAGAGGGCTTCCCGCACGGCGGGCGCCCGGTCACCCCCGGCAGCCTCCAGGCCTGAGGCTCACAACAGGAAGCCAGAGTTAGGGTAAGAGCTACCCAGTTTCAGAATTCCGCCTCGAGGACACGAGCCGCCCGAACCGACAGGAGGACGACGATTCCAGAAGGGCCTCCCGTGTGCCGGCGTCGGGGCCCGGCTGCGAGTGTCCAGGACGGGGATGGCGGTGCCCACAAGGCCACGTGTATGAGCCACGCCCGCCACGGCTGGCGCGGCCGAGGGACGCGGTGAGCGCGCCCTTCGCACAAGGCCCGGCCTCCGCCTGGGAGGAGAGCAGCCCTGCTTCCGCAGGCTCCCCCGCGGTCCTCCCCCAGCGGCTGCGGCGCCCGCACCTCAACCAGAACGTTACAGAACGAGGAGGCTGCGGATCCCCCGTCGACAGATGGGAACACCGAGGCCCAAGACCCCAGAGCCGAGGAAGAGTCCCAGGTGCTCGGAATCCAGCGCCCTTTTACTCAGACGCCGCAGACCCCTGCTCTGCCACACACGGTGGGGCCCTGGACAGGCACAGATTCGTGACATCGTCGTCCCTGAGTCTGGGGAGAAAGACACAGAACAGGGAGCCGCGATGGGGTCGGGCGAGGGGCGTCCACGGGGGCCCTGGAGCAGCAAGCCCTCCCGGGCCGACTGCCGGGACCCGAACCATCCCCGCGCCCCTCGGGCACGAGAAGGCCCAGCTCCGGACGGAAATGGCTTTACTGGAAAGGTAAGGGGACAGAGCGCCAGGGACTGGTGCCCCCCACGTGACCCGGGGGCGCCACGGGGCCATGGGCACAGTTCTGGCAGCTGAGAGCGCGGGCAGGCCCAGGCCAGGGTGCAGCTGCGAGGGTGGGGGGTGGTCCAGCCTTCTGCAGGAGGGCCCCCAGCTGGATGGGGCAACAGAGGTCACGGGAGACCACCAGCTTCCATTTCATGAACACCCACCCTGGAGTCCACTGGTGCCAACCCTCTCGGAATCGAGCAAAGGGGGTGATGGGCTGTCCATACTTCACATGGGGAAACTGAGGCCCAGAGAAGCTCTCACTGGCCCCAGGTCACGCAGGCCGAGGTGTCTGAGCCAGGACGCAATGCCACTGGGTTCACTTTGTTTCTCCACACTGTGAGGACCAGGCCGAAATAAGCAGCCAAGACGGCGTCCTCTACTGCCCGTAATTCTTGCGAAGCAGAGACTGGGCCGAGGGCACCGAGGGAGTGGGGGGGCACTGTACCGGGCTGGGCTGGGCCAGGTCTGGGAGCCGAGGCTGCAGCCCGGAGCCGGGGACTCGGACCCCACAGAAGCAGAGGCCGGGTGTCTGCTCTCGCAGGCCCATGGCCTGGAGCGGGAACCGCAGCGCGGGGCAGAGGCTGGGACCCGCTCCTCGCTCCCCTCCCTCAAGCTGGGGCCTGCCCGGCGCCAGGAGTCCACCTTTGCTCTCAGGCCTGGCTGACCCTTCCGCACAGGCCAGGGTGACACGCACCCCACGGGCTCCCCGTCTGCCCTCGCAGATGACGCTTCGGGGGCTCGGCGGGGTCGAGGGGATCCCTGGGCCCTCCCGCCCGTCCTGGCCCCTGCGGGGGCTGACTAGACAGCGGTCTGGGTCAGAGGCCCTCTGCTCCTCGCCGTTCCGAGCCCGGGACAGACCCCACGGCGCTGTGTGGACGCAGCCCGCAGCGCCCACGCTCTGGGCGCCTGTGAGCCCGGAGAGGCGCGGCTTCCGGGCCGGTGTCCCGGGTCATCTGGAGCCAGGAGCCCTGCCAGCCAGCCCGGGCCGTGGACATCCGAGAGCATCTGCCCGCGCGGCCAGCCCGTCCACGAAGCCCCACGGCACCGGGACGAGGTTCGCACGGCGTTTCCGGCTCAAAGAGGACTCCTTGTCCCGTCCTCAGTGAAAGGGGTTCCAGACAGACGGAGAAAGGTCAGGGCTGGCCAAAGACTGTGGGAAGAGGTCCCAGCCGGGACTCAGCCCAGTTTTTCCGACACGGAGCTCTGGTCTTTGTCCGTCTGTGGCCGGCGGCCCAGATGTGGAGTTGGCGGCGCTTCCCACGGGGGACGGGGCCGTGTCCAGACTCCCGCGCACAGGAGCGGAAGCACCTGGAGGCTCTCGGACTGGCCGCTGTGCCGGGCAGGGGCCGGGCGGCGGGGCCGGGCTCCTGAGAAGATGCCGCGGCCTGCACACGCACCCACGGGCCCAACCGGTAGTCCTGGGGCCGAGTCCCGGCGGAGCAAGAAGCCGCAGCCCCTCCCCCACGTCCGACTCGCGCTCCTCCGAGAACACGTCGCCTCCCTAGGCCTCAGGGTCCAGTGGGGGGACAGGCCACACCCCGAGACACACAGACTGCCGGTGGTCTCTGGGGCAGAGCGTGTGTGCGTGTGCGCAGCGTGTGTGCGTGCAGGCGGACACGAGGTGGGGTGGCCTCCATTGGGGGCGGGGGCAGTGGTTCGAGCTCTGGAAGGGTCCAGCAAGAGACAGAAAAGGTGCAGGGCGCTCGCGGTGCAGCGCTGAGGGTCCTGACCAGGGCTGCCCCCCAATCGTGAGGCCACGTCGCTTCTGCGACCCCCAAATGAAGATGCTGTCCCAAGCGTTCTGAAGGCCCCAGGCAACCCCAGGTCCCTCTCTCACGAGGGCGCACTACAGGAGGGAAGAGCCGCGACGTTGGACGCCCTCGGGGGCGGGGAGGGGCCGGCACCTACCTGGACCTCCCGCGTGTGGTACGCGATGATCAAGCCCAGGAGAATGACGGTAGACAAGCTGATAAGGCATTTCAGGGCCAACGAAAACATGGAATCCTGCGGGAGAAAGGGAAAGAGTATTAGGACGGCCAGGAATGGGGCCAGCCGCAGGGCTCTGCAGGGGGAGGGGCTCCGGAGCGCGGCCCCGGGGGCCCCTCCAGCTGAGCATCCCCCCTCCAGCGTCTGTTTTCTAGAGCTCAGGCCTATTTGCATTCCTGGGACACCCTGCGCGCCGGGCCTCCGGGCTCCTGAGCCCTACAACGTGATTCCTGCTCCTGCTGGTCTTCTGTGGTTAGGGACTCAACCTCCTGCCGCCTGGGCCTCCCTCCCTCCGAACAACCTGAACCACAGGACTCCCGAGGCTCCTTCCATCTCCGACAACAACGAGGGTGGCCTCGGGCCTGAATGTCCTGCAGGTGTTCTCACCTCCCAGGAGAGGTCAGGGGCAGGGAGGGAGGCAAGGGCGGCAGAGGGGCTGCTGGGGAGCCCCCCACGGAGTGCGGAGCAGGCAGGGTGCGCCCCCCGTTCACTGCCTCTTCCAGCCCCAGGGCAGCGGCGAGAACTGCCAGGCACAGGGGCTCTGGACACAGCCCCTCCCCAGCTGTGTGACCCCAGGCTGCTGGCTCCACCTCTCTCTGCCCGACTGTCTCATGTGTCCAGCGGGGGGTACCATGAGTCCCCGCCCCCGAGGGCTGGGGGGGGGGATAAAGGCATTTGTAGACGTAAAGTCCCTAGGCCGGTGCCAGGCCAGCGGAGGCCGCGCGGTTTCTGTCACCCAGGTGGCATCCCCAGCAGGGTCAGGTGTCCAGGCTGGGACGCAGTGCCAGAAAGTAGGGACGACCCGGTCCCACGGGAAGATGGGGCCACAGCTGAGCAGAGCAGCCGGTGAGCCAGGCGCTGGGTCCCGAGACACGCAGCCCACCAGCAACGGCCCCGCCCACGAGCCGCAGTCCGCACGCACGCCGGATTCCCGTGAGCCACCCCGGCGTGCAAGGTGGTGTCACACGGCGGCTCCTGTCGTCCCCACGACGGCCCGTGGCCCCTATCCCAACTCTGCACACGTCACGGGAGGAGGCTGTGGGGTGACGGGCTTGGGCCTGAGTTCAAAGCCAAGGTCTCCGACTGGAGCCTGGAGCCCTGCCCTCCGGCCCCCGGCCTCTCCACAGCGAGAAACCGCAGGGGTGACACCGAAGCAGATCAGAGGCAGCTCCCGTCATGGGAGGCATCTCTGAGGTGGGGGCAACGCACTGCCAAGTGAAGGGCACGGCAGGGCTGGGGAGGGCGCGGAAGGAGGGGACAGCCCTGCCCTGCACACTCTCAGGGGCAGAGCGACAGCGGCTCAGTCCGAGGGGTTAGGTGCTGGCGTCCAGCAGGGCGAGCCCTGGGGTCGGGGAGGGCTCAAACCCGCAGAGACCCCATGCTCCCCGCCCCCTCCCCCTGCAGGCCGAGACAGCAAGAACCTCTCCCTGGGGCCCGTCAACCCCCCTGCAGGTATTTGATACAGTTACCGGGTGCTGGGGACCCTCCGTGCTGGGGACCCAAGGAGAACGAAGGGAACGGTGCCTCCCCCCCTCCCTCCTTCCTTCCTTCTCTCCCTCCCTCCCTGCCTCCCTCCCTCCCTCTCTTCATGACCGTTCAGCTCTTCTCACTGCCGGAGCCCCAGGCAGGCCCTCCGCAGTGTGCGGACTGTGGAGGTGATCAGAGCATCCTGCCTGCTGGAAGCTTCCACCAATCCGGCTTACGCGCAAGCCCCAGTCTGGGTGCTTCGAAGGCTCCCCTGCCCCTGGGAGCCCTCCATTCACCCTGCCCAGACAACTGTCTGCACCTCAGCCAGGGTTCAAGGAGCCTCCGTGGTTCACAGCGCAGTGCACTTGTGGTCACTTGCTCCGCGCACACATGTGGACAGACCCCAGGGGCAGCCCTCGGGAAGGTTCCTGTGTTTGTGAGCAGCACTGGGTGCCAGAGACACCACCCAAGCCTCGAGGTCTGACCTACAGAGGGCTGAGCACAGCCCGAGCTCGGCAGTTTCAGGACAAGACCAACCTCCCGACAGGAAGGGCTCTCCCTGCTCTTGAGCCGGAAACCACGCTGACTTCTCCCTCTGGGGCTCTGGGGGCTTCTCGGAGCATCACGCCTCCCCTTGGAAGGGCTTGGGATCAGCTGCACATTTCAACGTCTAATTTCTCTCTTTTGGCAGAAATGAACTAAAATCAGAATCCAAGTCTATTTCCACCATTTTTAGAGGAAGAGGTGGAGGGAGAGGGGCCAGATGCTGCCTCTTCTCCTTTGAGCCTCTTCCTTTTGTTCTAAAACTCAAAGCCTTTGCCTAAGAGGCGCCTTCCACCTGCTTCTTGGTCCTGGTTAGCTCCAGCCCCACATGGGGGGACCAGCTCTGTCCTGGAGCCGCGGGACCCTTGCCTCTTTGCAGACCTCCTGGCATTCTCAACTACGGTCCTTGAAAAATAAACCATCCCCAAGTTTTAATAGCTGGGAAACAAGCCTGAGTCTGGCTGGACTAGAAATGTTTTCTAGTAGTTAAATGTGGACTTGCCGTCTTTTCTTTGCTGCCTCAACTCCTGTGAAGCTTGAAATCGATACGGTTCTTTGGGGGTGGCAGCCAGCGAATGAGCTGCCACGCTCCACGGAGGGGCGCCTGCACCCGCTTCGCCCCGCAGGCTCCCCCCTGAGGGGCCAGGGGCGGCTAGGCTGGGAGGGGTCCCGTCAAGCGGCCCGTCCTCTCCTCGGCACCTCAGAACTCTTCGACGAAGGAGCAGTGACCCCGACACACAGGAATGGTTGGGAACGACATCCCCACCGACGAATCGTTTTTAAAGGCCGTTTATTCCGAAATGCCCAACCCTATCGGAGTGTTGAATAAGTTTGGGAACAGCCAGTGATGGACCACTAGGCAGCCACTTAAAACCATTTCTGTAGAGAATACGTGAAAAGGAAAAGCCCATGATATCCGGTGAAAAACCCAGACACCAAAGCTGCATAGATGGTCTTTCCAATTATTTTTAAACGTTTTACTTTCTCTAACGTGAAAACAACTGAGACTGTAGCATCAGACGATACAGGGTGTCGGAGCCCGCGCCCCGCGAGCGGCTGAGCGGCCAGCCGGGGAGAGCCCGTCGCCCCCCAAGGACCACGCACAGCAGGTGCTGGGGCAGTGCTTCTGGAACTTTCCCCTTTACCGAACTTGTACTGAGTGCCGACCGCGTGCCAGGTGCCAGCCCTGCTTCTCACAGCCCCCCCCGCAGACAAGGCCACGACTCTCCGTCGTGCCGGTAAAGAAACTGAGCATCAGAGAGACAGGGTGACTTTGCCAAGGTCATACGACTAACCCGGATCTTAGCTCTCTACCAGATTTCCCAGACGCCGTTCTTCCCCCCCCTGCCCAGGACCGTTCCACCATCCTCACGGAGCTGGCCACGCCACCAGTCAGGGCTGCGGATGAGTCTGCGAGCGGGGAGGGGAGGCGCACCGCCTTCCTGCGAGGGGCCCCTGCCCACCAGCGAGCCCTTTGCACCCCCACGACCTCTCGCCGGGGACTCCTGCTGACCGATGACACAGGGACGGGCCTGCCACGCCCGCCGGGCCTCCGTGGGCCACGTTCACAGGGAACCAAACAGAGACTCTGGGAAGCTCTCCAACGTGGCGAGGGAGGATTCAAGAAGCCGGGGGCACTACGCGTCCGTCTGCCCCAGACCCCGCGGCCCGCCCGCGCACGCACGGCACCCCTGCCCACCCTCCCGCCCCGCCCTGCGGCCTCCGGTCTCTGCAGCGAGGACTCCCAGATCCCCTCCGGGGGTCCTGCCCCCGCCTGTGCCCCCGAGGCCGTGGGGAGGGGGCAGTGTGTCCCCAGTCTCTGTGCCAGCCTCGTCGCCTCCAAACACGGGGCAGAACTGTGCGGATGGTGGGTCTTCCCAGAGACGCCGAAGTCCTGAATGCGTGTGTCTGGGGCACTGGAAACAACTGAGAAACAGAGTCGCAGGGGGACACGTACGAGGTTCCCCAAGGGCGCGGCGTGCAGGGGACGCCCCGGCCGGGCGGGCGGCCCCCAGGTGTGCGTGCGTGTTCCCGTGTCCGCGGTCCGTCCGGGGTTTCTTCCCCAGCCGGGCCCCCCGGGGTGGGGAGGGGAGGGCGATCCATCGTCTGCATTTGCTGAACTAAGATCGGTGTGCTGTGCGTTGCATCTGGGAGACCGTAGTCTCAGAGACGGGTTCCGTCCGGCCAGGTCGGCGCTCCCTCAGCGTCCCGGGCACGCCGCAGACCTGACGGACACTCGTGGTCAGCGTGATCCTCAGGCTCTGGGACGGTTGTCCCGCTCAGACACTCGCTCCGGAACGCGGCGCACACCAGAACCGGCCCTGGGGGCGCAGGGGGCCGGCGTTCCTGGGTGCCCCCCGCACCGGCGCCCCACCCCTGCCCCCTCCCTCGGCTCTCCCGCTCCTGCCTCAGGACCTCTCCTCCTGCCCATTCTCCCTGTCCTTCGCCGCGTCCTGCTCCGCGGGGCTCCTGCCCAAGCTCAGGCCCGACCCCGTGCCCCTCGGTCCTCCGTCCGGGCCGCCCAGTGCACCCCCCGCATCAGCGATGCGAGGCTCTGGCAATTCACAAAGATGCCCCCCGACAGCGGCTGTCCGCGGGGCCCACGCCTTCCTTCGCTCACCCGTCCACCCTGCGGGTATTTCCTGAGCACTCCGCCACAGCCAGGCCCTGCGCTGGGTCCTTGTAAAATGCCAGGGGGTCCCCACCTCCTCCACCCTGCCCGCTGAGCCGGAACCCACCAGGCCGAGGAAGGGGCAGGTGGTCAACGTGGGACGGTCAGAAACCAGCAAGAGGCCCAGAGGGAGAGAAGAGGCCTGCAGGCGGCCCTTTCGGCGACCAGGGCATGACGCGGACCAGACGAGGTGCCCCTGACCCTACGTCTTGAAGGGGAGGTGAGGGGTGCAGACAGCACCTTCCCCACGGAGAGGCTCTGAGCCGGCTCGCTCCCTCACTGAGTCCGCGGAGCCTGAGGCACGTTCTCAGGGCACGCAGAGCTGAGACTAAGCTGGCCACCCTCCCCTCCAGCCCAGATGCCGGCTGGGACATGGCAGGGACACGGTGAGCCGGCCAACGACGGGGCCAGGAGCGGGGCCGGACCCACGCCCGCGGGGAGGCAGCATCTGGCCCCGTCCTCAGTCCTTGGGCGACTCCAGCACCGGAGCTGGGAGCTCTGTTCCCGGCCGGCCACCAGCCCGTGGGCCCCACACCTTCGTGAGCAGACCCGCCCGCCGCACCGTCCACACCTCGCGGGGGAGCCCGACAGCCCACTGATGCGCGCTGGCCTGAGCGCCGGGCTGGGCGCCCAGGACGGGTCTCCCTTCACCCACCGCGACGGCCCGTGTGGAGGGTGTTGTCAGGCACACAGTAGGTCAGTAGAGACAAGCTGAACATTGACTATTTGAACGAAGGCAGCGCATTTTTGAGCCACGTGAAGCAGGTGGACCCTTCCACTCTGACTTTGAGGAAATGGCCAGGCGCTGCATCTCCTGCTCCAGACCCTCCAAGCAACCCCACTGGCCCGGGACGCTCACTTGCTCGCCAACCACCGTTCACTCGCCCACCATCCTGGAGTGGGGAGGAGGCAGGGCCCCCCGGGGAGCGGGAGTCCTGGCCCCGCCACCATCCAGGCCCCACCTCCCCAGCGGGATGGACCCTCCCCCATCTCACCTGCCCCCTGACAAGGCCTCCGTCATGTCACCGCGGCAGCCCCGTCACCTTCTGGCAGGACAGACCAGGGGCAGCCTGGGGTGGGGCCTGGGGGAGGGACTCATCCCCGTGCGCGCGGCCGGCCGGCGTGGGGAGCGCTGGTGGGAACGGGCGGAGTGAAGGAACCCTATCCCAGAATAACAGCCAGCCAGGCAGGTTGGCCCGGGGCATTTCTCCGTGGCCTCCATGCGGTCATTCCCAGAAGGAGATGGAGCCTGATGTCCGAGGACACCGCGCAGTTAATAACAAGGACATTCGGGTCCGGGCGGAGGGGCCGTGTCGTGCTTAGTGAAGCCGCATGACGGCCTGGACACCAATTAGGAGGAAATGACCCACCCCAGGCCCCGGCTCTCCACTGCCCGGTGCCCCAAAGAAGGAAGAAAGGTCATTTGGGAGACAATGGCACCAAAACACCACGTCGGACGGGTCACCCCCAAGGCCAAAACAGAAGTCCAATTAGGGAGACGGTTTCCTCTGCGAGGTCTGAGCGGCTCGGCGCGGGTTGTCCCCACTCATGACACGGCAGAGACTCCGAGCCATCGGATGCCGTGTCTCCCACACGCCTGCCGGGTGCCCGCGACAGCGACGCACGAGGCAGCCGAAAGCTGGCCCACCGGGTTCTCCCAGACGCACAGGAAGCCCTTGACAAACGTCCGCTGGGGAGTGGGTGTGGAAGGTCCGTCCCGACGGCCTCGGGCAGGAGCCCCACGTGGAGGCAGAACGAGACCTGGGGGACGACCTCCCAAGCCCGTCAGGCAGCGCGGGGCCCGAGAGACACCTGCCGAGCGCCAGCAGCCCAGCCCGGTCTGGAACTGAGGGGCCGTGGGGCCAGAACAATGAACTCGGGGTCGGCGGGGGAGGCCTGGCACTGACATCTTAAATACTCCAGTGAGTCTCACGTGCAGGCCAGAGATGGGATCTGCTGCTCTAGGGGCACAAGAAAACTCCAGAAACTGGGGCCACCACCCCGGCCCTCAGGAGACCCTGCCAAACCGATGTATGCAGCCCCAGAATCTTAGAGGGAAAAGGAAACGTAAGGGGCGCCTGCGTGGCCCGGTCGTTGAGCCTCTGCCTTCAGCTCAGGTCATGATCCCGGGGTCCTGGGATCGAGCCCCACATCGGGCTCCCTGCTCAGCGAGGAGCCTGCTTCTCCCTCTCCCACTCCCCCTGCTTGTGTTCCCTCTCTTGCCGTCTCCATCAAATAAATAAATAAAATCTTAAATAAATAGATAAATAAACCCTTTTAAAAAAAGGAAACTCATAAGCCATCTAGTTAAATAACACATGACTCTCTGCGAGAGTCCTGGCATGTGGTTCTTCAGTCTGCTTGATTACCTCCAGGGACAGGGAACTCACTTTCTATCACTACTTTGGAAGGCTCCAATTTTCTCAAAGACTGGATTCTGCCTTCTTGGGTGTTCTGCACCCAGTAAAGAAACAAAAGAATGCATCTGTGAAGCCTCGTTTGACTGTGGTATTGGAGACACTGGCGCTAGAGTCCTGGATCAGGGGCACCCTCCCCCAGGTACAGAACGCCACGCCCGGAGGCATCCTCAGAGGTCGGCGAGCCGCGCAGTTTTCGCACTGCGTGAGGACACGGTGAGGAGAGGCTGGCTCAGCGCCTGTCCAGCACCAGCGGGGGTCGAAGCAAAGCTTAGAACCTGGGTGTGGGGGTGTCCCCGCCCACCCTGTCTTCCCTGCTTGTGAAAATAAGCCCCGGATGTATGCACTCTCTGTAAGCCAGATCCCTGTCCTGGACGCCACCTCCCAGTTTCTCCCCCACCCCTGTGTCTCCTTCCCCAGTAAACAGTCGCCCCTGATGACCTTTCTTCCTCCCCCGCCCGGGGAAGGTGCGAGCCCTCGGCCTGCCGGCACCGGCCTCATTCCCACCCTGCTGGGTGACACCCGCCATCTCTGCAGCAGGTGCTGACCCACCCCTGCATCCGGGAGAGGCTCCTGCGAGCGACAGTCCCCGCAGCCTCAGGGTCCCAAGTCACGGAGAACCAGGCAACCTTGCTCTGCCCCAGCGTGGCCGAGCCGTGGGGAAGGCCGCGCGGCGGCCCATCACCCTGAACAGACGGCACGCTCCCCTCACCAAGACCGTCCTCCCCATTTCTTCCAGCGGAAGCCCGCCTTCTGAAGTATCCTAGAATCTTCCAGTGGAAGCCCACCTTCTGAAGTGTTCTAGAATGTCTGAAACAAATAACCGTGCTTCCTGAAGGCTGGCTTCGAAGTCGTCTTACATGGTCTGATTTAAGCCTGTCAGGCCCCAAACCAGTAAAACGGAAGGAAATCACGTCGCTCCGTGGAAGGCTGTGTGCCCACTGAGTTCTGGGCTCCCGCAGGCCCGGCCCCTCCCTCCTACCTGCCCCAGGACGGGCAGCCGGCTCGCAGAGCTGCAGGAGCCGCGGGCCAGCCCATGGCCACGAACCCGTAAGTTCGCCTTCGGATGCATGTGACTTGAAACAAAAGCGTTGCTTCGCATCTCCAGAGACAGAGAAGCTCGGCTGGTCTGCAGGCCACCCTGGCCCCCACCCCCTGTCCCTCCCACTCCCTTCCCTCCGCTGCCCGCAGCCTGGCCTCTGGGGCTGGGCAGGAGCAACGCTAGGACCTCGGGACTTCCGGCCTCATCAGAGGGCTCCCCCAAAGTCGTCCCTGAGCCTGGCAATGTCTGGGCCCACTGAAAGCCTTAAGATGCCCAGGAACCCACATGGTGAGTAAGCCAAGGCGGAGCCGGCTGCGCAGATGTCTCTGAAGGCTGACCGGAGCCTCCCAGATAAGGGGCGGCCCCGTGCGGGCTCCCCGTGCACACCCGGGCTGGGATGGCACCACGTCCCCCGAGCCGCGTCCCGCCCCGGTGCACAGACGGCTGGAGGAGACTTCGAGGTCACCCGGCCCCGCTCCCCCACTTTCCCAGCAAGGAAGTGAGGCCCAGAGAAGGGCTCTCCTTCTGATCTGCTCCTGGCCACACACCAGAAGCAGAAAGTGCTAACCTCGCCCTGAGTCTTCCGGCGGCTGGGCCAGTGTTTCCCCCGTTCCGTCCTGGTCGGGGCCCGTCTGACCTCCCTGCCATCCCTCCAAGGTGCTCCACCCGGTCTGGGGGGTGGGCATTTCTTCCACGGTTAATTCAGGGCAAATCGGGGGTTCTCCATCTTGTTTTTGCTTAAAAATAGAACAGCTTAAACAAAAACAAAGGGAAATGGCCTGGAAAAATAGCCAGTCGGCACGGAACAATGGGCACTCTGGCCTGGTTGGCACTGGGAGGACCGCTGTGCCGAAACTCAGCTCGGGGCCTCCTGGCCGTTGGCACAGCCCCTGGTTGTCTGCAAGTGCGGGACAAGGTCCAGGGGAGCGACACAGACCCAACTCGGGCTGCGAGTCGGCCACATGGCACTTTCCTGACGCCCCCCGCCCCCCGGGACCAAACCGTGGCCCACGCTTGGCCAGAGGCGCCGTCCGGTCCAGCAGCGGGCACTCCCCGAGCAACATCCCCGGCCCGTGTCTGAGCTAGCTCCTCCGCGGACCCAGAAGAGGCGGACCGGGTGCCTGGCTGGGCAGAGCGTCAAGGCCTACGCGGCCCCAGGGTCTCTGGGACGCGGCCCGGGGGAGTCGTGAACCTCAGTCCGTCCGGGCGTTCATTTCATCTGCTCCCTTCCGGCAAGAACTCGACGGCCCCCGACCTCACGGCAGCAGCTCAGCCCCCAGAGCGGGCTCACACCAGGGCCGCTCCGAGGCAGGCGCCCGTGGTCCTGCAGGGCACTGTTCTGGGGACCCTGCCTGCAGGAGCAAACTCCACAAGGGTTCCCTGAGTCCTGTGACCTGTCAGAGCCCGCGTCTGCCCATTGTCACCCATTCCCACATAGGATCTCACTTAATCCGCACAAGAACTGTTGTCCCCCCTTGACAAAAAAGGAAACTGAGGCACAGAGCGATCGCACAATCTGGTGAGATCCCAAGGGGCGTGCAGGAACCTTCCGATTCCAGGCTCGGGGGCGGAGGCCCGTGTTCCCCGTGTGTGTGGCCCCTCGGCTGCCGCTGGCCTGAAGCCACCGCTGCTGGCTCTCCCCCCGAGTCACAGAGCCCAGGACCCCAGCCGCAGCCTCTGCGTGGCGCTGACTGCGGGGAAGCCGGGCCGCAGCCCACAGCCCGACCGGTTTGCTCCATCCCCGCCCTTAACATCCACCAACACAGAGAAGAGTCCTTTCTTCCTTCCGGAGTTCTTATGAGGAAGACTGGGCAGGGGACCCCCCAGGGTCTGTGCACGGGGTGGCCTTGCCTCCCAGCAGGTGGGGCGGGGGGGGTTATGCCTGCTGCCTGGCACGATTATGAATACGAATAGTAACCATGAACGTGCTGCTCCCCAAAGTCTCCCGTCCGAAGAGAGAGAATCGAACCATCGCCCCACATATGGAGCTCCTGCCGGGTCTGGGAGGCCCGAGGGGCCCGGCTGCCCACGCCTCCCGGCTTCCACGCCCGCCACAAGCCGGGGGACGGCGGGATTCCAGGCAGCCGCTAGCAGCCCCTCGGCCACGGTCCCGGCCCCCGGGCTCGCGGACAGGCATCAGCTTCTAGATCACGCCCATTAGTGGACACAGCGAGGCTGCACCTGCCTTCACAGCGACTGTCCATCATCCCTTTCTGGTTGTTCCCTCAGCCGCGGGCAACCACGTGCCTAGCCTGCCCTCCCTCGCCGGCTGGCACTTCTCAGCCCAGAGGAGCTGTGGCGACGGCGAGGGTCAAACATCAGAACGTACTTGCTACTGGATCACTGTGTCCTGGAAACCAGCGACAAAGCTTTTTTTTTTTTCTTTTTTTTTTTTGGCTTCTGGGAGATAAGGAGAGCCATGCCCATCTCACAGATGGGAAAACTGAGCCATGGGGCATTCATACAATTACCCGGGGCCACACAGCTCGGGGAACCCAAATCTCCTAACACTGTGTGGCCAAAACACTCTTTTCTTTACAGACCTGTGAGTGGGGCCTGCCTAGGGGCTCTCGGGAACGTGCCGCTCAGGCTGCCGTGGCTGGACGGCCCCTCCCCAGGCCGAGGGGACAGTCCCTGAGGGCACGGGAGGCGGGCCTGCGAGGGGTCAGGCCCTGCAGGCTTCCTTGCAGATCGCCCTGGACCTGGAGCCCTTCTTACTGACAGGAAGGAAAAGCAAAAACAGAAACTCCGAGGAGCGTATGTCCAAACGTGGAGACGCAGAGGCCTCCGTGCAGGGCAGAGCTGGGAGAGCCGGCGCGGGATGGCAGGGCTCCCACGGCCCCTCCAGGCGCCTCACAGTGTTGAGATGGGGACGCCTTTGCTTGGGGAGCTCCTGCCCCAGGTCGTTTGTGTCCCGCACCGGGCACAGAACGCAGGCTCCGAGCAGGCCGCCGAGATCCTCCTCCCGCCCGGAGCCTCCGCTCACAGAGGGGAAACTGAGGTGCCAAGGGACGGGAGCCGAGGCCCAGCTGGCCAGGGAGGGGCCGAGCCACCCCAGGGCCTGTCCCTCAGAGGGGCCCTCGCTGGCTGTGGCTCGGAGCCGCGGCGGGACCGAGGACGGGCGGGCACGGGCTTGCTCCCGCAGCCATGCCCCCTTCCCCGCCCTGCCCGCAGCTTCGGCCCTGTTTCCCCAGAACCAGGTCGGCGACTGTCAGCTCGTGGCTCCAGGTCTGAAACACACTCGGTGCTGGGCCCCCCAAGACCCCACAGCGCCTGGGCTCCCACGGGGTCACCCCAGACTCCGAGCTGTTCTGCGCAGGGTCCGGGTCCTGGGTCTCTGTTCCCGTGCCCTGGTACTCAGTAAATCCTCAGTAAATACTTGATGAACGAGCGCGTGGCAGGAGGGCGGAGCCAGGAGAAGGGCCCCATCACGGGTCCGCCCGTCCAGGACAGGGGGGCGGGCGGGGGGGCAGAGGACTGTCACTTTCCTCGTCCTGCGGCTACACAGATCCTTACTTGCTGAGAACACATTGTTTAAGCCTTTAAACGTGACAGCTGTGAGCACAGGCTAGGGAAACAGGAATCCCAGGCAGCCCCCACCCGGGCTCCTGGCCTGCGACGCTCGGGGACCTGGCGCCAAGACCGCGGAAGGAACGACGCCCCGGAGGAGAGGCCGTCCTCCCGCCCACGACCGTCTCAACGCCGCCCGCGAGGTGCCAGGGCCGCAGGCAGGAGCGCACGCCCGGCCCTGAGCCCCCGGCGCCGAGGGCAGCGTGCAAAGCCTCGCCGCGCAGCACAGGGGAGAAGGACCGCACGTCCACATGCGCCGACGTGCCCCCCGGGGCCCCAGCTTCCGGGCAGCCTCCCCAAGTCAGCTGCCGGTGTCACCCGGGGCCAGCGGCTGGAGGCCCAGCGGAATGAAGGGTCTCCCTGAAGAGACCCAGCTGGGCCGGGGGCCGTGGGGAGCCAGGCGGGCGTTCCCACGGGCCGGAAAGGGCCAGGCGGTACGAGCCACGGGGGTCAGAGGGCGCGTCCTTCCCGGGGAACTCACCCTGATCCCTCCAGCTGCCACCAGCTGTGCGAGGGGGACAGCCAGGAGACAGGGGCCAGGTGGCCAGAGGTAGGTAGACGACGTCCGGGCTGGAGTCTGCCACACTCACCCGCCAGCACTGGGCCCAAGCCACCCAGCTGCCGGGTCCGGGCCCGGACGGTAGCTTGGGCCCTGACCCCTGCACTCCCGAACACAAGCTGCGCCTCCCGTCGGCCTACATGCCTCGTGTCTGTAGGGCCTGCAGGATAAAGCGGGTCCCCAAGCAAGGTCCCTGCAGGACAAGTCCCGTTCCCCTCCCCGGCCTCGCTCGCACCCCAGACCCTCCCCGCTGGCCCGACACGCTCCCCAGGCGGCCTTCAAGACCCCGCTGCGGGCCCGCGACCCCCAGCAGCAGAGCGCAGGCCCGGGGAGAGCATCTGCTCCCCAGACTGTGAGCCCTGCGGTGCGGGAACCCGCGGTTGCCCTCGCGCGGTGCCTGGCACATGGGGAAACCTCCATTCACACCTGCGGACGTCATGACCCAACGAGGGCGAGCGTGGCCCGTGGGCCGCTCTCCGTTCCTCACGGAGCCTCTCCACCTGCGGGAGGTCCAGCTGCCTCGGAGACGCTCGAACCCCGACTCTCCTTCCCCCTCCATCCCTGAGCGAGAGCATGGCGGTGCCGGCCACAACCCGGGCTCGAGGGAGGCCGTGTCCGTGCGGGAAAACCACCGCGGGGGCCCGGGAGACGGGGCGATGCCTCCGGCTGACCGAGACGCAGGTCACAGGCGGCAACAGCACAGCAGCCGGGCCACGTCGCGCCCGCTGCCCCCGCCCCATCCCCACCTGCACACCCGTGGCTCCAGGCCCCCGGGGCTCACAGAGATGCGGTTTGACGGACCATTTCCCTTCAAAATTCTGCTTTCCCCACTCAAAGTAGGGACAGGAGTATAGCTGCTGGGCTTCCCCCGACCATCATCAGCTGGTAGGGAGGAAGGTGCCCAAGGGGCAGGAGGGCCCAGACCCCAGGAACGCTCCACACCAGGGCCCCTGGACTCAGCCAGGCTCGGCTGTCACCTGCACGGCTGAGGGGTCCCCTCCATGTGCCTGGGCCAGACCCTCAGCAGAGCATCTGGGTCTTCCCAAAGCAGTCCAGGCCTCCCAAGAGTATTTCCAGGGACCCTGGCCACCAGGGGACTCGTTTTGGCTGATGGAGAGCAGAGGCGAGCAGACAGGACACAGTGCGGGGAGCCGTGTCCAGAGCGGACACTTGCTCCCGCCTGGAGGCTGCAGACGGTGCTCAGGGAGTCAGGGGCTTCCAGACTCAGCCTGAGAAACGGGCAGGAACAGCAGTAGAAAGTGGACTTCTCTGTTTGGTTTATCTATTTGTCTCTTGTAATTTATCTAGTATTTCCCAAAAGGTCACTGGGTGGTGATTTCAATATTGTAAAATTTGTAGAGACGCTCCAAAAGAAATGTACAAATTTCACGGGTTTACACGGGCTTAAAGGTTATATATTTCATTAAAAGCTTCTATTCTGAGTACACTTGGGGTAGGGTTCGGCGACCGATTGGTTAGAGATCCAAAGGGCCTGTGCTATTAAAAGATTGCGTTAAAAGATTGTGTTTGGGGCGAAAAGCAACAGAAATCGAAGGCAGTTGCCAGGGTAGGGAGGAGAAGGCGGAAAAGTGGTGTGTGGTTCACAAAATGCAACACAGCCCCCCTCCCTGGAGCAGGGAGCTGGGTACGAGACCAAGGACCCCCTTCTCACTTCCCTCGTAGCCCCCATCGGCTCGATTCAGTCTCCGTTGTCACTCAAAGGAAAAAGAGCAAGGAGAATCGCCTGAGGGAGAAAGACCCCCCTGGGGGGGCTGGCGGCAGAAACCCCTCCCTCCTCCTTCAGCCCAGGCTGAAGCTGGAAGCTGCGGGGTTTGGGGCCCTCACACCTCCGCCACGCCCCTCCCCCCCCCCGCGTCCCCAAGACACCCTTGCCAGGGCCTCTGGCATCGGACCACCACATCCAGGCCGAGTACGCCGTAGGCCCGCACCTTGGGCTTCTGCCTCCCCTGGGCCTCATGGGGTCCAGTGCTCCCGTCCCCAAAGCCACAGGAAGAGACCTGCGGGGCACCCCAGCTAAGTGACCCCAGGGCTAAGGAGGGACTTTTTGGTAAAGATGGGCCAAGAACAGCCATCAGGGGCAGGCCTCAAGGCAAGCCCTTCCTCTCCCTCCAGACCCCACACGGGCGGAGCAGGGGTGGGGTGGGGAGAGCAAAATAGTCCCCTCCGCCTACTGGTCCTGCCAGGGTCCACAGCACGTCCTCTAACCCCACCGACTTGTGACGGCTGCTCCAGACTTTGTTCGTGTCCCCTGGGGAGTTTCCAAGATCCCCGACGCCGGCTTGCCTCGGGCCAACACCGTCAGCAGGGCGCGGGCCGGAAGCTGGGCTTGCACACTTTAAGATCCCCAGGTGGTTCCAAAATGGAGCCATGTTCGGGAACCACCAAGGCACGTGCTATTGTTACCCCCGATTAATAAGGAAATCGATCCTCAGAGCAGCGAAGAACTTGCCTGACGTCCCACAGCCCACGAGCCTGGGGTCACACCGAGTCCAGTACGGGGCGCCCCGAACTCCGAACTTCTCCGGAAAGTCCTTCTGTTGTGGACTACCCTACCAAGCACGGTTGCCGCCCTCGGCCCCCTCCGAGCACCCCCAGGGCAAGGACCCTGTGGGCAGCGCTGGCTCTGCCCCGGCCTCCTCCAGGAACCCCAGGTCCATTCTCTCCAGAGGCCCGGGAGGACCCCGAGAGCACAGGGAGGTGTGAGGGAAACACACCCGAAGGGGTAGGTGTGTGGGCGCGTCTGCGCGGCCGCTGGTACAGAAGACCAGGGAAGGGGCAGTGCGGGAGGGCCCCCGGGGGCGAGACCAGAAACCCACGCCAGTCACTGGCTGTGCGCCTGGGGGCCAGTCACATCCCCTCTCTGAACCTCAGACCCCCCATTCTAGGGTCTGAGCAGGGGTTGGCACAGGAACCCTGCGGCTCCCCGCAGGCAGGCAGAGGCCACCCGCAGAGCCCCAGCCTCAGGGGGGCCTGGCCAGGCGGGGGTCACACCCCACACCTGTCCCACCTGCCTGCCCCAACCCCCCAACCACGACCCCCGGAGCAGGACCGGGGGCCACCCTGCCCAGGACCACCCCTGGAGTGGGCAGGATGGAGCTGACCTCTGGAGTCAGCCCGCCGGCCCGGAGCCCCCCGCCCCCGCTCCCTGCCCCAACCCACTGACCCGCAGCCCACACTGCCTGCTTCCAGGCGCCACACGGCATCTGGGTCCCGGGGGCTGTTCAGGGACCCCCCAACGTGAGCCTTCCTGGGTCTCCCAAAACTAACTCCCCGTGGGGCTTGGTTCCTGGGCACACCCCCCTCCTTGCACACATCCCGCTGACCCCACCCACCACCTGCTCTTGCCCTCCAAGGAAGGGTCTGGGCTGGAGTGAGCAGGGCCAGCAGTGTCCCGGTCAGGAGGCCTGGCTGCACCCCGAGGCCACTGGCGGCCAGGGGGACCAAGCCTGCACTCACCGGTCTACATAGCGGGGCTCCCTAAGCGCCGTGAGCCATGAGTGAGATGCGTGTGTGCAGGGTGCCGCGGGGCGGGGGGGGGGGTCAGTAAACAACAGCCGTGAGCTCCATGTCGTCTCCACGGTCTGCACGCCCGGCGTGAGCTCCGGCCCTACTCTGTGAGGAGCTGAGCTGGACACCGGCCCGTCTGCAGCCCAGACGGCCGCTCAGCCTTGACAGGAGCTGGACGCCCCCTCCCCGGCCGGGCTCCCCTCTGCAGCCTCCAGCAGATGCCCCCTCGTCCAGAACGAGAAACCGCCCCCGCCCGCCGGGTGTCAGACCTCATGGGCCCCCCGCCCACCTCAGCGCAGGGGGGCCAGGGCCCAGGGAGGCCGGGAGGGACACGCAGAAGGGGGGGCCCGCTTCACAGCCAGAGGCCGAGACCCTCGAAAGCAACGCGCAGAGGTGCCCAGAAAGCAGCCAGGGAGTCAGCGAGGGGTTCACGCCCACACTTCCCCCAACACCCGGGGAAAGGCTGATGCGGATGCCGGGACAGGGACACGGTGGCCCTGGGGACTCCCAGGGAAAGCCGTCCGGGCAGGAGCAGCAGCTGGGGCCAGCAGGCCAGCGGGGGAGGCACAGGGGCTGGCGCCCCCTCCCCACGCCCCTCCAGGCCCCCCCGGAGGAAAATCAGGGACTGCACAGATTTGCATAATTCATGCATTATTGAACTAACAACGCGCCCTTCTCAGGCTTCTAGACTTTATAAAGCAATTTTGCTACCTTGAATGGAGAATAAGACTCAAGAGGAGAGCTCTCCTGTCCTTCCCTCATTCAACACAAAGAGTCCCAGGAGGTTAAGTCGGGGGCCGGGGACAGGACCCTCGAGACTTCCCTTGGGTCATGGGACACCTCAGCCCCGGTGGGAAGGGCCTGGTCCCAGGCATGCCTCTCACTTGACCAGAGAGTCGTCCGATCCCCACGGGGGGCAGAGAAGGCAGAGCCCGCAGACGAGACTATAGGGCGTTTGGGGTCCCTGGGTGAGTGAGCCTTGAGAAGGTCCCAGCCTGCGTTCGCGTGGATTTCTTAGATTTTGCAAGGTGCTCTTGCTCCACAAGAAGCCTGTCGTGTTGCAAAGGCGACAGTGTTACCCTCATTCTAGAGATCAGGAGACCGGGGCTCGGAGACGCAGCCGCTGCTCACCGAGGAGCAAACGCGGACCCCCTCTGCACCGCACCAGAGTCGGGACGGGTGCACAGCCCCCTGCCCGTCCTCCCGCCTTCCCTGCCCAGGACGCCACCATGACCCATCACAGCGCTCTCCCCATCAAGCTCAGACCGCCCGTCAGACTCCTTCCCAACACCGCCCTCCCGGCAGTTAGCACAGTTGTTCAGTGGACGTGACCCCGGGGAAGCCCTGTTTGCTCTTCCCGCAGCACACCCTGCCCAGACGTCCACGTCCCGCCAGCACTGCCGCAGGCCACGAGCTTCCGGGAAGGGCCTGAGCGCTCAGTGTCCCCCGGCCGCTCAGCCCGAGCGCCTCGAGCCCACCCCCGGGCCCGCGTGGGGTCCAGATGGAACCAGATGCCCCTGCCCCGGGGAGCAGATCCGGAGGAGGGGCCGCCCACCCCCGGCGCCCGCGCGCTCCCCTCCCCTCCCAGCAGGGCCCCACCACACAGGGGCCCGGAGGCCCGTCCTGACCAGCACTCGTCCGCTTCAGGTGCCGCCGGGCCGAGGGGTCTGGTCCAGAGCGGACCTGACCCCCTGTCCTCTGGAGCCCTCAAGTCTCAGGCAGGAAGGAGGCCACGCTCACGGTCCTAGGGCCCCGCTCAGACAGTCCTGGGCCACTGTCCCCCGCGTCCAGGCCGCTGAGCCCTTCCAGGCTACACAGAGCCGCTCGCACAACCCTTCCACGCGGGCCCTCCCACAACCCCGTTTAAATCCCGGCAATAAAACCCGGACAGGGCTCGTTTTGATTCTCATGGGCGTCCTTGCTATTTATCCGAGGTGGAGAACCGTCGACCCAGCCCGTCTCCTGCACCCCTCCCAGCGGGCCACGGGGAGCCTGCCAGTCCCCGGCCAGGAGATTTCCTTCTGGGACCCCGAGGGCCAGTCCCACGGTGGGGACACCCTCTGCCTGCCCACCTCCAAAGGGCCTGGCAAGGCCTCTGCAGCCACGGCCTCCATGCCTCCCCCCACCCTGCCCTCTTCCCTCTGTCCCGCGGGGGTCTGCAGGCCCCAGGCCCCCAGGCGCGGCCCTCGGGAAGCTTCCTCCCGCCGGGACGGACCTCCAGAGGCCGTGGGACCTCGCGGGCCTCACGGACACTTTCACGCCGACCTCAGCCAGGAGCACGGCGGCCCAATCCTGGAGGCAGACTGACTTTGACCCGTTTTCCTGCGTCACAGCGACTCTTCCACACTCTGCGCAGACCGCGTCCCCTCGTGTCTGCCCCGCCCGCCCCCGGCACCCCGCGGCACCCGCGCTCCGCCTCTCCCTGCGCGGCCACAGGTGGCCCCGGAGACCGTCCTCGGGGGCGATGCTGCCCGACTGCTGGCTGCACTTCCAGTGGGAGGGACGCGTGTGAATGAAGAGCTCTGTCCGTCCCTGGAGCCGTGGGTCCGTCTGGCCCCGCGATGAGGCAGCGAGGCCGGCTCCACAGCGGCCCCCACACCCGTGCCGTCCTCGCCCCCACCCACACGCGGGACACTGGGGCACACCCTGAGGTCGAAGCCATCCTGGGAACGGCGGGCAGAGCCCACCCTGCGCCCCGGGGTCTCCTCCCCCGCCCCAGCCTCCCTCGTTCCCGTGCAGACGTTTGCCCAGACCCCCGGCCCGGCGCCGTGGGGGGACACACAGCCCTCGCCTAGGGGGGACCTGCCGGCCAGCACTCCCTACTGCAAGCGAGGCGCTGCCCTTCGGAGAACCCAGGCTCCTGCCCGGGGCCATCGGCCCCAAACCACCTCCCGTCCACGCGACACGGGGCCGGTGCTGAGTGCAGGACGGCACCCCCTGCCCATGCATGAGGCGCTCGCACGCGCTCCCTGCGGGTGGCCGCCTCAGCCCGGGTCACGCACACAGAGCCTCGGGGAGCCGGGCAGCTCGCCATGACGCCTCCCGGCAGGACAGGCCGCACCCCACCTCCTGAGCGTCCGGCGGCCCGAGGGGCCCCGAACTCAGGGCAGGCAGCTCGGGGGCGGGGGCGGGGCTCACAGCTCCGAGAGGGGGTCAGGCTCCGAGCGGAGCAGGGAGGGGGTCGGACCGCGGCCCTGGCCCTGACCCTCAGACACAGCCCAGCTCCCCGGGGCGCAGAAACGTCCAGCCGCTCTCACGAGCTGCCCACACCCCAGCTGCCCCCTTCTGCTCTCGACCGGCGCCAGCACCCTTCCGGCCAACCGCCCCGCTCCCACCTCCCCACAAGCCGTCCCTGCTGCGTCCCTTGCTCACACGCCTCCTGCCCCGCTCCGTGCCCTGAGACCAGAGGGCCACCTCCTGCCCCCGGACCGGCTCCCACGCCCCTTCTAGTCACTGGTGCCCAACGCTTCCAGGAAAGCCTGTCTCCTCCGTCCCTCCCTGAGAACACCTGCCCCGTCCAACGCTGGGCCCCGGCCAGCCTGTCGCTCCAGCTTGGAGCGCTCTTCCCTTGGCCTCGCCAAGCTTCACCGTCCTTCACAGCCCAGCGCGCCCCTCGCCTCCTCTGAGAAGCCTCCAGACACGAGGAGTCACAGGTGTGCCCTCAACGCGGTGCTGCACCTGCCGCAGGAGGCCACGTCCCGGGAGCGGTGGTGCCCAGCCACCCCCAGCCCCGAGCTGTCGGCCTCCGTGCCCCCAGCAACTCCAAGGCCGGTGCCCAGCACAGAAGGGGCAAGCGCCCTGGGGTGCCCGGAGCCTGTCCTCGGAGCCTCCGCTCGTGCGTGGAGACTCTTCCCCAGGTGTCTGTCCCCAGGGCTCAGAGCAAACACGGACTTCCTGAGGCTGCCCCGGGGGAATCCTGGCCCACTCGCCCCAGAAGGATGCTCGCCACGCCCGGGCTGGCGCACGCCGCCGTCTCTCCCCTGCCAGGAAATCTGCCGCTCGCCCAGCTCCGTCTCCCACTCACACGGCACAGAAACAAGAACCAGCTCCGCCTGCTCAAGGGAACCCCAAACAAGGGCCGACACAGCGGGTCTGGAGGACGCCGTGCGGCCCGGCAGAGGGGTCCTGGGCTCCCCTCCCCAGCAGTCCCCCTAGGGCTGGGGTGACCGCCCCCGTGTCCCCCCCATGTCAGCAGCCTCCCTGAGGGGCCGCAGAGACAACACTGTCGCCATGACGGACCGGACCCGACCTGCAGGGAGGCAGACACACACACGAGGAAAAAGGAAACGCCCTGCTGCGTCTGGCCTTGACCCGGGCCCCCCACTGCGGGCCCAGAGCCGGGGGACAGGGGCTGCCCGTGAGTGAGGCAGGGAGCCGGGTAGGGCGTCGTGCCGCCCTTGACGAAGCGTGAAGGGTTCTCACTCACCCCGAGAGCCTGTGAGCATGAGTCGTCCACAGCACGTCCCCCAACCTGGGTGCCATTGGAAGCCAGGTGACTCCTGGTCGGACCCCCAGCCCCACCCCACTACAACACCCTCCCTACTCGCGACAACCAGAGACGGCAGCCGACATCGCTAAGTGGCCCCGGGGGAGCGCAAGCGCCCCAGTTGAGAAGCCCGGATCTAGGGACACAGAGTCGGGTCCCAGCGTCAGAGAGGAGGGGTCCCCTCTGTTCTCTCCCCCCCAGGCCTGTGCCAGTGCAGACGGCTGCCTGTGCTCACCCCCTCACTCGGGCGGCACAGGCCTGGCCAGGGGAGGAGGAGGGGACCGCACAGGTGCCAAGAGCCGGCGCTTACCAAGCGTCTAGTCACTGGCTGAGGCCTCCCACTAATGCAGCTTCGCAAAGCTACAAGGCAGGTGCCGGCAGCCCCTGCACCAGAGGGGCGAACGGACGCAAACATCAAGTCACCGGAGTCCCCCGGCCAATAAGGGCTAAGGTCCGGATCTGGTCCTGGTCAGAGACCTGTGCCCTGCAGGCCTGGGCGGCCGGAACAGTGACCTTGGCCGGCAGGTCTGGACACGCTTGCCCAGGCCCAGGCCCAGGCTCGGCAGGCGAGGGAGAAAGCCTAAAGACCCACTCGTGGCCCCTTTCCTGAGTCCCGTCCCGGCTGCGAGGGGCCAGGTGCGACAGCTCCCCACAGGCCCCCCAGGGCCCTGGACGCTTGGCTGGACGGCGGGTGAGCGCGGGCGGGCCGGCCCCGCGGCGCTGCGGCCACCTCTCCTCGTTCCTGTCCTGCACCGGGAGTGGGCGCGCTGGGACCCACAGACTTGTGTCTTGTTGCGGTAACTGCCCGTCGTGCTGGAGGGACTGTCACCACGCTGGAGCCTCCTGATTCATCAGACTGCTCTGGGGTCAGCCTAGAGCAGGAAACCGTGACCTTGAAACACAGCTCTGACCCAGAGACCTCGGCGACCTCCAGGGACCCCGGTGGCTGAGCGTGGCAGGCCTGGAGGCACGGGGAACCTCAGTGGGTTTCTCTTAAACGTGGCCCGAGGTGCCACAGACTGTCCTCTGGAATGGGAGGGGAGCCCGCTATCACGGCAGGGGCCCAGGCAGCGCCTTCCACCCCCAGGCCCTGTCCTCTGACCTCCCGCCGTCTCTGGCACGCGTGCTACCCACCGCCACACCTCAACCTCAGTCCAACCCCAAATCCCATCTTCCCCCAAACGGTTTCTCCCCCAGTCTCCACGCTGGTTCGCTTGGGGCCTCCTGACCCCCCCTCTCTCCCCAGGTCCCCAGCACCATGGCCCCGCACAGCCCGGGCCAGGGATGACTTCCTCCCCAGGGTTCCCAGGGTCCAAGCACGGCTCATGGTGGCCCTGGTCCCGCCCGCCAGGCACCACGGCCCTCACCTGTCGCCCGACTGGGGCTTCTTTGCCCCCACCCCCTTGTCTGTTCCCAACTCTGCAGCCAGAAGGGTCCTATTAAAATGTAAGTCAGAGGGCACCTGGGTGGCTCAGTGGGTTAAAGCCTCTGCTTTCGGCTCAGGTGATGATCTCAGCGTCCTGGGATCGAGGCCCGCATCGGGCTCCCTGCTCAGCAGGGAGCCTGCTTCCTCCTCTCTCTCTGCCTGCCTCTCTGCCTACTTGTGATCTCTCTCCCTCTGTGTCAAATAAATAAATAAAAATCTTTAAAAAAAAAAAATGTAAGTCAGACCTCGTGACGCCACTCAGAGGCCTCCATCAGCCTCATCTCACCCCACAGAGCCCGCAGCGCCCCCCACGCACCCCCAGGCCCTCATCACCCGGGGAGTCGGCATCGCAGACCCTCACAGCCCTGAGACCTTGCTGCCCAGACAGTGGACCCTGGCCACATGACCACTGGGCCGCCACGGGGCTAGTACAACAGGATTTTTAAATGTATTCCATTTCCAGTCATTTACACTTAAAAATTGATAGTTACGGGCGCACGGGTGGCAGTGGGTTAAGCGTCTGACTCTTGGTGTGGGCTCAGGTCCTGACCTCGGGCTCCGTGGTCAGTGGGGAGTCTGCTGGGCGTTCTCTCTGTCCCTCCCCTGCTCGCGTTCCTTCTCTCTCTACAATAAATAAATCTTTTTAAAAACTGATAGTCCTGGGCACCTGGGTGGCTCAGTGGGTTAAAGCCTCTGCCTTCAGCTCAGGTCACGATCTCAGGGTCCTGGGATCGAGGCCCACATTGGGCTCTCTGCTCAGCCGGGAGCCTGCTTCCTCCTCTCTCTCTGTCTGCCTCTCTGCCTACTTGTGATCTGATCTCTCTCTCTGTGTCAAATGAATAAATAAAATCTTTAAAACAAAAAAAACCTGCTAGTCCATTTATTTATTGGAAAATGTTTAGATATACTTGCAGCAGCTTGGGCCTGTTGGTCTGCTGTTTCACCGTCGGTTCTGAGCCCTAATACGGATCTGGGGTTCCCACGGACGGGTAGGGTCCGACGCGGGCGGGCGCCGCGAGGCACACACTGGACTTCAGAGACGCGGGATGAGAAACAAGGTAAGCTGTCAGTAATTCCCTGCATCGACGGCGTGTTGAAACGGTAGCCTCTTTACCATATTGGGATCAGTAAGAGACAGCGCGAAGAGGAACATCCGGTGCCCCTTCTCTTCCACTTGAACGGGGCTCCGGGGCAGCGCCAGGCCCCCGGCGGCCGGCATCCCGTGTGCAGGGGTGAAGCTGCGCGGGCTAGCGGGCACCCACCCCACCCGGCCTTCCCGGGCCCTTCCTCGCCCCTCACCTCCGGAAGACCCTCCTCAGACGTCCCCTGGGGAGGCCCCGGCACGGGGTCAGGACCCCGCTCGCCCCTGCCTTCCCCGCCAGCTGGTTTTTTCTTGGTCACGTTCACCACCTCCCAGCGGAGAGCCCGTGTCAGAACTCGGTGTGCGTTCCGGCGACGACCCCGGGCGCTCCCGGAGGCCGGGGCTTCCGTCGGGGCCCTGAGCGATGTGGCCCACGCTGGACGCTCAGCAGCAGTCAAGGTTGTCTGCCGGGGCTCCCTACGCAGCTGGAGGTTTCTCCGGGCAGCACGAGCACACAGTAGGTGCTGGTGGGGTGGGCCGGCTGCCACCAGCGTCACTGGGGAAACAGGCCGCCGGGCGCAGTGTCGCCAGGGGAAGCAAAAGCAAGGAGCAAGGGCCCTTGCCTCGGACGCGGCCCGGCCCCACTCCCCCAGGAAAGCCGCCCGGCAGCCGTCGTGGGCACTGTGGGGAAAGGTACATTTCCTCTCCTCCCCATCGATTTTTATTCTCCCGGTGAGAAGACAAATCTGTTTGCCTTCCGCCAAAAGGCCTCAAGCCACGGCTACTTACATTATAGTAATTAAATCCCTGCTGCTAGGAGAGCTCAGGAGTGAACAGGCCTCAAGCCAAGGGCTGGCCTGCAGGGAGGGCGGCAGCGGGGAGGGAGGGTGGCCAGAAGGGCCTGTCTCTCTCAGCTCTTTCCCGAGAGTGACAAAACCCACTTAGCCACAATGATCCGGCAGCCTTCGCTCCTGGGACCGGGGGCTAAATCTCGCCCCGCCGCCCCCCGCTCACTGCTGGCCCCATCTGGCCCTCGCCTCCCTCCTGGAGTTGTTCCATCCACAACCTCACTCCTCCCATTTTCCAGATGACAAAACTGAGGCCAGAAGCCAGGCCTCCCCACCCCGGCCCAGGGCCTTCGTCTGTGCCCACATCTCTGCTGGTGCTCGGCGTGGGCCGAAAACCAGGTTCCGAGCTCTGCCCGCGGCGGTGCCCCGCTGAACCCCACGCTGCCCAGACAGAGGGCTACGATTAACCCCCAAAGAAACAGAACACAAGCATGAAGGCAGCTCGCCCCAAGCCGCACACGGCAAGCGACAGACGCAGGATTCAAACCCCGGTCTGCCGTGCTCTCCCGAGGGCAGGCTCTCCCCAGAATGGGAGCTGCAGAGCCGGCTGGGAGGCGGCCGCAGGGGGGTGACCGACGTGGAGAGAGGTGGGGGGGTGGGGGACAGGCCAAGGGGGACCCCAGCCTCAGGCTGGGGGATGAATCCAGGCCGCGTGCACCTGCTTCTGTCCCTTAGAACACGGTTGCCCTCCCCAACCAGCCTGTGAGCCCCAGGCCTGGTTCCGTGTTGGACCTCGGAGCCAAGCAGGACACCTGGCGCCTGTCGGCCTCCCCGTGGGGAACCTCAGCCCCGGAGCCCAGCCCATGCTCCAACATCCCGGGGCACGGGTTTGGGGACGGCCTTCCCTCCCACCGAGCTCCAGTCAGCCGCTGAGGCTCTGCGTGAGGCCGGCAGGGCAGTGGGGCCACGCTGGGCGGGGTGCGCACCTTCCAGGACAAGAACGGCTTTGGGGCTTGAAAGGGCCGAGGCCAGGAGGCGGCCACGAGGCGCACGGGCACCGAGGACACTCCCGGGCTCGGGTCACAGGGCTGCTCCTTCTTGGCTGTGAGGCCTGGGCAGGTTCCCTGACCTCGGCCGGGTCACCTGTCGAACAGGGACCATTGTGGGGACCGAGGGAGACGAGGTGTATGGAAGACTCTCAGTATGTGCCTTTTCTTCTCCCCCCCGATCTGTCTTCGTCTTCGCTCCTGAATACGACGCGGGGTTGCTGAGGAGCCATTTTTAGGGAGGGCGAAGACGTTTCCATTTCATGGGAGCCGCATGTGCCCCGAGCTGCCGAGGCCGGGCGTGTTACACGCGAGCCAGTGCACGGCGGGGGAGACCCGGCCCGGCCTCCACCCGACCGGCTCTCAGCCCCGCCTGCCGTCTTGCTGCGGAGGGGTCCTCCCCTCGCGGGCAGCCGGTGTCCGGTGCCGAATGCCGTCCCACCCAGCTCAGCACCACCGGGCCCCGGGAGCGGGGGAGGCATCTGGGCAGTGCAAACACCAGGCCAAGAGCCGGGGGTGCAGGAGTCACGGGACCCGCTGAAGGGTCCCCTGGGATCCCGTGGACTCTGGGAAGGAAAGCCGAGCCTCGGAGACCCGTGTGGGCCAAGGAGCCCCCGGGGCCGGGTCCACGCCATGCTGAGTCCCCATCTCCACCCTCGGCAAGAGGAATGATGGACCCACTTTTCAGACACGAGGCCCCTGCTCAAGGCCATTCAGTAAACTGTACACAGTCGGGGTTGGACCCCAGACTCGTGCTGAAAGCCTGAGCTGTTTCAGGAAGAGTCAGCAGACAGCCACGCGTTCCGCGGAGGAGACCCCTGCCGCTGACTCAGGTTCTCAAGGGCAAGGGCCTTTACAGCCCTGGAACCTAGAACAGGGCCGCCCACCTGGCAGGAGTTAGCGGGACGAAGACCTGGTCTCCCCGGATTCTGGCTGCACCCTTGTCACTTGCGATGCTGAGTGGCCTCGGACAAGTCACTGCTCTGGGCCGTGAGGTGCTGGAAAGAGGACGGCCCGCCCTTCCTTCCCCGCACCTGCGAGTCCGCGGGACTCGCCGTCCAGCTGAGAGGTATGATTCCACAGCCGGCAGGTCCGCCCCCAGCTCCCCCCCATGCCACCAACCTGTCCGGCTCAGAGCCCGACCCGGGGTGACGCGCTCAGCCCCGGCCCTCGGCCTGGAGGGAAGCGGTGTCGCCTGAGTCAGCGGCTCCGTCGCCCCCACGCGCGCCCACGTGCGGGAGCCCCTCGGCCCCAGCCCCGCAAGCCAGCATCCGACCCAGGGGAAGAGAGGACATGGCTAAGCACCAATTTGTTAAAATCAGGAGTCTTCTTAAAAAGGAGACAAGTGCTGCCATGCGGACACGGGCAGGTGCCACGTCCGGCCAAGGCGCCAGGACGGCCTCCCCTTGGTGGCCCCGGGGTGCGCCCCGAGCACCCTCCCTTCTCGCCAGGCAGCCCAACGCCAGTCCCTCCACGCACACGCGGGAAAGCGAGGCTTGGGGAGCCGGCGGCACTGGCCTGACAGCCCCCCAGCGGCGAGGAGCTGGGCCAGACAGGCCCCCGCTCCCCAGGGGGCTCCTTCCCCCTTCCCCTGGCAGGCCCCACCGGGGCGGGTTTCCCCGTCGGTGAGTTCAAGCCAAACAGCAAAGCACGGTTGCTGGAGACGCGGCCGCCCAGCGCGGGGCCTGAGAGCTCTCGGGGTACACACGGGGGCTCAGCCCTGCGGGAGCGGCCTGCACACAGCTTCTCCCGCCCATCTGACACTGACATCACGCCTGTCCCTCAAGAAAGATGCCCACCGAGCTGACTCAAACGTAACAGATGCCAATTTGCATATTATTTCACACATCATTTGCACGTTGTTCATTTAGAGCCCCCACAGCTCTGCTCGGAATACAACTCCTGCTACCTTGTGGCAGGCGGCCCTCGTGGAGGGAAAAAAAACAAAACCATCGCCCGCACAGGCAGGCCGCGCCCCCTGGCATGTCCTCCCCCGGCGGCTCTTCGCGCCCCTGGGTGCCCGGCTGGGGAACCCACGGCTGGGGGAACCAGTAGCTGCCCACGCTGGGAGCTGAGAAAAGAGCGCATCCTCACGCCCCGCCAAGCCCTGCGTCCCCTGCCCCAAGCCTCCCGAAAGCCGGTCCTCCTGCAGACACACGAGGAAGCCCCCGCGTCTCCTCGGTCCCCTGCTCCTGGCCCCGGTCGGCCTCCAGGTGGGCCCCCGCCCCCTGCCGTCCCACACGCTCCGCCTCGTTCTGCACGGTCATCGCAAGTCCCCGTGACCTTCCTCCCGGACTCCGAGGCTCTGGCCTGACTCCATGGCCTTATTTTTGTTCTCTCCACCTGTCCCGTTTGCACGGACACACCCAGTTAGCTGTGCCCAGGCCACGGATTGCTGACTACGGGTTAGGACAACTGTGTCCCCTGAGGCAGGAAGGCTCCAGAAGCCCAGGCCAGGCCATCGTGACTGCCCCACCTTCCAGGGAGCACCCTGCCTCCCCTCGCTTGTGCAGACGCACCAGGGGGCCCATCCAGAAACACAACAGGTGGCCTCTCACCCAAGGATGAGCAGGGGGCACAGGCCACACACGCTTCCTCCGGAGCCCCCGTCTGCAGCCACCAGTGCAGAGGGTGATGGGTCCCCTGCGCCCCCTCCCCCCGCGCCCTCTGGGAGCCTATGGGTTGACGGGAGCATCTTCTAGGCACCAGGCTCATCAGACCAGTAGCCGCAGGTGTCGGGGCCCAGCATGTGCCTGCCAGACGGGGGCTGGGAGTCCCTCCGGACATCAGAGGCATGGGCTTCAAATTCAGGAAGCTCCCTGGAGACTCACCGGCAGAGGCCCCGTGTCTGAGCCCCAGCCCAGAGCCCTTGACCACCGTGCTCACTTGGCTCGGCCGGGCCTATGAGCTCGGAGAAGGGGCCTCAGGAGCTCAGGGCGGACGCTGAGCTCCTGCCGACTGTAGGTACCAGAGAGGTACAAAGGCGCCCCGGTGCCCTCGCCCTTGGCACGAGCACCCTGGTCCCTGCAGAGAAGCTCCAGGTTGACGGCTGCCCCCAGGGGTCCCCGGGCGTCCCTGGCCTCCCTTCCCGACCAGCAGGGACGGCTCCAACCCCTTCCTGCCACTCTGCTCGGTTAACCTTGGGGGACACCCCGCTGTCCACAGGGGGCACCCCCAGGACCCCGAAGTGCTCCCCCCTTCCTCAGCACCCCCCACACCACCAGCAGACACCGAAGTCAGCCGGGACGGGGGCACCCGGGGCAGGCCTGGCCCCCGACGACAGAAGCTGAGCCTGTGGCCTGTGGTCTTTGCAGTGGAGCAGACGCACGTGCAGTGAGACCAGAAGGCGCTGGAATGGGGTGGGGTGGGGTCAGCATGAGAACCCCGCCCTCATTCTTGAGTCAAAGAAACAGAGGCCCAGAGAGGCCCAGGGTCCTGACAGTGGCCGCACAGCGAGTCTGAAGCAAGAGGGGAAGCAGATGGGCCTTTCTGGAGTACTCACTGTCACTAACAGAGCCAAACACAGCCTCGCGCCAGGGAAGGAGGAAACTGGGCCTCAAGGATGAAGAGGAAAGTTCTAGAAGCAGGGATGGAGAAGCCTGCAGAGCTTCCCTCACTCGAATCCCCCGCTGAGGTCTGTGGCAGGGCTGGGGACAGGGAGATAAGCAGGCGCTGGAGACCTGGGCTCTGGCTCTAGAACCATCTCCCTGAGGGGCCCCGGGCTGGCACCACAACCCCTGCAGCTCAGTTTTCTACCTACGGCTGGTGGTAGTGGGGGCGGGGGGTGGGGGTGGGCAGCACGGAGATACCGTGTGCGCTGGATGCGCGGAGCCCCAGCAGGAGCCCGGCCGCCAGTGCCAGAGAGGGACAGGCACCCAAGGGAGGGCTGGGGGCCCGCGGCGGGGTGGGCTGCTGTTCGCAGGTGAGCCCACGCCTTCCCCACCCCAGCCTGGCCGGCATCGCCCCAGGGCAGGCCCAGCGGGCCTCCACACAGACCCCGGGCCTGTGCTCAATCTCGCTGGGGACCCAGGCTGGCCCGGGCCCCCGCACTGGCACCCCCCAGACCACGGGTCTCCCGCCCTCCGCCTCCCCTGCTAAAGTTCCTCCCCCCCAGTGTTCGGCCTCACGGGCTCCAGCCCGTCGCCCTTGGTCTGCCTCTTCCCCGAATGACACGCAGCTTCTCCAGCAGCAGCAGGCAAGGGGAAAGGCCCAGGTTCCCATCCCAGCGCCCCAGGGGCCCACACGGCAGCCTGGCCTGGGACGGCAGGGCGAGGGACAGGGGCCGTGGCCGCACCCACCGCCAGGACTCTGGAGCCCGAGGACCACCCCCCATGCTGCCTGGGGTGGGGGGCGCTCACACTGGACAGAAGGGAAGGCACAGAACTTCCTTCCCACGGTCTCAGAATCCCCCGCCCTCATTATTTAAAGGGGAAGAGCTGCTTTTCCGGTCTCTCGCTCTCTGTTCGGGGTTTTGAAAGAAAGAGAAAAATGGGTCTGCAGCTGCTGAGCTGAGAATGGGGTGTTGCACCGAGATGCCACTGCAACCACACTGTCACCCACAGTCCCCCCAATGTGCCACGGAACACCGGCCACAAACCCCAGGCCTGCACCGAGATGCCACTGAAACCACACTGTCACCCACGGTCCCCCCCAACGTGCCACGGAACGCCGGCCACAAACCCCAGGCCACAGCTGCCCCACGGAGGGGACGCCAGGTTCTTTCCATTCTGTTTCTTTACCTTCTATTTTCCAGAGCAGATCTCTGGACCCCGGCCTGGCCGGTGACCCCCCCAAAAGCCCGTGCGAGGCGGCCCCCAGCTTCCCAGTGACCGGGACCATGCCGCAGACCCAGGCCGCAGGGGACGCCACCAGGAGGGAGGGGTGCCGGCACGCACCCCGAGTCTCCCCAGACAGCTCTAAGCGGCGTGAAGACACGCCGAGGACAGGTGCCCCTGCTGAGTGGTCCCCTCTGGGGTTTCAGAGGTGACTCCTCAGTGGGCCGGCCACCTGGCTGGGCGCAGAACCTGTTTCCATGTGCTCGGGCCCTCCCTGGGCTGGGACACTCGGTGCAACCTCACCGGAAACCCGGCGCCTGCACCCCTTTCCTGCAGGCCACCACACGGGACGGGGGTTGGGTCCAGGGAGGGGTCTGTCCCATTCAGACACCAACGTTCCTGAGACCTCAGAGGTGTCTCCTCCCAAATGTCAGGACGTCCCTGACAGCCACCCGCCTACCCCCAGGGGCCTCCTGGGTCTGGCAAGAGGTGCGGGCCGATCTCCGGGCCAAGCCGCCCGCTGCTCTGCCCTTCGGCCCACAAGCCCTCCGTGGCCAGGGAAGGCAGGGGCTCAGAGACCTGGGACCCGCAAACCTACTCAGTCGTTCTGGCTGGAGGCTGAGCGTGGACCCCCTGACCTCTCCGAGGTCAGCAAAGACACACGACACGTCGGCCCTAAGGCACCCCATTTTCTTTGGACAGTAAATGGCCAGGACACCAAGCTCCCCTGGGCATGCAGACGGATTTGCCCTCTCCCGGGAGGGGGGGTCCCCAGAGGTGCCGTGAGGGAGGACAGGGAGCCGGGGAGCACTGTCCCACTGCTCCCCACCCCCGCCCACGACCTGGGCGAGCCCAGCAGCAGGACCAGGCAGGGGACGGCTCTGCCCGGGAGGTGAGACCCAGTCGGATGACCAGTCGGTGAGCCTGGGGGTGGGTGGGGTTGGGCATAAACAGGGGACAGGGCGAGCGGCCTCGCGGTACCAGCATTTCCCAGCCTCCCCTAAGGTGGCCCACAGCCTGAGCCCAGAGGTCCCTGAGAAACAGGCCCCCGGGGACCTGCCAGCTGGACAGAGGCACGGCCGAGCCACAGCAAGGTGGCAGGCTGGGGCAGGGGAGTCCGCGGCCCAGGAGAGGGCCTGGCCCCGGCTCTCCCTCCAACCAGCGGACAGAGCACAGCAGGCAGTTCGAGGCCTCCCGCCGGCTCGGGAAGGTCACAGGACTCCCCGAAGACACGGTGCCTGAATTCCGACGGGCGGACGCAGCAGAACCCGAGTCACTCAGAGTTCCCAGCAGGATCCCTAAGTCTGGCCGGTCTGGTATCTGAGCCCTCGGGGTAAATCCACCAGGATTTTTTAAGCCTGGACTCCCTGCTCAGTTTGGGGGGTAGCCCCACACCCGTGGGCACCCACGAGGGCCATCTCCGGCCCCTCTCTGCCGGGGCGCCTCAGGGCCCGGGCTCTCCTGCCATCCCCTGGGGCTCGCACGGAGGGGACCAAGGCCCACTCACCTCCTCGCACGGGCCCCCATGTGCACGAACTCGGAACAGGCTCCAGGCAGGCCCTGTTCCTTCTCAAGGGAGCCAGGCCCGCGTGGCGAAGTCCTCCCCAGCCACGGATACTCACCGGAGACGCAGCCCGGAGCCCGCGGCCGGCGGAAGGGAGAGCTCCCGCACGCGGCAGCTCCGGCCCAGGCCAGCGGCCCCCGTCGCTTGGGGAGGACCCGTGTCCCTCTCCCAAGGCCTCCGAGTGGGAAGCGCCACCCTCGGTGGGAGCTCCCCAGTCAGCCGGGGCGCCCGCCACACTGGTCCGCAAAGCCGGCCACCGCCCTGAGCTCTCCAGCCCGGCCCCGGCCCGCCGGACGGCCACGCTGCCCTCCGTCCCGACCCGGACCCTGTGGCCACGTGGAGCCCGTGACTGACAGGCTGGGGAGCCGGGGGACAGACGCACCTCCCCTAAAACAGAGCCATGAGGAGAGCCGTTTGCCAGCAGAAGACCCAGCCCCTTCTCACAACTTCTCCCCGACGGGACGGGACGCAACTTCTCACACCACTGCCAAGGGTTAGCTCCCGACCTGTCGAGGGCCCAGCGGATTCTGGAGCTGGAGCTGGGCCACAGACGTCTCTCCTCTCATCACCACTATTAATAACAATGACAATAGGCCCCGTGTGGGATTCGCCGTCCCGTTGACAGCTGGGGAGACGGGCTCGCAGAAGTTACACGGCGGCCCGTCCGAGATCACAGCTCTGGGGGCGGCAGGCTGGGACCCAGACTTCACTCGGACTCTTCACAAAGACCCTGTTGGTGAGCGGGAGCGCCGAGGGATAGCAGGCTTACCGGTCCTGGGTCCCTGTGGCCTGGCGCAGGAGGCACCCCGAAAGTGCTCGTCCCACACTGACTCAGCGCACGGAGGGGCAGATGGAAAGGCTGGGGAGCAAGGCAACAGGCTCCCGTGAGCCCTGCTGATCACAACGCACGCTGTCCCAGGCCACACAGGGGGCCACCTCGCCAGCCGGGACAAGCAGGACCTTCCTGGTCCCAGCCCCTCACGCCGCATGGGGGTCAGCAGCCCAGAACCGGGTGAGGCCCAGCCCCGTGGCCCCACCTCCCCCTTCCCTCACACCAGAGCCCACTCGCCCCAGCTCTGGGCAAGGCCCTTTCCCTGAACACTCCTTCAGGGCGGCTCCCGCTCCAGACCCCTCCCCGCCGGCAACGACCCCCCCATGGCAGCAAGACCAGGGTGCCCCACGCCGGGAGCCATTCCCCCCAGGGCTCCGAGCACGAGGGTCGCTGGGCTGCTGGTCTTGCCCTTGCCTTGCCCTCACCCCCGAGCACTTGGGCCTACATCCGTCTCCCTCGGGGAGGGCTCCTGGGGGGCCTGGGGGGCGGCAGGGCTGTGCCGAGGGTGGCGGCCCCTCCCCGCCCCCACCACGAGCACCCGCAGGAGAGGCAGCCCCGAGGGAGAGCAGCAGGCTCAGAGGCTCGCTCCAGGGATGACTAAGTGAGCTCTATTCCCGGGGAAACCCCACTCACTTCTGCTCTCCGAGGGGCTCAGACCCTTGCACTAAGCGGAAACAGGCGGCTTCCAGGGGCCGCCCTCCGCCGGGGCAGGATCCCCCCAACCCCGGCCAGCAGCACGTCCCTGGGAGACCCTCCTGGGGCGAGGAGGTCTTGGTGCTGGCACTCAGGTGGCCTGCCAGGTCTGCCCGTGCCTGCTGGAGAGAGAGGCTGGGAATGAGGGAAATCCGATCGGCACCTCCCAGGTTTCTGCAGCTGGGTTTCAACAAGGAATGTGGCAATCCCGCAGCAGCTGTGCCCGGCCTGAAACAAGCTCTATCTGAAACCGCCGACAGCTGAACCCCTCCCAGCCTCCCCCTGCCCAAAATGACCAATAAGAGAAATCCAAGGGACAAGCGAGCACGCACACACACACTCACATACACCCTCCCCCACGACAAACGGGGTGAGGGCGAGAGTGGGAAGAAACCCACTTGTCCGCGGAGTGCCCGGGGCCCCAAGCCCTCTGGCCGGCCTGCAGCGTGGGGGGGGGGGCGGGGGCCCATAAGGGAGAGCCCTGGCGGAAACCCACCTGCCTCCATCCCCACGCCCCTGGAGGCCGTGATTTCCGAGCCACCAGCCTCCGCCGGGTGCGCACGCTCTCCGCCTTCCTGATCCCGGGGCGCGGGGAAGCCCTGTCATCCCATCCGAAGGAGAGGCGCTCCCCGGGGCCAAGGCCAAGGCGACGCCCACCTGCTCTGCTGGGGACACCTGTAGCCGGTTTGCCGGAGGCTGTTTCCAGGCAGCGGCTTATGCGGAGTGCTCTTTCCTGAGGGAAAGGACCGCGGGGGTCCCTCCGCCCGTCTTCACCCCTGCCCCCAAGGGACTCGGGTCACCGGTGCTCTGCCATCTAGCCCGAAGTCTGCCAGGGACAAGGGGGAAAACAGAAACTTGGGAAGAGAAGGAGAAGCCAGAGACAGAATGGAGAGGATGGAGTCCCCGCCCCCCACCCAGACATTTATTTCTCTTCTATCCTCGGGAAAATGGAGTGGAGCAGGGCGGGGAGCAGAGGAGGGAAGTCGCAGGAACCGGCAGGCACATCAAGGCAGAGGGTAATTAATTGGTGCGTTAAGCCGCTGGGCTCCGCTCTGGCACGAGGGAACCGGGAGGAAAACGACGTCTCCGAAGGGAATCTTTCCTCCTCCCTAACACGGTCTGCAACAGACAGTGTGCGGGGATGCCCCCCAAGAAAGCGAGGAATGAATTCTCCCGGGATCCAGAAAGAAAACCATGGGAAGTTAGAGTGTTCCATATAACTGAGCAAACGCCTCTCCCACCACCGCCTCTCCCCTCCATCAATCTCTCTCTCTCCCTCTCTCTCTCTCTCTCTCTGTTGCTACCTACATATTCCTTTTGTTCAAGGTATAAAGAGAAATCGCAGCCCCTACCTTTGAGTACAAACCCCAAGAGAGCTCGGTCTCTATCACCATAACAACAATTCCAAACATCCCAAAAATCAGAGCATAGTCACTGAGCCGCTTCCTCTTTTCAAACAGGGCCCTCCTGTGTCCCAGCTTATAGCCAATGTTCTGGTTTTTCCGCTTGTTGGCTTTGGGGAAGGTGGTGCTGCTGGGGGTGCTGCCGGCGTGCTGGTGGTTGTGGGTGGCGTTGGGGTGGTGGAGCAGGGTCTGGTGGGCATGGTTGTCCTCCCTCGAGGAGATGATGATCTCGGGGGGGTTGCCGGGGCTGAAGAGCTGGAGGGGCTGGCCTTCGGGCTCAGCCTCGATGAGGTTCCTCCGGGAGGCGCTGAGCCGGCTGAGGGGCTTCATGACCCCACCACTGTACTTGCAGGAGCTCATGGCGATCTCCGTGAAGGGGTTGCTGTCCCGCCGGTGCACCAGGGGGCTGGCCTGTCGGTGCCGGCCGCCGCCAGCAGGCCCACTTGTGGCTGTGGAGCTTGGAGAGTGGCCAAGCAAGTGGTCATTGAGATTGAGCTGGCTGCCCTGCCTGGAGGAAGGGTGGAGGACGGCGGTGGAGTTGGCCGAAGGGGGGCCCCTGAGCGTCGTGGGAGAGGAGTGCAGCAGGCCGGGCTGGACGGGCTGGCTCTGGAGTTGGGCGAGCAGAGACAAGGGATGCGGTGGTGGCGGCGGCGGCTGCTGGAGCTGGGCGGGCTGAGGCGGCACCAGGGGTCCCGGGGGCTGCTGGGGGGCCGCTGCCGGCTGCTGCGCCTGCTGCTCATCCCCGGACGATGGACAGGGACACTTGGGGTCTTCATCCAGGTCCCCCACCCCCGAGTCATGGAAGTGCCCAGAAGTGTCCATCTTGGGGCCTGGCTGGATTCCCTGCAGCACAAGCCCCCAGCCCAAAGCCACCCTCGCTCCGAAGATGGCCTCAGAGAAAGCCAGGCATCCAAGCCCCCACCGGGTGTTGTGGCCCCAGTCTTCTTTCTTTGGCTTCGGTCCTCTGGGGCTGCCTGGGGTCCAGACGCCGCCACTCAAGGATGCATTGCACTGGGCAGGAGGGGCCTGGAGCAAGAAGCAGCGGAGAAGGAACTCCGTCTCTGGAGGTGGCCCTCTGGCAGCGCGCAGGGCCAGGCTCAGCCTCACTCCTCGCGGGCTCCACGGCTTTGCTCCCCTCCTGCGGCCGGCGCTGCACGGCAAGCCCTGCCCACTTCGTGGCCGCCGCCCTCATTGGCTCGGCTCAGGTCTCCCCCGCCTCCTGGCCCCGCCCCCGCGCAGGCTCCACCCCGGAGGCGGGGCCAGCCGCCCGCGGCACCCGCCCCCCGGCCGCGCAGCGAGGGCTGGGAGCTGTAGTTTCCGCCCGCCGACCCGGGCCGGCCCTCCTTGCTGCGACAGGTGCGGCAGGAGCCCGCGGGCCGCGGCGCCAGGGACGTGCGCGCACGCGGGGCCTCGCGAGGAGGGAGCCGCGCACCCCGGGCGGGGCGGGAAGCGGGCACTCGGGCGGCCGTGAGAGGCCGGGGTGTTCCGCAGGCCGACCTCCAGCCGCCCGGGGGGGCTCTGTTCCCAGCGCACAGAGGCTGCTCCGGGGAGTCAGCTACTACTGCGGGGTCACGGTCCGGGCCCCGGCGGCGCGAGCTCGCCTTCTGAACGGCGCAGCGCGAGTGCAGGGCGCCCCTTCGTCATTTCCAGCCATCACCTCAACCCTGTGCAAATGATGTCATCATCCTCCCTTCACGGATGAAGCCTGAAGGGGGAAGTCACGCAGGCTCGGCGAAGTCACTTGGCAGGTGTGCCCAGCTGGAAATTGAGGGTGCTGGGGTCTGAACCAGGTGGGTGTGACCGCCTGGTCCCCCGCGCCTTCCCACCACGGCGCTCAGCTCCAGAAGGTGGCTCTGAAGACATAGGCAAGGACCGGAAAGGGCCGTGGAGGAAGAACGGGCCTTGCAAGCAGGCGGGGCGGCGTGGCCGTGACTTCTGCGGGCGTGGAGTCAGCAGAGGGTCCGGCCCCAAGTACCCCTCCCCACCTGATCCGCCCCGTGCGGCTCTGAGAGTCCGAGCTGGGGACAGCTGCTGGCTTCCCGGGCTCAGGCATCATCAAGTATTTATGAAGCTCCCACTGTGTGCAAAGGGACCAGGGCAAATGCGTTTCCACCTCTAACGGCGGCCGACTTAGGCATCGGCGAGGAAGGGGTCATTACGGCATTTCCCAGGCACACCTGGGGTTCGAAGAGGGGGAGTGACTCCTCTGTCCGGCTGCTTCCCTGACTAGGAAGGGGAAAGAGAGGAGAGCCATCCAGACACACCTGTGCACACGTACGCAGGTGCACACGCTGGCCCACAACCCCCGTGCACGCACGCACGCACACACAGCGGGTCTCTACAGCTGCTCTCTTGAACGCTGGGCAGCAAGTGGGCAGAGCTCCCACAAATGGGCCCAGAGGACCCTATGCATGCCAGTCTCACCCCTCGGGTCCCCTATTGGCCCGGATGATCAAGAACGAAATATTACTTGTACTCTAAGCCACAACCCCAGAAACCTGGACAATCACAGTCCCACACGATAACCCTGCTTGTTTTTTATTGCCCGTGACACGTCCTCCCCCTGCGCCCTCACTGTCCCTCGAGCCTCGCGCCAGGGTCAGACACAAGCTTGCGGGCTCCCGCGTCTTCCCACGGCCGCGCAGGCCCTCCAGAGCCCACCGGCCTCCGGCATGCCCTGCCCTCCCCCCTCGCCCTCCCCCATCCCCCAACAGAGCACCTGTTCCGTTCAAGGCTCCAAATCACATACTTAGGCTTAATGATTTCCTAATAAATTACCATTACTATGTTGTTAGTAACAGAACGTGCTGGTAGAATTGGTCCTCAGTGCCAGATACAGCATCTGGGCTGTGAAAAAAATCAATCTTCGGGGACAGACTCCGGCCTGGGCATTTCTGTGCCCACCCCACTGCCATGACCTGCCTCCCGCCTCGGCTGCCTTCCTGGGCCAGCGTCCTGCCTCCGGCCCCCTGGCTGTGCCTCCCGGACCCAGACAGGGACTGTGAGAGTGTGTCCTGCCGTCACGGGTGGGGGCAAGAAACAGCCGGGGGGGCAAACTGTATCAGAGCCGAAGACGGACGGCAGACTCATCCAGAAACGGCTGGAGCTTGACGCCTGAGACACGGAAGCCGCTCACGCCCTCTGCGCGGCCGCCCTGTTGGGCTGGGCTGGGGAGCACCCAGGCTGGAGTCCTCGCTGCCACATCATGGCCACATGACCACAGGCAGGCAAACTCCCTTCTAATCCTCAGCGTCCTGCTCGATAAAATGAGCATCCCTATCTCACGGGGTTTGGAGGAGGATTCGATGCAGGTCGGTATGAGCGGGCCACCCCACCAGACCACCCTGGGAGCTGCTTGGCCCGCCGCCTGACTGACCACGTGGGCTCTTCCACCCTGGCCGGCTCTTCTCTTCCATCCACGGCTGCCTGTCCAAACCCTCCTGGTCTGGAAGCGCCAGCGCCTCCCCAGCCCCCGGCTATAACCATGTCTTCAGAACAACCCGAGAGTTGCAGCCATCAACCATTTACAGATGAGCAAACCGAGGCATCAGGCAGGTTTTATAACTTGCCTACAGTTACTAACTAGTAACTAGTGGCAAAGCTCGGCTCAAATCCAGGTCTGTCCAACCCCAAGACCACGGCACTTTCCATCCATCCTGAAATCCGTATCAATAGGATTCAGTCTTATTGATATTTATGAAACTAAACTTTACCATACGATTCACATAGTCAGTCCTCGGGGGCTTGTGGGCTCACCACGGAGGCAAGCTACCCTCACACGGATGGTGAAGAACCACAGCAGGGATCCCGAAGTGTGGTCCAGACAACAGAGTTCCCTGAAGGCAGGAGGTGATCAGCAGAGGTTTGATGGAGGTGATGGGTCTTGAACTACACCTTGAATGACAGTCTCTTCCTTCAAACACGTTAGGCCATCTTGGTCTCCAGGCTCACCTCAAGAGACATCGCGGGCTCTATCCCAGACCACTGCAACGAGCCAGTATCACAATAAAGCAAGTCAAAGAGGTTTTTTTGGATTCCCAGTGTACATAAATGTTATGTTTACACTATACTGTAGTCTCTTAAGTGTGCAAAAGCATGATGTCCGAAAATCCAATATATTTACCTTAACTGAAACATGCTTTATTGCAGGGTACCTGGCTGACTCAGTCAGAGAAGCATGAAACTTGATTTTGGGGTTGCAAGTCCAAGCCCCACCCTTGGGGTAGAGATCACTTAAAATCTTTTTAAAAAATCATTCATTACTAAGAAATGCTGACCATCATCTGAGCCTTCAGCAAGTCATAATCACTGATCACAGGTCATCAAAACCAACTGAATAATGAGAACGTTTGAAATTTCCCACAAGTGACCAGAATGGGACACAGAAACAAGGAGGGAGCACATACTGTTGGAAAAACGGCACCGACAGGCCTGCTTGACTCAGTCTTGCCACAAACCTCCCACTTATTAAAAAAGAAAAAAAGCAGTATCTGTAGAGCACGATAAAGCACTGAGCAGCAGACGGAGTGTGCCGTACAAAGATGAAGGCAGGTGAGTGTGCTGTGACTTCCGAGCTCAGGGAGCGTGGCGAACGTGAGCGAGGACCGCTCCTCGAACCCGGCGAGGAAGAGATGGTCGGTGGCCTCCAGCTGCTCACCAGGCCTGCGGCCACTGGTCCCCACCGTCCTCTCTACTCACCCCTGCCCGCCTCCCTCCTTACCCCCAACAACACCATCTTCTTCCAGCTCCTCCAGCAAGCTCTGCTCCCTTCTGCCTGGCACACCCTTCCCTACATCTTCACCTGAAACATTGTGTTTGCCCTTCAAGAGATGCCTCACGGGACCTCCTTCTAGGAAGCCTCCCCTGAGGTCCTCAAATCCAGGTCAGAGGCCCGTCATCCATATTTTCGCACTCTGTTCTCACCTCTGTCCCTGTCTTTACTAAGTAGTATTTCTGTTATCTCTTCGTGTGTCCTTTTCCCCCCTTGACTATGACCTTCTTGAGGACAGGCATGAGGTCTTCTCCAGCACTCAATTGGCAGCTCCTGCCCATAATAGATGCTTAATAAAGATTAACTGAACTAAACTGACATTGCAACCCAGGAGAGGTCATGTGGAGGCAAAGAAAAGGAAGCTGTAGTACTTTCCACAACAAGGAATGACCACAGTTTCCCCATCAGTAAAATGAATGAAATAGAAGCGATAATACCTGAGATCACTAACCTTAAAATCCCATAGTCTGTGATCCACGGAAATTGTTACTCCCAAAAAGTAGAATGACCAAAAATAGGTTTAAGAAAAATGATGATTTGTGGTTTATATAGTTGTCTTTCCCAGTAGACTGTGAACTCAATGAGCACAGAGAAGGGGTCTAATCTGTTTCTGTATCCCAGAACTAAGCAAAGTGCCTGGCGGTGGGTATACTCATTAAAGATTTGTTGGATGGCTATATAGGTGGAAGAGTGGATCAGTGGATGGATAAGGGATGGATGGATGGAGGTGGTGGGTGGATGGATGGATGATGGATGGGTAGATAGGTGAGTGGATGGGTGGATGGATGGATGGATGGATGGTGGGTAGGTGGGTGAGTGGATGGATGGATGATGGAGGAGTGGTTGTGTAGGTAGGTGGGTGGATGGATGGATGGATGGATGGATAGGTGGGTCAATGGATGGATGATAGATGGGTAGATGGGTGGATGGATGGTTGGGTTTGTGGATGGATGGATGAGTGGGTAGGTGGGTGGATGGATGGTAGATGGGTGGGTAGGTGGGTGAGTGGATGGATGGATGGATGAGTGTGTGGGTGGATGATGGAGGGGTGGTTGGGTGGATAAGTGGATGGATGGGTAGGTGAACAGATGGATGGGTGATGGACATGTGGACAGGTGGATAGGTGGGGGGATGGATGGATGGACAGTAGATGGATGGGTAGATGGATAGAGTTAGATATAGTGATAGATAATAGTGGGTTTTTAGAAAAGCCCGTGTATTTAAGGGATATTCTTAACCTTCCAGGAACAGACAATGTCATAAAGTCAGCCACGCCCTCCCTCAGACCCTGGATGCTTGAGGCAGAGACAGCTCTGGACTGAACAGCTCGTTAGCCTGTCCGGGTTCAGTCATTACTGTGTTCTTATGTAGGAGCTTTGTCACTAGGTCAGTTAATGATTTTTTTTCAAGATCTATTCATCTATTTCAGAGAGAGAGAGAGCGAGAAAGCACAGGGAGGAGCAGAGGGAGAGAATCTCAAGCAGACTCCCCACTGAGCACGGAGCCCAATGTGGGGGCTCGACCTCACGACTCTGAGATCACAACCCGAGCCAAAACCGAGTCAGATCCCCAACCAACCGAACCACCCAAGCGCCCCATTAATGCTTTAAAAATAAAAGAATTCCAGTGTTTGCCCAGCGCCTTCTCATAAAAGACCCCCGCTCCACCTCACAGCGGCCCGGGAAAGGCAGACCAGGATACATTCTCTATGCGTTGCACTCTCACCCCGTAAACTGAAGTTCAGAAAGGTTGAAGTGACTCGTTTGGGTCACCAGTGAGGCGTGGCTTTGAACCCCATTCCCACTGACCCCAGACTCCCGCTCTTCCCCACTCGTGCGCCCAGGAACGCCACTCCCCGCCCCCGCATGCAGTCCTCCTGGGATTTAAGGAGAGCGCTTGGAGCCTTCCCGGACCGCCCGCCTCTGCTCCTTCCCCCAGGGCGACGCCACCTCCCTCTTCTGAATTCCCTTTGCACTTCCCTCGGATCTTTCTGGGGACGCTTTTCACCTCCTGGCTTGTATTAGACTTCTCTGTGTTCGTGTCTTTTCTCTCTGTGTTTTAATTCACACCACGAGCCCCCAAGTGACAGAAGCTTATGGTACAAATTGTAAATGCACGCGTACACCCGGCACCGGGCCCCGCACCCGAACCGTGCATTGGAGCCGCGAGATGCGAGAGCTCAGGGCCCTCTGGCCCGGGACACGTGGCTCACCCCTTCCCAACTGGTCAGCATGCTTCTTCTGAGTCCCTGAGTGACCAGACCCCAGGAAAGGCCTCTCCCCACTGAAGCCCACCCACCCTTCCCCAGGCGGTGACCGAACAGTGAGGCAGCCTCCCCACCAGCAACCCCCCGCCTCCTGTGGGAGCTGAGGCCCCTCCAGCGTCCTGCTTGGCTGGAGGAGAGCTGAAGCCTCGCCCGGGGCCGGGGACACACAGCCTCACAGCCCACGCCCCGGCGCACCTGCAGGGGGCGGGCTCTGTGCGCACCTGCGGGGGGCGGGCTCTGTGTGTGTGTGGCTTCAGCCCCCGGGGGGGGGGGGTCGGCCCGCATCCCCGCTCCACAGAGGAGCAAACCCAGCTAAGACTTGTTCTCAGAGGAGGCAAGACGCCCGGCCCGAAGCCGGGAGGTCGGCCCACTCACGGCTCACCCTGCCCCTGCCATCACCGCCACTGGCCCTCTTCCCCTGCCAGAGAAAACGTGTGTCCTGCCCGCCTTCCATGACCCTCCCTCGGACAGAAGAGCGGGGAGGATTCAGAGCAGCCCCACGGGCGCCTGTCCGGCAAGGCTGGCGAGGCTGCCCCTGCGTGGGGTGCGGCGCGCGGACGGAGTGGGACCACCAGGCACAACCTAGGCTGGGAGCCCGACCCCCGGGTTCCTGCTGACGACCCGCACGGGAGTGCCCCTCGGAGCCCGGAGAGCGGGGCCGTCCAGCCTCCCCCCACGACGGGTCTGGGGACGTCCGTCCGGATGCATTTTCATGGCTTCTCCTGACCCGTCCTCCGCAGCGCTGGTGTGAAAACCTGCCGTTCTGTCCCCATGAGTCAGTCCAGATGCCACGTTTATATCCTTGAGGGGTCAAGAGTCAAACACAAGGTGCTGATAGCGTGTCCGGAAAGAAAGCGTGGGAAGTGGGTACGGCCAGCACTTGGTCACCACGATGTTCTGCCAGGCCCACGAGTTGCTGCTAGAGGTGCCTGTACTTTGCAAACTAGCAAGTGCTGCCCACGACCCGGCCAGGGCAAGGAGCTCGTGGGCCTGCGGCGGCCGAGGGCCCGGCTGATGGGGACACAGCACCAGAGCCTCCTCCCTGCAGTCTGGGCGGGGGCAAAGGCCTGCACTCCAGGACTGAGCACACAGACAGAGCTGGTCACCAGCCCCCCTGGGTCCGTGCGTGCCCACGGCAGCCGCACTGCGCTGGGTTCTACCCACCAGCGACCCAGCCACCTGGGGCGGGTGGCAGGCTGGTTAGGGGTTCTGTCTGTTTTGTTCACTGCTGAAGCCCCTGGGCCTGGAACAGGGACTGGCTCCCAGCAGGTTCCTGGCCCCCGTCCCAAAGGCTCAGAAAGAAAAATCACATCCAACAGTTCCCCAAGCCCAGAGCAGGCACCTGTGCTGCTCAGGTGGGCGGGCGCACAAGCCGGGCAGCCCCGGCCAGGGCACAGGACCGGCAGGGAGCCCAGGGCAGCCCCAGGGGAGCCAACGCCGAGGAGCAGGGGGGGCCGAGTCCTCCCAGCCTGACGGCACTGTGGGCCCCCCCGACCGCAGCGGGCCCCCCCGGACTCAGCGGCCCCCCCCGGACTCAGCGGCCCCCAGACCCAGCGGGCCCCCCCGACCGC
>LNAC01000633.1:241853-252478 GCA_002007465.1 Ailurus styani | reverse complement strand
CAGCCCCCGGCCCCCCCCCCCCCCCCCCCCCCCCCCGCCCCCCGGCCCCGCGCCCCCGCCTCCGCCCGCGGCCCCGCCCCTGCCCGCAGCCCGGCCCCCGCAGTTCCGGGTGGGGGTGACCACGTGCTTGTCGCCCATGACAACCCGGCGCTCCTCCCGCCCCCCGGCTAAGGCGGGCGAGCGACAGCCGGCTGCGCCAATGGGCTTTTGGAGGCCGTGTGAGCGACAGCCGAGGTGGCCAACCGGTGCGAGCAGGCGCGGTGGGAGGCGGGGCTCTGTGCGGAGGCCGTCCGGGCGGTGCGGGAGCGGAGGGCGCGAGCCGGGGAAGGGCCGGAGAGGCAGGTGGGGACCTGGCGAGCGCGGCGGGCTGCAGCGTGCGGGGGGCCGGGGCGCCAGGCCAGAGAGGGTGCGGGCGGCTGCGGCAGAGCCGCCGGAGCGCCGGGGCGGAGCGGGGAGGGGGGCGTTAAAAGGGGTCGAGACACTTAAAGGCACAGGTGCCGCGAAGAGAGGAGGTGTTTGACGGTGCAGACGGCCGAGCTCTAGTCGCCTGGAGGAGCCGAGCTCGGCGCCCAGAAGACAGAGTCAAAGGGGCAGGTGCTCGGGAGAGCAGGACGTTTTAAGGCGACTAGAGCCAAGCTCAGAAGACACGTGAAGAGGCCAGGGCTGGGGTTTGCGAGCCCGTTTCTTAGAGGCAGGGATAAAGGAGTCTCTGACCAGGGCCCGGTGAGGTCTTCCTCTACGGAAGAACGTGCACCTGCTCTCCCCCATTGTCCTCTCTGGCTCCTCCAGGTTCCCTTGACCCCAGACCCCCCTGTTTTCAGGCTATGGCCCCCGGTGCCCTGTAGACCTGGCGCGACTCCCGTGCTTTCGACCCCTATTTGGGGCTCTGGGTGGCTCCTGGAGGGCCTTGCAGAGGGGCAGAGAAGGCAGGACCATGGCATCTAGGGCCTTTGAACCCCCCCCAGGGCGCAGCGTGACGGCGGGCATCATCATTGTTGGAGATGAGATCCTCAAGGTGTGTCTGGGACAGAAGAGGGGGGAGGGGCGGCCTTCTCCCGTCCCTACGAGCCTGCGGCCGGTTCTGTTGAGGGGAGGCAGCCAGGGTGGGAGTCCCCTTGCAGCAGTAGGGTCCTGGCGTGAGTCCAGCCTACTAGAGGGAAAATGACCCTTTGTTCTTTCAGTTACTCTGTTGAAAACTTGTAGCAAAGTTGCTACAATTTGTCAAGCGGCTTAGAGGAGGGACTTTACAGAAACGACAAGGAGTCCATCAGCTCGAGGAGGAATGGGAGCATGTGCTATCCGGGAAGAGTTCTAGGCAGCCTGTTGGGGAAATGACCCAAGGCATTCAGCAGAGTGAGTAAGCAAAACAGGAGGAAGGTACTAGATGAGAAAAATCCCTTCCGAACAATCAAGGAAGTCTTACGCGAGGTCACGGTAAGCCTCAGGTTTGGAATAGCAACATTGACCCCTGTTTTCTGTGTTTACTAGGGCCTGGCAGTGTGCTAAATATATCACATGGGCAGTCTTACTAATCCTTAGAACATTCCCAGGAGGTTTCATACTTTTATTATAAATCTCAGTTAAAAGAAGCTTGCCCGAGGGTGCAGGTCTCAGGAGTGGTATGGTCGAGCTGGGATTCCAACCCAGTTCTCTCTTCCTGCGGAGTCACCGTACCCTCTAAGCCCCCTGCACAGAAGTAGGAGGAGGTGGGGCTGGGGAAGAACACTGGATACACACCGGAGACAGACAGCTTCAAAATTCTGCAAAGGAATTTGAACTTTATTCTGTATATGGTTGGAAACAATACATAGCTTTCGAGCCCAAGAGTGGTGCAATCCCAGGAGCACATTAGAAAGGTTAGTCAGGAGGCCCGGGGCCGAGTGCTGTGACTGGAGGTGGGGAGCCTGGCCAGGGGCTGGCGCCACTTCCGGATGAAGGGTGCCAAGGACCTGCCTGGTGGCAGTAGGGACACCGACAAGAGAGCGGATGGGGAGACATGGCAGTAGAGACGGCAGCAGAAGGGTCCGACAGGCTGTGTGGACTGTGTCTGGGGTTCCGGTGACCAAAGGGACAACAGGCAGGACTGTGGCGGAGATGCCTAGTGAGTACGTGGTCCAGCAAGGGACAGAGCCGTCAGGGTTGGTGAGGAATTGACAACAGACTCCATAAGAATCGATGAGGTCGAGGTCAAAGTGCAGAGAAGGAGGCCCAAGGCAGATCATGCTATCCCCTACCGTTCAGGTGGATCTTCTCACTCCCGTGCCCAGTGCAGGCTTTGTGGCGGCCCAAGAGCACGGTGCCCCAGCATCAGGCAGACGCGGCTGTCGCCCCCTCTCCTCTGCCCACCATCCCCATGGCATTGACACCATCCCCGTCTCGCCTCCCAGGGACACACTCAGGACACCAACACCTACTTTCTGTGCCGGACACTGCGCTCCCTGGGGGTGCAGGTGTGCCGAGTCTCTGTTGTCCCCGATGAGGTCGCCACCATTGCGGCTGAGGTCGCTTCTTTCTCCAGCCGCTTCACCCACGTCCTCACGGCGGGAGGCATCGGCCCCACTCATGACGACGTGACCTTCGAGGCAGTGGCACAGGCCTTTGGGGACGAGCTCAGGCTGCACCCCGAGCTGGAAGCGGCCGTCAGAGCCCTGGGAGGGAAGGGCTGGGAGAAGCTGTGTCTCGTGCCCTCCTCCGCCCGCCTGCATTACGGCACCGATCCTCGGACGGGCCGGCCCTTCAAGCTACCGCTGGTCTCCGTGCGGAACGTCTACCTCTTCCCAGGCATTCCGGAGCTGCTGCAGAGGGTGCTGGAGGGGCTGAAGGGACTGTTCCAGAACACGGCCGTGCAGTTCCACCTGCGGGAGCTGTATGTGGCCGCTGACGAGGCCTCTATCGCCCCCATCCTGGCCGAGGCCCAGGCCCACTTCGGGCGCAGGCTGGGCCTGGGCTCCTACCCCGACTGGGGCAGCAACTACTACCAGGTGAAGCTGACGCTGGACTCGGAGGAGGAAGGGCCCCTGGAGGAGTGCCTGGCCTACCTGGCCGCCCGTCTGCCCCCCGGGTCGCTGGTCCCCTACGTGCCCGATGCCGTGCAGCAGGCCAGCGAGGCCGTGTACAAACTCGCAGAGTCAGGTGCGGGCCTCTGCGGGGAGGGCGGCGTGCCGCCGGCGGGGGCAACTCTCTAGGCCTCGGGGACGCGGGGCTGTTGGCGGCTTCCTGAAAATCCGGGAGCGGGTGCACGATGACTCCCGTGATCGTAGGCGGCGTGCGTGCCGTCCGCGGCGGGGCTGGGTAGCTCGTGGGCGCGGTCACACGCCAGGCCCTTCTGGGCCAGTAGGGTGCCGAGAAAGGTCGTCGGGGACGAGGGGCCGCGGCCTCCACGGCAGGGAGGTCAGCCCAGGAGGTGGGCGAGAGCAGCGTGGGGATCTGGGGAGCGGAAGGACCCGGGGCCCCCGGAGGGCAGCCTCCGAGGTGGGGCTGACGGCGGGCGGGCTCACTCTGCAGGGCACAGCGCCTGCGCACGGTGCCAAGCCGCGCTGGGAAGCCGTGGAGACGACGCAAGGGCAGTGTGCACCCCGCCCTCCGACGGCCTGTGCATCTATCTGATGGCTTCTCGTCCGTCTGCTCGCAGGGTCTTCCCTGGGCGAGAAGGTGGCAGGTGCCCTGCAGACCATGGAGACGGCCCTGGCTCGGTACGACCTCGCCCACCTCTGCGTGGGCTTCAACGGAGGCAAGGACTGCACGGCGCTCCTGCACCTCTTCCACGCGGCCGTGCAGAGGTGAGGCGACCCCGGGGGGCAAGACCTCAGAGGGGCCCGTCTGCCCCACGGTCCGGCTCCCCGCCTGAAGAAGCCGGGAGGGGAGAGGCGGCTGGGTGGGGTCTGGGAGGGAGGTGGCCATGGTGGCCTCCAGTTCTGTTCCCCTAGCACTTACTGAGCATCTGATGTGGGTGTGGCCCGGGGCGTGGATGGGCCCTGGGGAGGTCACAGTCCTGTTGGGGAGGTGACAGTTACATACTCGACGTGGGTCTGAGAAGTGAGAGATCAGAATGGGCTTCTCAGAGGGAGTGGGTTCTCGCAGATGGGAAGGACAATGAGAGCCCAGAACGGGAGGTTGTTCCTCCCTCCAGGGGACCACTTCCAGGGGCCAAAGAGAACAGTGCGAGTTCTGCGAGCACATTTCCCTGCCCGCCCGGCAAGCCTGTGCTCCCTTCCCCTGCCCGCCCGGCAAGCCTGTGCTCCCTTCCCCTGCCCAGGAAACACCCTGATGCTCGGGAACCCCTCCAGATCCTGCACATCCGCAGCATCTCCCCTTTTCCCGAACTCGAGCAGTTTCTGCAGGACACCATCAAGAGGTACGAGGGGCCTGGAGGCTGGGGCTCTGGGGGCGGGGCGGGGGGGCTCAGCAGTGCCCACTTCTGACCACAGCCTCCTTTGGTCCCCAGGTACAATCTGCGGGTGCTGGAGGCTGAGGGTGACATGAAGCAGGCGCTGAGCGAGCTGCAGACACGGCACCCACGGCTGGAGGCCGTCCTGATGGGCACCCGCCGAACCGACCCCTACTCCTGCAGCCTCTGTGCCTTCAGCCCCACCGACCCCGGCTGGCCTGCCTTCATGCGCATCAACCCACTGCTGGTAACAGGGCCGAGGCCAGTGGCCCATCCCTGCCCACCGCGCGCCCTGGCTTCCCCGCGTGGGAGCGGCTGGAGCCTGGGGCTCAGGTGCAGGACCCCGGCGCCCGAGAGCAGGCGCAGACTCCCTCCCACTGGGTCTCTGCTGCCCGGTATGGGGGCCACGGGCCACCCGCTTACACTCAAGCTGCAGCTTCCCACAGTGAAATAAGGATTACTACAAACCACGAAATGGGGAGCTTTAAAAGGATGAATTCAGTGGCACGTGAAAAGTCAAAGTTCAGTTCTTGACTTGCACCGGGCGCATTTCAGGTGCCCACACGTCAGACAGCACAGCCGGCCCGTTTCCGTCCCCGCGGGCTCACGCGGACACTCGCCCTGGAGGGGGGCTGGGGGCGGCACCAAGGCTTTCTCTCCCACGTTGCGGGCCTACCTGGGTCGGTAGGCGGCTGCGCCAGACCGTCCGCTGGGGGCCTGCCCTCGGGGGCCGAGAAGCAGAAGCGCCCCAGCTGGGCCCCTTCCCGGGTGGCGAGGGCTAAGTGAGGGAGGGGGCACCCTGTGACTCCGCTGTGACCTCCCAGGACTGGACCTACAGAGACATCTGGGACTTCCTGCGCCAGCTCTTCGTGCCGTACTGTATCCTGTATGACCGCGGGTAAGGGCTCGGCAGAGAACGGGCGTCGGGAGGGCGTGGGGGTGCTGGGGGGGCAAGCCGCCCCCCACACTTGCCTCCCTTCTCCGCCAGCTACACGTCGCTGGGGGGCCGGGAGAACACGGTGCGGAACCCGGCCCTGAAGTACCTGAGCCCCGGAGGACAGCCGGCCTACCGCCCTGCCTACCTGCTGGAGAACGAGGACGAGGAGCGCAACTCGCGCACGTGACCCCGTCCTGTCCTGTCGTGGCCGCGGGAGCGGGACGGGGCACCCTGGGCTGTCAGCCGTCAGTAAACTGTGCCTCCCGCATGCCGCTGCCCTGGCTGTGTGTTCCTGCTCCGGGGGATGGGAGAAGCCGGGGGGGTTGGGGGGGGCCTCCGCCCGCTCCCTGTATGGCCCAGTGGGGGGGGGGTCTGCAGAACAGACTGGAAGGGAGCTCCCGGCACCATTCCGGAGGCCCGCCTCAGCAGGAGCCCCCCCAGAGGGCAGGAGCCCCCCAGAGGGCAGGAGCCGGGAGTCCTGCCAGGCACTGGGGGAAGCGGCAAGGCAGGCTGAGCCCCGCGGTCTGGAGACCCGGGCTGGAAGCCGAGCAGGCCTGGCTGCTGAGGATGGAGGATGGGGTGGCCGGGCCCTCCCTCCCCCTCCTAACCCCAGCCCCCATCCCTGTCCATGGAGGCTGACTCAGCCCGTTCTTGGGCCCAGAACCTTCCCTGTGCTAGACCCCGGGGGCCTTTGTCCGCAGAGTCATGAGGCCAGAGGGGGTGGGGACACTTGATAAAAGGCCCCGGAGGCGGCTCCCACGCGCCCCAGAGCTGCTGCCCACATGCAGCCCCGGACGCAGCCCCTAGCCCAGGCCCTGCCCTTCTCCTTCCGGAGGGCCCTGCGAGACACTGGGTTCCGGGTGCCCGTCGTGAAGATGGGCTCGGGATGGGAGGGCCTGCAGCAGACTCTGAAGGAGGTTGCCTACATCCTCCTGTGTTGCTGGTGCATCAAGGAGCTGCTGGACTGACGGCGGCCGGGGAGCCCCCTGGCTTGGCCCTGCTGCTCGGCCCGGCTCAGCTCAGGTGGGCAGGGTGGGCAGGGCAACCAGGAAGCCCGGCCGCCGCTTCGGCGCCAGAGCCGGCTTCTCAGCCTCCTGTTCTCTGCTCTAGCGCCCAGCCCAGCCCCCATCAGGACTCCTGGGGCCGCCGCGATGCTCCGCCGGTGGGCCCCGGATGCGGGAAGGACAGATCCTCTTCCAGTGCGTGCCATCTGTCCGTCCGGCCTCTCTGGGCCTCCATTCCCAGCCCCGCCTCTGGTGGACCTCGGGGGCCCAGGAGCTCGGCCTGCTGGCGGGGACCCCAGGAAGATTGCCGCAGGAGCTGGCATTTCTCCAAGCCTGGCACAGTGAGCCCCCAGCCCAGATGGTTGATTTCTCCATACCCTCTTAGTGCCAGGAATGGGCTCCCCCCTAGTATCTCTCCTTGACAATCACTGAACTACGTCTGTGTGTGTGTGTACACATAGAATAAATAGGCCTTGAGACCTAAAGTTCTAACTATCTGAAAGGGAATCAGAAAAACTCAGCCCGGGAGGGGTCTTGGAGCCAGGGTACAGACCAGGGAGGAAAGAAGTTTGTCCTGGATAGAACTGAGCGAAAACCAGCTGTTCTGACTCCCCAATGCCTGGGTGGGGAGGATGGAGGGCGGAAAGGCCAGGGTCCTCCCAGCCGTGGATGGGAGGGGTCCAGCCTGGGTGGGGTCTTCTGGGAGGCCCTGTGCCTTAGGCCCGGAACCCAAACAGAAGAGCTGGTCTGGCCGGCTCCCCGCCTCTGAGGATCTTGGGAAGAGCCCCTGGCCGACGCAAGTCCCCAGCTCACAGAGGATATCGGGCCCTGCTCCTCCAGCTCCCACGGAGGCTGCAAGTGCAGCCACCCAGGTTCCTTGGGCTTACCTCGGTGCACGGGCGCAAACGGCCAGAAGGAACAGAACTGATTCCACTTCCCCCTGGCAGCCAGCGACGCCTGTTTTCCCCCAGGTCCGCTAACTCCGCCTTTGACAGCACCTTGCTCACGCCTGGTGGCATGCCCACTCAACCCCCACAGCCTCGGAGCCAGCATGCCCCCGCCCCTCCCCCCTCTCCCGGGGCACAGGCCTGGAGTTGGTGTATGGGACCCTCTGCTCACTCCCACGGACCAGCTTTTCCCCTGAGTTTGGTTTTTTGTTTTTGTTTTTTTAAGATTGTATTTATTTATTTGACAGAGACAAGAGAGAGAGGGAACACAAACAGGGGAGAGGGAAAGGGAGAAGCAGGCTTCCCGCGGAGCAGAGAGCCCGATTCGGGGCTCGATCCCAGGATCCTGAGATCATGACCTGAGCCAAAGGCAGATGCTTAACAACTGAGCCACCCACGCGCCCCTTCTCCTGACTTCTGAGTTAAGGCCTTGTTCTCTGGGTCTGTTGTGTCTCTTGTGAAGACAGCAGGGACGTAGAGTAAGGAGCTGTGCTGGGGGGACGTGACTCTCCCCCCGCCCCCATCCGCGCCCCCCCCAGCTCTCTGGCCGGAAGCCAGCCAGCTTTACCCGCCCCTTGGAGAGCATTCCAGAGGTGGTCTGCTGCATCTCTGCGTGCTTACTCGGTCCACAACTGTCGCTGAGCCCCTGCCCAACGTGGGGCCGGGGGCTGGGACACGGCAGTGATCCCAACAGCCCCCTGTGTACTCGGGGGGCTGCCGTTCTGGTGGGTAGACACAGGAAGTACCATACAAAGGAAAGAATAAGGGTAGCGATGTTATTCGGGGCTAGTTGCTCTGGAAAAGAACATTGCGGAGGGTGGGTGTGCGGCAGGTGGCAGAGGCCCTCACCAGCCAGGCACGGAGGGCTGAGGTTCCTGCGGAGGGACAAGAGAGAGCTGTTGCAGGGTCTTCACCTGGCCGTGCGTGGACAGTAGACGTCAGGGCACAAGGCTGGGACCGGAGAGCCTGATCAGGAGCCCATAGGCATGATCTGGGCCTGACGTGCTGGTGGCTCAGAGCAGAGGAGTCAAGTGGCCCACCTGAACGCGCATGAGTTCTCGCTCTCTTTTTTAAGATTTTCTTTAGTTTCAAGTAATCTCTACACCTAGCGTGGGGCTCAAACTCACAACCCTGAGGTCAAGACTCACAGGCCCAGGGCGCCCGGGTGGCTCAGTCAGTTAAGCATCCGACTCTTGATCTCAGCTCAGGTCTTCCTCTCAGGGTCTTGAGTTCAAGCCCTGCGTCAGGCCGCATGCTGGGCAAGGAGCCTCCCGTGCTCCGTGGACTGAGCCAGCCGGGCGCCGCCACCTCATCCGCGTTCTTTGAGTCGACAGCGTGCCCTCCACACAGTTTCGCCACTTGCCTTTCTGCCTCGACTCGCCCTGTGCGGGACTCGGTGTGAGTACGTGTGGAGCCTGGCCCCCGGCCGTGGCGCCACAGCACTCCAGCTCGGGTTCTTTTTTTTATTATTATTATTTATTTCAGAGAGAGCGAGAGCCTGAGTGGGGGGAGGGGCAGAGGGCCAGAATCCCAAGCAGACTCCCCCTGTGTGTGGAGCCCCTCCCCCCACCCCGGCTCCATCTCACACCCCTGAGGTCACCACCTGAGCCAAACCAAGAGTCTGACACATAACCGACTGCACCATGCAGGGGCACCTCAAAATTATTATTTTTTAAATTTTATTTATTTATTTGACAGAAAGGGAGAGAGATCACAAGTAGGCAGAGAGGTAGGCAGAGAGAGAGGAGGAAGCAGGCTCCCCGCCGAGCAGGGAGCCCGATGCGGGGCTCGATCCCAGGACCCTGAGATCATGACCTGAGCCGAAGGCAGAGGCTTTAACCCACTGAGCCCCCCAGGCGCCCCTCAAGATTATTTTTTATGCCAGCAGTGCCACAACCCTCTATAGGCACCCACATAATGAGGCCCCTTCAGAGCCCAACCGTGCCCCAGGGCACCGCAGCGGGAAGGGGGAAGGTCCTGAATCCAACTGGACAGAGGCGAGCGGTGGCGGTGGACACAGAGGTCACCTTCCCACATGAGTGTGGGGCTCGTGCCCCCATAGTCTGCACCTGCTTGGTAAGCCCCACCCTGACTCAAGCTCTGGCCTGCCGCCTCCTTTTCTTGGGCCCCGTCCCCACCCAGCTGGGCCGGTGCCTGGGGGTGGATCCTGGAGTCTGAGAGCCCTGAGCTCCAGGGCCTTTGCCAGGGGAGGGGGTGTCTGGCAAAGCCCCCCGAGGAAGTGGTGGATGGAGGAAGGCAGAGCCCGGGAAGTGGAAAGAGGGAAAAGAGGAGGGACCTGCGGTGGTCCGAGGACGGTGTCAGCCGTCCAGAGAGCACTGAAGGTGGAGAGGCTGAGGAGAGGGATGGGAAGAACAGGAAAAGCTTGCGCACCCCCGGAGGGCCGTTCTCACACTACCAAGTGCGCGGAGACCAACCCAAGTCCACCTGGAAGCCGACAGGGTGAGGCCAGTCCTCCCACACTAACTTGAAGGAAACGGGCCCAGAGAGGAGAGAAGTGTCCCGTGCAAGGTCACGCCACGGCGCACTGCAGTGGGGTGGTCAGCCTGTGAACCCCGATTTTCTCATCTCAGATTCGGGGCTTCTATGGACCAGCCAGCCCTCCTCTTCTGAAATGGTGCCGGGGGCGCGGCAGGCCAAGGTGTGGACCCGTGCTCCCACCCCACCACTCCCACGCCCCCCTCAACTCTAAGCAGCTCTTGTCCTTGCTTCCCCGGGCTCCTGTGGGGGTCCACAAGCCAGGACGTGGTTCCCTGGTCTTCCCCTCCCCACTCCTCTCCACGGGAAAGAGAGATGCAGCACCCTCCTGGCCAGATTCTCACCCCAGCTAGAGTAAGTGCAGGTTGGGAGGGTTCAAGCTACTGTCATAGAGCCGCAGAAGAGGGGAGCAGAACGCCAAGATCGGAGGGATGAGTAAGACCTTATGTACCCCTGGGCGCCCAGGGGTCCTCCAGTGGCCACGAGGGGTAGGGGAATGGGGGGGGGGTAAACCCGGGAAGGCAGCACGGGGAGGAGCAGCCTGGCAGCAGGATTCCTAGCTGAGCACAACGGATGTAAGGCCCCCAACGGTGTGCGAAAGGCGGGTGGAGGATTCCGAGGTCCTGGCGAAGTGGTCTGGGAGCCTCGCTCAATAAACTGGATTTTAGTAACATCTCGGTCGGGTCCTGGGCTTTCTCAGGCACGCTCAGGGGTGCGGCAGTGGTCCGGCGCAGACCCCCAGGCGCACAAGCTCTGCCTCGCGTCCCTATTTGCATCCGGTGTGCATGGCAGTTACTTCCCCTCGGAGAGAGGCGCCCCAAGCCCCTCCTCGGTGACCCCGGCTGAGTACCCCC
>LNAC01000633.1:226937-238514 GCA_002007465.1 Ailurus styani | reverse complement strand
AGCCAGCGGGAGGACAGGTGAGACGGCAGGACAGGTGAGGCGGCCCGGAGGGGGGCGGGTGGGAGCCAGGTGAATGTGCGGTTCCCGGCGGCCGAGGGGGGGGCGGGCGGCCGGAGGAGGCCGGGGCTGCGGAGGAGGAGCCCCCCAGCAGAGAGCGGCGAGCGACTGACCGCGGCCTTCGGACCAGGACCGGCGCAGGGCCCCAAGCCCCCGGGCCCGGCGGGGACGCGCTTCCCCCACACCCGTGCTCCGGCAGCTCCGGCCGGCGGACCCGAGGGCGGCGAGGTGAGTGTCCCCTCCTTGCGTCTCCGGCTCGGGGCCCCCCGGACGCGGGACTGCTGCAGTGTCCTTCGTCCGTCCTGGCCGCGGGACCCCCCCGCGCGCACACGCGTGCCGCCCGGACTCCCGCCGCTCCCCCGCCCGCGCCTCGCCGGCCCCCCGGCTCTCCGGGCTGGATCTTCGCCGCGAGGCAAGGTGGGCGGAGGGTCCCCGGAAACTTTCCCTGCACTTCTGGGACCCGACCGACCGGCGGCCCCGGGATGGAGGGGGGCGGGCGGCGCCGAGCGCTCCCCGGGCTCCGCCGAGACCCGCGGGGAGACCCCCGAGCCGCCCGAGCCGAGGGAATGGAAACGCTGACGGGCTCTAAGTAGGACACGGCGCCCCCCCGGCGCCCCCTGGCGCGGTGGGCTGGACCCGGGCCAGTGGCACTGCGGGCGGGGGGAGCGCCGGAGGAGCCGCGGCTGGGGGGAAAGTTACCGGCTGGACTATTCGGTTTCCTGCGCCTCCCGAGCCGCGCTCCCGCTCCGGCAGTGGGGCTCGGCGGCGACCTCGGGGCGACCCGGCCCGACCCCTCCGCCCAGTCCCTTCCTTCGGGCGCCCGTCCCGCCGCCCCCTCCCGGGGCCGGCTCGTGCCCCCCGAACCCGAGAGCGGGGGCGGGTGACCGGGAGGAGTGCTCCCCACCGTGCCCCCGCCGGCGCCCGCGCACCTGCCCCTCCACAGAGTGGGGGTCGCGACCGTGTAGTCGTGGGAGCACGGGGAGCGCCGCGGGCAGAGGGCTGCCGTTCACGAGGGTGGGGGGCGCCGCTTTCCACTCCCAGCTCTCGCTCTCTCCTCCCACCCCACCCCAAGTAAGAGAGCGACGTGTCCCGGCCACCGCGGGGGGGAGGGGAGGGGAGTGGGGGGGCGGCGTGGGCAGCGGGTTGTGCCCGGACACGTGCCTGCCCAGGCGCCCCGGCCCTGCTGGTGTTTGGAGAGAGGGCGGGTCCCCTGCCCCCCGCCCCGCACAACCCCCACGTATCAAAGGGCGGCTGAGACGTGGTGAGACCTCGGGGCGCCCTGGGGGGGGCGGGGAGCCTGGGTCCGGAGCAGGGGAGGGGCAGAGGCGCGGGTGCTAGCTGACCCACAGGAAACGAGCGCTGCTGACCTAGTTTGGGACACCGGAAGTGGGTGCTGAGGAGAGGGGGAGACCAGCAGGCCGTCCTGGCTTCCGGGCCAGGTGGAGGGCGTTCGTGAACTGACCCGCGCCTGAACGCCTTGCAGACCCCTCGCTGCAGCCGAGCATGGCAGTGAGTCATCGCAGCGACCGCCCCTGCCCCCAGCTTATTCCTGGAGAAGGGAGGCAGCGCCTGGGGGCTGGCCGGGCCAGACTGAGCGGTGAGGGGTTAAACCAGGTTGGGGACTCTGCTCCCGAGAGTGTGGGGGGGGGAGGCCAGGAGGACTGTGGGGTTGCCTCCTGCTCCCCCGCCCCAGACACAGACACACACCAACTGGTTTGGTCACCCCTGTACCTGCCTGGCACTGCTGGCCGAGCTGGCATGGAGTGGGCCTCAGGTTGGAGGGGAGAGTGGGCACAAGGAGCGTTGTGCAGGGCTGGAGAGGGACTGAGTTTGGGTGGCGGTTGCCGCTCCTCATCACTGGTGACTGGGGAGAAGGGCAGGGGGCTCCCCCTGGAGCGGCTGATGAAACAAGAAGAAATCTCTGTCGGTGCCTCCTGCCCGCGGCCCCCGGGACCCCGGCTCCCCCAGCGAGCCTCCCTTACGTGGTTGCCGCAGGCCCGGTGCAGCCTGCTGGCACCCCCAGACACTGTCCCCTCCCGTGGGTACCACACCCCCCATCCCCAGCACAGGGGTCAGAAGGGGGTCACTGTCACCCGAAAGGGGCTCTGGGGAAGAAAGAAGGCAGTGCCCACCGGGCTCAGGTGTCAGGGACAGAGGCTGCTCCAGTGGGGCCCTCTCATCACCACGCAGCTCCGGCTGATACGGACCCCAGTGTCTGCAAGACAGGTGTTGACCTCTTCCCCGTTCCCCGCGGTGCCCCCTGGCACCCAGGGCCCCCAGCTCCTCCTTGGCCTAGTGCCCGCCCCGGGAGGGCGCGGCGGGCAGCGGGGGCTGGGCCAACAATGCACCATCGGGCCCTTTGTGTGCTTGCACTTGGCACCCTGGGGAAGGGTGGGGGAGGGGGCCCAGTGGGCACGGGGGGCGGAGCGCCTCTGGGGTGGGGACAGTGAAGGCCGGGGGAGAGAAGCAGAGAATGGAAGCAGGTGGGGAGGAAAGGGAAGTAGGTCAGATGGGGTGCTGGCTCCCCATTCCAGGCCCAGGCTGAGGACCAGGCCCTGCTCCCGTGGCCTCCCAGATGGCACCACGCTGCCTGAGGCGCCGCCTCGGACCCGTCACTTGGGGTCAGAAGTTACTGCCCAGGGGACTGCTCACATGGAGGAAGCCTGGCCTGGTACTGCCCCCTTCTTGGTGGCTGAGAGACCCAGTTCTGGTGCACGGCCAGGGGCCTAAGATGGGTGGTAAACGGGCTCCAGGCAGGGCACTGCCCTCTGATAGGGGCCTCCGGACCTGCTTTGGGGCTTCCTGCCTCGCGCCTGCTTGGTTCCGTGACCTTCTCTACAGCTGAGGGGGAGAGTGGGGGGAGGAAGGTGGGGACAGGAGACGGATAGGACCCTGGCATGGGGTGTGCCCGCTCTAGCCTCTTCCCCCCTCCTTCTGCTGAGTAAACTCGTGAGTAAACTTGACGTTTTGCCCGGACAGTTTGAAGTTGCCTTGCTACCCCCCACCCCCAGTCCTGCCAACACACAGGCGGCCAAGCGCCAAGGCGGGCCTGGGGGACTGGAGGGAAGGGGTTAGAGCTACTGCAGTCCACGATCGGGGGCTTGGGAGGGCCAAGGAAGGCCCACCCCCGCCCACCCAGCCAGCAACACTCCGGTCTTGGCAAGAGTCTTAGCTGGGGCCTGTAAGAATCAGTCTCAGAGCCTTGGGGAGCCCAGGGAAAGTGGCCTCGAAACAGCCTCTGCCCACTTGTGACCTCCACCCCCACTAAGGAGAGGCACGCCGCTGCCATCTGGCCCCCTGAGTCGCCGCCTCGAATGTTCAGAGTAACAGGCCAGGGCTGCCGGGCCCAGAGGGAAGGCTACCTTTAGCAGAGTCCACAGGGAGACTGAAGAGGGCTGCCCTCTTCACTGCACCCTGTCCTCCAGGTGGGTGGGAGGCTGTGGCCTTGGCAACGCAGGCGCCTCTCCACTGAGGCCCCCCAGCTGCCATGGACGGTCACATCCTCGTTTGCCAGCAGGATTCCTAGGACTCACACCTGGGCCCAACCCCACACATACCTCCCTCCACCACACTCCCGTCCGGCCTGGCCCTGACCTCCCCCCACCTCTTCCTCTGCCCACGAGCATCCCAGAACCAAGTCAGCCCTCGGAGCTCTCCAGCCAGCAAATACCTGCGCGGGATCCAGGGGTGGGGGGTGCCCCGGGCGAAAGAGGGCTGGTGCCGGGCGCATGGAGCCAGTGACCCCAACGAACACACCAGTTTGCTACCCGTTGGCATCCCTAATTCCTCTTATGCCTTCCCAGTCCCTGCCAGGCTTCGGAGTGAGGCTCTACCAGGCCTTTGCTTTCAACCTCATGTCTCTGGCTTCGGTTTCCTTCCTGTTTCCCCCCCCCCCCCCAACTCCTCCCCACCCATATGCCCCTTTCAACAGACATCCTCTCCTCCTTCCTTCCTCCTTTCCTCCCCTTTGCCTGGGAGAAGGGGTCCTCTTCCCCTCCACCACGGACCTCTTAGCCTTTTACCTCCTCTAAAGAGGAGCTTTCAGACCAAATCTTCTGCTCTGCCCTCCCCACCCCATCAGCAAGGCGCTGGGGAAGAGATCGCAGGACTTCTCTTGGGAACTACAACTCCCAAGGTTCATGCAGAGTAACTGTGGTGCATACTGGGAGTTGTAGTCCTCGTGCATTCAACTTGGCGCAGTCTGGAAGGGTTGCTAGGTGGGAGTCAGAGCCAGGACTGGGATGACTTAGACCACGGGTGCCCTCGGCATCCCACCCACCCGCCTCGCCCTGCTCTCGCCATCCTGTGCCCACGTGATGCCCTGTAGCCACGATTCATCTCCCCCTCCTCTGCTGGGACACGTGCCATTCTTACCTTAGCGCCCGACCCAGGAGATGCCCCCACCTGGCCTGCTGCCCCTGGCAGGGGTGACATGGAGGGGCCCCACGAACCCCTTCCCTGCCCCCTGCCCTCCAGGCTGGTTCCCTGCCTTTATGGGGATCAAAGGGCAGAGAGCAGCCCCACCCCACTCCCTTGCCGGCTGCGGGCACCAGGGCGCTCCGGAACCGCGGGGACTTTGGTGCCCGAGCAGATGCTCAGGCAGAGGGAGCGCTGGGAGGCTGGCACCCACCTCGGGGGACGGAGCGTTCAGTAAGTGCTCACGGGGCTGTCCACAGGCTGCCGGGCACCCCGTCTAGGCCCTGACTCGCGCGGGGCCTCTCGAGGCGATGGCCGGAGAACAGGGTCTGGGACCTTATCTGTCGGACCTGGGGACTGGACCCGCCTGGCTGGCACAGAGGCGCGGGGGTGACCCTCCCCCAGCCCGGGCCCACAGTTGGCACGGGGCGCTGGGAGCAGGGGGGCAGGAGGGAGAGGAGGGCAGGACTGCCAGCATCCTGGTGGGCAGGTGCCAACCAGGCCGGGAGCTGGTGAGGGGCAGCAGGCCAGCGGCGTTGAGCCAGCAGCTGTTGGGGGGAAAGGCGAGGGGGTGTTTCAGGGGGCATTTCAGTGGTCCTCCCCAAGCCAGGAGGACATGGGTTGGCCTCGCGTCTGGGGAACACGAGGGCACCCCTTGTTCCAGGAATAAGGGACCCTAGGAGTCGTTTCAGTGGAACCGTGTGGCCCACCCATCTCTGGGCTCAGAGCCCTCCTGAGTCGCCCCTCCGGCCCAGGCGGGTCCCACCCAACCGGCCAGGGTGGCAGCGGCTTGCGCAAGGGGTGGGGCTAGGCGCTTCCCAGCAGATGCCCCCTCCTGACTCCTTCCTCTTTCGGTGCCCACAGCTCCCCCATCTGTCCACCCCCCTCAGGCCAGCTCCGTCCCCCGGAGCCCCCTGGCCACTGGGGGCTGGCACAAGGGCTGCCCCCTGGCCTGGTTGGCAGGGTCTGGCGCCCGGGCAAGGAACTGTGGTATGTGAGTGGGTTTGGGGTGAGGCATGGGGAGGGCGGGGTGCTGCCCTGCCCAGCCCCTGAGGGCCCCGGCCCAGGACAGGGTGAGGAGAATTCGGTCAGCACCCAGGGGTCTGAGGGGCCCACGGGGGTCCGGAGGGCCTCCCTGTGGCCCTCCGCGGTGCCACGTGCCCCGAGGGGCTGGGACCCGGGCACCTGTCGGGCCTGGCGCTGACCGTCCAGGGTCCCCTCCTCCCTCTTCCGGCCCCCGCCGCCTCCCTTCTTCCTTCTCCTGGGCCCACCTCCAGCAGCCTCTCCCGTGGCTCCTCCTCACCTCTGTCCTCCCGGACTGTCCCAGCGCCTACCTTCCCTACACTCACCTTTTTCCCCTTTCGGGACTGAGTAAGGCCGAGCGGGGGTGGGCACCGCCGGCGGACACTTCGGGCCCTCTCCCACGCTGCCAGCCCTCTGGTAACCCCTCCCCCTGGCTTGGAGGGAGGGGGGACAGCACCCAGAGGGTTAAGGCTGGAGGGGGGAGGGGCTGGGCCAGGTCGTGGGCGGCCCCTTTGAAGGAGGGAGCTGGAGCGGGGAACAGCCACCCCCCCTCCCCCCCCAGCCCGGCCCTCCCCCACCCCTCCCAACCTGCTCCCCCCAGGGGCCAAGAGGAGTTGCCGGCAAGGCCCCTCAGCGTTCAGGTGAGTAGGCCCTGCTCCGGCTGGGGAGATCAGGCCCCAGGGGAGGCTTGCAGGCCTCGAATTGGCCAAGGGTCAGAGAGGGACCGAAAAGCAGGCTGGGAAGAGGGTGTCCAGACTTCCCTGGGAAGGTCGAGGGCGCTGAGGGTCTGGGGAGCTGGAGTGGGGGGCAGCTTCGGCCCTCAGGGGCCCCAGGGGGACAGAGGAGCAGAAGGGGCCTGCAGGAGCCGGAGCGCTGCTGGGCCAGGGCAGGAGGCTGGACGGGCTGGCAGGGAGCCGGGCTCCGGGGATCGGGCTGGGGTGTCCTCTGGGGCTGGGGGGCTCAGGTTTCTGCCCGCGGCTTGGCGGGTGTGGGGTTACCAGCCGGCTCGGTTACCCAGCCTGAGACGCTCGGCTGGGGGGAGGGGGTGGGCACAGGGTAGACCCTGGCACCTTGTGCCGCCTCCTCGGGCCTGAGGGGAGCTGCCATGGCCCAGGCAGGTCCCGCTGGGAGCCCTGATGGCCGGGGTCCGTCCAGGTGCGCCGCTGCCTGGCCCGGGGGGCGTACCCTCTGGGGAAAGCCCAGCAGTTCCAGGACTGGAAATTCTGACGGGCAGAGAGGCTGGGTTGTCCCCCCACCCCACCCCACATCCGCTCTCTCCGCGCCAGTCCCCCCCCAGCCATCCTCCCCAGCTGGCCCCCAAATTTCTGCCCTGTGCTGCTTCTGGAAGGGTGGCATGGGTCCCCTGAGCGCGGCCATCCCACGGCAAGACCAGGCCTCGGGAGGCAGGCCCGGCTCCTAGATCCGATTCCTCGGGCCCTCTCCCTACCTGCCGGCCTGGGGAGAAGATGCTCGAGCGGGGTGGAATGGAGGAAGCGGGAGAGGCTGGAGGGGAGACCTGAGGGTAAAGAGTGGAGAGGGCGAGGCGGCTCCTGGGGGCCCAGGGCCACGGTGGGTGCCGAGAGCGGGAGCGGAGGCAGGAGGCTGCGCGCTGAAGGCAGGACAGCAAGGATGCGAGCGAGCGGGCCCTGGCTGGGCCGCTCCGCAGGGCTCTGGAAGGGGCGGCCGAGGCCCGGGCCAGGCGTGGGGAGGGGCTGCTGGGCAGGGGCCCCCAAAGGTGAAGGAGGGAGGCTGGGCGAGGGAGCTGCCCCCTTCCCTCCTCTGCCGTCGCCCCTCGCCCCCCAGCGCGGCCTGCGGGGGGCCTGTGGATGAGGGTGCGTGTCAGGGCGAGAAAACGTGGAGGCCCCTGAGATGGCCCTCGTTTCGAGGAGCACCAGGAATTGGGGATTTTGAGGGAGGAGAGGCTTAACCCCCACGGCACCGGGAAGCAGCCAACTCCCCTGGCCTCCTTCCCCCTTCGTGGCTTGCGGTCTCCCTTCCCCGCCTGGCCCCCAGGAAGTGTGAGTGCTGGGGGTGGTGAGGTTAGGAGGGGGAAGCGGCCTGTGGGGGAGGGGAGGGCACGCACTGGCTCCGGGGGGCTGGGGTCTGCGGGCCGGGTGCGGACACGCCGGGGCATCCCTGGGCCGGGGGCCTCCCCTCCGGGCCCATACCATCCTCCAGGGGACCCCCTCCGCCCCTCTTCCTGCCTTCCCTACTGGGCGGCCCCGACGGCTCCAGCCCCTGGGCTCCAGAGGCCCCGGGAAGAGTCGGAGAAGCTGGGGAGCCAGGGTTCCTGGGTCCCTGAGGACTTTGGACTGGCTGTCCTACTTCCCCACCCCCTGGTCCAGCCACAGGCCAAAGCCCTGGCCGCGTGCAAACTTAGCTCCAAAAAAACAGGAAGAGAACGTGAGGCTGGAGTGGGGGGGGGGGAGAAAGAAAGAAGTAAGGGGGGGCGTCGAGCCAAGGTGGGGGGTGGGCACTGGGGAGCGCCCCGGGCCTCCATCACCCGGGAGGAGGGAGGAGGATGTCACAGGCTGACCACGGCCTCCCTCGCCCGGAGGCGGCACCTGGAGAAGCCCTCAGGGGGGGTCTGTGTGCCTGTGTCTCAGCCCATATCTGTTTTCTCGGCGCTAATCCTGGTTCCGCCCGCTGCCCCCCACACTAAGCCTCACTCCCCTAATCCCCAGGGTGTGGGGAAGGGGGGCCAGCTTCCCTCATCTGCCCCTTGGGGGCCCGTATCCCGGCTGTGTCCCTGGGTCAGCCCTGGCGCCCCAGCCCTGCTCAGCACACTGCCGGAGGTCAGCACCTGGAAGGACTTCCAGACTCCTTTTGCCTTCCCAGTCTGAGCCAGTGCTCGCCACCTTTGGGTTCCTGGTGGGGGACACACCCTGGCAGGTGCCCGAGGCCACTAAGGGTTAGGGAGTGGGGGCTCCTACCTTTGTCCCCCTGCTACCTTCTCACCCCACAGTCTTCCCCCCCCAAAGATGGGGCAGGATTGACTCAGGGCCCAGTTTCAAGAGAGCTGCCCACCTGCTTGGCCGGTCTAGCAGGCCTGACAGTGAGGGGAGCCTGGGGGGGTGGCGGGACAGGGGGAGCGATGGGGCGGGGCCCCCAGTTCTTCCCCCTACCAGGCAAACAGACCAAACAGACCTTGCCTGGTTCCCTGGCACAGCCGCCCCCCCCAACCACCACACACACACCCATGCCCACAAGGCCTTAGCAAGAGGGGGCATGCCAGCCTGGGTGGGGATGGGCCGCCCTCGTGGGGCGTCAGGGGGCTGGGCCCTTTGGGATGCAGATGTGGGAGGGGTGCCCAAGGTGGGGTGGGCATCCTGGCACCCGTGCCGCACACCCCTAGGAGATGGGGCTGCCAGTGCCCCCTTGGCCTGGTTGGCACCAGCATCGTTCCAGACAGCACCTAAGTAGGCCTGGGCGCCAGAGCCCTGGGTAAGGGCTGGGGAGTTTCCCAGAAGCTAGAGAACCTTAGGACACCTCGCCTTCCTACGTGTGTTCTCTGCCTCTCCCCTCCTTCGTTGCAACCTCGTGGCCATGGGCACTGGAGTTGGGCCTAAGGGGTTAAACACCCACCCTTGGCCAAGCACCCTGTGTGACTTGCGTGGTGAACCAGCCTCAGCCCGTGACCTGACAGCAGGGTCAGCCAATCAGCACCCTGCCACGCCAAGTTGCCGCGGAGACCGGCCCTGGGGTGGGAGCAGGGAGGCGGGCTTAGCGGCAGGAATGGGTGGGGTGGGGAGGGAAGGAGGGAGAGGGATGGGGCAAGCCACGTGCCTGCGGGTGCCCAGCTCCAGGCCAATGGCCAGCGAGGACAGCCCCACCCATCCCCCTCGGGAGGGACAGGATCTGCCTGGGCCCGGGAGGGTGCCCACTGCTGCCGCTGCCCACCCGGGCTTTTGTTTGTTCCTAAGTCCTGGGGCCATTTGCCACTTGCTGTGTTTGTAAAGTGTGGGCAGGAGAAGCGAAGGGAACTGGGATCGCTCCCAGGGAGGGAAGCGGTGTGGGGACTCCAGGTGGGAGCAGGGGGCTTGCTGAGGGCACCTGGGTGTCCGGACAGGAGAGGGGAGACACGCGGGTGCTGCTCCCCGAGGGTGCCTGTGCAGGGGTGCCGGCGTCACGGGGAAGGTGACAGGCTGGGAGGCAGGCCGAGACGATGCGGTTCTCGTGTTCCAAGGGGAAATCTGTGGCCCTTGGCTCCCCCGGCTCCGGGGCTGAGCAGCCGCTGAGTGGGACGCGCCCTACAGACCACGTAGGTCAGCCTTTCCTACTACAGGGGAGGAAACCGGCCTCCTGGGGAAAGGAAGGGACTGATCCAAGGTCATGTAGCTGGTAGTGACCTGACTCTTTGGGACGATTTGAGGGAGGGAGACACAGCTGTCCCCCAAGCCCTTTCCCAGCAGAGGCCATTTGTGCGGTGGAATCTGCCCCGGGCGAGGCCTCCTTCCTCCCGCCCAAGGCCAGAATGTTTATTGGGCCCCCCACGTGGTGTCATTTACCCGTCCCCACAAGCCTACAAGCCTCCGGGTCCGGGTCCGGTGGAATTATCCGGTGTTGTAGGCTAGGAACCAGAGGCTAGCTCGTGTATTTGACGTCAGCGAGCCAGTCAGCCACAGAGGGAGGGTCCCGACTCAGGCGGGGCAGACTCGAGAGCCCCACTCTTTCCAGGCCCCCGCTACCCCCACTCGCTTCAGACCCACACTCCCAATCAGGGCCAAAGGGCTGAGCTCCTGAGACCTCCAGTCCCAGCTGCTCCTTGCACGCCGAGGAAGCCCGTGCCCAGAAGGACAGGACTGGTCCAAGGTCATTCAGCAAGCTAGCAGCAGACCCGGGACACAAGCAGGTCTCCTGGCTTCCAGGCCAGGCCCACCTGCCGCCCTCCTGCCGGTCCGCCAGCCTGGAGGTGCCAAGGCTCCTGCCTTCAGTCGGGAGAGCACCACGGGTGGAAGACGACCCAGTGGAGGAGGGGGTGCTCTCCCGACTGGCCCCGAATGGGGAGGGAGAGGTGCCGGTGGTAGCGGCAGTGGGGAGGGGTGGAACTGGAACTTGGCCTATTGGCAGTGGGGGAGGGGGCGGGGACGATGCTTATCTGTGCGGGGCAGGAAGCACCCAGCCAGCCCGCGACACCCCAGCAAAGGGTGGCTGCTCCTTGGCCCCCTGGGGGAGGGGAGGATGTGGGGGGAGGGATGCTGGGAGCAGTGTTTCCCTTTTGGCCTGGGGGGGCGGTGGAATCTAAAAGGGGAGATGAACTTTTAGTGGGTGGGGGAGGGGAGGAGGGTGAAGGTGAAGGCGCCGGGAAGCTGCCTGGTGAGATTGCACAGCCTTTTACAGGGCGCCAGACCCCCCACGGGGGTCACTTGGGTGGAAGTGCCTGGAGCAGGCCTGGGTCCAGTGCGAATGTCAGCCCTGTCCTTGGCCTCGCAGGCTCCATCAGAGGCTGTCACCCCACTTCTCAGATGACTGAGCCCAGAGTCCTTCGTGAGGCCTGGGCCAGGACCCCAGTATCCCGTCCAGTGCTCCCTCCAAAGGCACTGGGAGTGGGGCAGGCGAAGCAGGCGGGTCTCCTGCTGGCACCGAGGCAGGCAGGGTGGTGCAGAGGGCCGTGGGGAGCAGAGGGGAACACGGCCGTGGCCCGCAGTCCGGCTTTGCACGCCCTTCTGGGCCTCCCTTGGAAAGGCGCTTCCCCGGCGTGCGCCTTGGGTTCCCTGTGTGCGAGGTGGCTGCTGTCGGGTCCTGGAGAGGGTTCTGGAAGATTACCTGGGTGTGAAGCACTTAGGAGGGGGGCTGGCAGTCTCCCGGGGCAGGAAGTGCGGGCCCAGCGCCCTTCACCTGCCCCTGTCTCCCCCTCCCCGCACCCCGCAGGAGAAGATGGGGAGCCCCGAGGACGACCTCATCGGGATCCCGTTCCCGGAGCACAGCAGTGAGCTCCTGAGCTGCCTCAACGAGCAGCGGCAGCTGGGCCAGCTCTGCGACCTCACCATCCGGACGCAGGGCCTCGAGTACCGCACCCACCGCGCCGTGCTGGCCGCCTGCAGCCACTACTTCAAGAAGCTCTTCACCGAGGGCGGCGGT
>LNAC01000633.1:142306-158576 GCA_002007465.1 Ailurus styani | reverse complement strand
GGCCGGGCACGGGGCCGCGGACCCGGCATCTGAGCAGCCTGGGCCTCGGGGCCGGGGAGGCCGCCGCCCGGGGCGCGCAAGCCGCAGGCCCCCTTCCAGCCACGAGCTCGTACACAGACGGGGGCAAGCAGGCCGCTGTCCCGCCGGAAGGGGGCAGGAGCGAGCCCGCGCTGGCCGCGCTCAGCCCGAGGCCGGGAGCCTGGCGGCGGCCCGTGTCCCTCGCTTCCCAGGACGCTGCGCTTGCAGAAGGCTTCTGGCGGCCGGTCCAGGACGGCAGGGTGCGCCTCGGACTCCACCGCCCGCCTGCCTCCCCGCGCCGGGGCTTCTGCGGGAACCCGCAGCTGTCCGAGGGATGCCACCTGGTTTTGCTTCGCTTTTACGGATTTCACTCACTCCATTCATTCATTCATTCATTCATTCATTCATTCATTCATTCATTCATTCATTCACTTATTTATTTAACAGAGAGACACAGCGAGAGAGGGAACACAAGCAGGGGGAGTGGGAGAGGGAGCAGCAGGCTCCCCTCTGGGCAGGGAGCCCGGTGCGGGGCTGGATCCCAGGACCTGGCGGCCACACAGGCACCCCAGAATTTTATTTCATTTTAAGTAGGCTCCACATCCAACCTGGGGCTCACACTCACCCCCTAAGACAAGAATTGCATATGTTCCACTGACTGAGCCAGCCAGGAGCCTCCCCCACTTTTGAAAAAGATTTACTTATTTATTTGAGAGAGAGAGAGAGAGAGAGAGAGAGAGAGAGAGAGAGCTGGGGGAGGCTGAGCAGGGAGCCCAACCCCACCGGGGTCTCTATTTCAGGACCCTGAGCTCAGGACCTGCGCCAAAACCAAAAGTCAGACACTTAACCAAGCGAGCTACTTATTTAAAATAAGGAATAAGTCTTTTATATTCAGCCACATATTTTCTGGTGGCTAAATTTCTGGTGCTCTTTGTTCCTTTGCATAGATGGATGTTTCCATTTGGTATCATTTTTCTTCTGCTTGAAGGACTTAAATTTTTTCTCATAGGGCAGGCCTGCTGGTGATGGCTTCGTTCAGATTTTGAATGTCTGAGCTCATCTTTACTTCATCTTCAGTTCTGAAAGGTATCTCCCCTGAATTTTAGGTTGATAGTGTTTATCTTCTATTGCTATGAAGTCATTGCTCCACTGTCTTTTGGATTCCACTGTTTTTGTGCGGTTTTTTAAATATTTATAAAGATTTTGTTTACAACTAATCTCTAGTCATTTATAACTAATCTCTTTATTTATAGTCTCTGTAACTAATCTCTATTGGGCATCTGCCTTCTTCCCAGGGTCCCGGGATCAAGTCCCACATCAGGCTCCTCACTCAGCAAGGGAGTCTGCTTCTCCCTCTCACCCTCCTTGTGCTCTCTCTCTGTGTCAAATAAATAAATAAAATCTTAAAAAAAAAAAAAACAACTAATCTCTACACCCAACAAGGGGCTTGGGGCTTGAACTCAGAGCCCAAAATCAAGAGTCTCAGGCCCCATCCACTGAACCAGCCGGGTGCCCCTGAATTTCCATTGTTTCTGATGAGAAGTCTGCTTCTCCTTTTCCTCTTTATGTGATACGTTGTTTCCTTCTGGCTGCTCTTAAAATGCTCTCCTTATCAGCGCTGTTCAGCAGACCCGAAGGCAGATCATGACGTCTCTTCATGCGGTTTTCTTCGTGTTTCTCATGCTTAAGGTCTGCGAGGCTTCTTGGTTAAGTGGGTTTACAGTCTCATCAAAACTGGAAAGTCTTTTGGCCATCATTTCTTCAAATATTTTCCTGCCAACCCTCTCCCCGTACTTCCGGGTCTCCAAACACAGTCCACAGCTCACTGATCTTCTTCTTTCCCTTTTCTCCTCCTTCTCCGATTTGTCCTTTCCAGTGTTTCCTTTTAGATAGTTTCTGCTGCTAAGTCTTCGAGTTCACCGATCTTTTTTCTGCAGTGTCTAATCTGCTTTTAGTTGCATCAAGTACACTTTCATCCCAGACCTTGTGGTGCCCGTCTCCAGAAGTTCAGCTGGGGTCTCATGTGTTTCTTTATCTTCTTGAACATACAGACTATCTTTAACAATAACTATTTTTTTTTAGATTTATTTATTTATTTATTTCACAGAGAGAGCGAGAGAGCACAAGCCGGAGGAGCATCAGGCAGAGGGGGAGAGGGAGAAGCAGACTCTCTGTGGAGCAGGGAGCCCGATGCGGGGCTCGATCCCAGGACCCTGAGCTCATGACCTGAGCTGAAGGCAGATGCCCAAAGACTGAGCCACCCAGGCGCCCCAATAATAGCTATTTTAAAGGGGTCTTTCCACTCTGGCTGATGGGAATGCAAAGTAATCCGGGCCCAGCCTGAGCTGAAGATTGCCCCCTTCTTGTCTCTGGTCCTTCCCCTCTGGGCAAGCATGGCCTGGCAGCAGCTGGGGCCCAGGGAGGGCCCCCTGCAGACCTCCAGAGCTCTCTGTGGGCAGTCTGCTCCTTCCCAGGGCTCTGCCTACACTGGCCACCTTGCCCCCAGCACCCCCACGCCCCCTCCTCCAGCCAGGAGGTCTCTGGGCTCAGCCAACCTGGAAGTTCTCTCCAGGCAGTAAGTGTGGGCAATTTGGGGGCCCACTTGATTTATTTCTTCTCTCTCAGGGATCACTGTCCTGCTCCGGCTCTTGTCCAATGTCTGAACATCACTGCTTCTTCTAGTCCTATAGCATTAATCTTATCACGTGATCGCTTACCTAGTTTCAAAGGCCGACTGGAGGGAGAGGACGTCAACCACCTTCATTCTGACTTCAGTCTGTGCTCTCCACCAATCACCTTCTTCCCAGCTTCTCTCTTGACTCAGACCAAAGACTCGGCGGCCAAAGCATCTGTGACGGGGACCCAAGCTGCCCCTCCAGCAAAAAGAACGGCCGAGACGCCGGGTGACTGACCCCCAAACAGGGACCGGCTTGACCTTTCCTGCCCACCTGCAGGTACCCCTGACCTTTGTCCCACATCGTCCTCGTATAAACCAGAAGTATTACAGCACTTTGGAGACAGTCCGCGTCCGAGTCGTCATCCTGGGGTCGGCCTCACCAAAACAAGCCCCCTTCTTGGGTCACCACCGCTTGTCTCCCTGCCTTTGGATTTCGTCAGCGGGAGTGGCCGGACCTGGTCCGTGCTCCGCGGTGCCCGCAGCTACAGTGGGACACGACGGCTCAGATGAACGGCGACAGCGCCTGCCACGCCCCTCCCCCCCGCGCCCCCGCGGGTCCCAGAGGCAGCCTCCCTCCCACCTGCTACTTGTACCCTCTGATGTTTACCTTCCTATTTCTAAATAATCTTATTTTAGCTGGTACTGTGCTTTCCTTTCCTTTCCTTTTTCCAATTTTAGACTTTCTAGAGAAATAGACTGACTTCCTGTCACGGAAGGTGAGGGCTTATTTCTCTGTGTCCTGCGTCTCAGCGCAGGACGCATGCACCTTTTTCCTCTGCCTTCCCGATATATTTAAATCCACGGTTTTGGTGAAATCAATATTTAGCATTAAATCAGTATGAAACTGTAGCAATTATTCATAATTGAGCTATGTTGTATACTATGATCCATTCTATTTCTTTTTTTTTAATTTTTATTTATTCATTTGACACAGAGAGAGAGAGATTACAAGTAGGCAGAGAGGCAGGCAGAGAGAGAGGAGAGAGGGGGAAGCAGGCTCCCTGCTGAGCAGAGAGCCCGACGCGGGCCTCGATCCCAGGACCCTGGGATCATGACCTGAGCCGAAGGCAGCGGCTTTAACCCACTGAGCCACCCAGGCGCCCTGATCCATTCTATTTCTTCAAACGCTTTCCCAATCCCCTCGTAGTTAATCATTATCTGGAAAGACCAACAGCCCGATAGAGAAATGGCCAAAAAACAGAGACATTTCACAGAAAAGAAATGCAAATGGCTCTTAAGTTTTTTAGAAGATGCTCAATCTCACACATAAGAGAAATGAAAATTAAAACCACACCGAGATGACATTTCTCATTTATCAGCTTGGCGCAACTCCGGACACTGACTATACAGTCTGCCCCGAGGCTTCGGGGAGCAGGTGCTTCCGTGCTTTGCCAGAGGGACGGCGAACCGCGCAGGAGCGGGCCGGGGACCCGGGGCCCTCGGGCGCAATGACAAAGGCAGGTGCCCTCGGCCCAGCTGCCCCGTCTCGGGGAATGTGTCGGGCGGCTGTGTCTGCACACGCCGGAAACGGTGGATTTGAGCGATTACGCGCTGTGGGGTCCGCGGACAACAGCGGAGCGCGGGGAGGAAGCCGAGTGTCTTTCCGTGGAGAGCGGGTCCTTCGGCTACTTCACGTCCTCGCAGCGAACTGAGGCCACGAGGCACGAGAAAGCGAAGGTCTCCCTGGAAGGACCTCCAGGTCATATCGTAAAGTGGAGACAGCAGAGTGCAGAATGATGTGTGCAGAATGCAAGAAAAGGGGCCCCGGGCTGGCTCCGGAGGAAGAGTGAGTGAGTCTTGATCTTGGGGTCGTGAGTTCAAGCCCCACGATGGGTGTAGAGATTAGTAAACACACAAAAAACAAAACAAAACAGGGCGCCTGGGTGGCTCAGTGGGTTAAAGCCTCTGCTTTCGGCTCAGGTCATGATCTCAGGGTCCTGGGATCAAGGCCCACATTGGGCTCCCTGCTCAGCGGGGAGCCTGCTTCCCCCTCTCTCTCTCTGCCTGCCTCTCTGCCTCCTTGTGATCTCTCTCCCTCTGTGAAATAAATAAATAAATAAATCTAAAAAAAAACTTTAAAAAATGAAGAGCAAGACAGAGAAGATAACATCTAGTTATGTATTTGTATCTTGTTAAATCTCTGGAACACAACGTGAAGATAGTTAACCTTACTGAACTGTGTACTTGAAAATGGTTGCAATGGCAAATTTCACGTTAGGTGTTTTGGATTCCAATTAAATGTATATGTATGTATATATTTACTATAGGAAGTATCCATGAGAAACTGACAAAAAAATTTGTGGCCTGTTTGGGGAGGAGAAAGGGTGCACAAAATCAGTTACTTGGCCTTTGGTATCATTCTGGTTTTTCCACCATGTGACTGTGTTACCTATTCAAAGGCGGATTTATTTTTTTTTAAAGATTTTATTTACTTATTTGACACAGACAGAGAGATTACAAGTAGGCAGAGAGGCAGGCAGAGAGAGAGGAGAGAGGGGGGAAGCAGGCTCCCTGCTGAGCAGAGAGCCCGACGCGGGCCTCGATCCCACGACGCTGAGATCATGACCTGAGCCGAAAGCAGAGGCTTTAACCCACTGAGCCACCTAAAGGCGGATTTAAAGGTAAAATATTGCCTGAATCAGAGCACCTGGTTGGCTCAGTTGGCTGAGTGTCCAACTCTTGGTTTTCCACGCAGGTTGTGATCTCCCGGGTCCCAGGATGGAGCCCCGCTGTAGGCTCTGAGCTCATCATCGGGAGTCCGTTTGAGGTTCTCTCCCTCAGCTCCTCCCCCCTACTCGCACTCACACATGCACTCTCTCCCAAATAAATAATCTGTAAAAAATAAAATAAAACATTGCCTGGATTATTTTATTTCTTTATTTTCATTTTCTTCTCCTGATTACAAATTCTCCCCTAAATTCTTCATCCCTAAACTCTTCGGCCTTCCTCTCCCTGTGATCAAACTCATCAAGTAGTTGGGCAGTGCTGTTTTTTAAAAGGTTTTATTTGTAAGTGATCTCTACCCCCGAGACCAAGAGCCGGGGGCTGTGCCTGCTCCGCCAGCCAGGAGCCCTTATTCCTGGAGACATTACTCCTGGAGCCCACTGCCCTGCCAACCAGTGGGTCTGTTGGTCACTAACCCTGTTGCATGGCCGCACCGTGGACGGTCCTCTCATCGACCCCCTGGGAATGGGCACCCTTCTTCCCCTCTTTCCTGCGAGAGCCGTGCCCTGGGTGCCTGTCCCGTTCCTTCCCCTCACCCTCTCGTTTCACGGAGCACACCCCCAGGAGCTTGCTGAGACACGGTGCAGGGGAGAGAAATGGTTTGTGTCACTGGCTGGCGTGCTCTTTACCCTAGCCCTGTTCCTGCTTACTGTTTGGCTGCGGTAGCATTTGGGATTGGAAAACATTTTGCTCTGGATTTCGAGGTCCCCTAGCTTCCAGTGTGGCTACTGAGAAGTCAGACATGCAACGGATTCTTGATCCTTTGCACGAACGTGAATCTTTACCACTCCTTCAGAAAAAGTCTGAGAGCTGTCTTTCACTAGTTCTTTAATAACTTCCACACCCTTTCTCCCGTCAGCTCAGTGCCGTCTCCTGAGTGGTTTCTTTCATTTTTGTATATTTCTCCCTTATTCCTCGACGTTTTGTCTATTTAATCTGCTTTCTTGGAGATTTCTACTGCCTGACTTCCCAATCTCTTGATTGTTTTTACTAACCTATATTTAATTTAATTAAACTTCTAATGTATTTTTAATATAATCTTATTATTTCACGAACCCTCTCTTACCTCTGAAAATATCAGTTACTCCAGTGCCTGGCTGGCTTTGTCAGTTAGAGTACCTGCGCCTTGGTCTTGGGGTAGTGAGTTCAAGCCCCACAGTGGCATACAGGTTACTAAAAAAATGAACTTCAAAAAAATAATCATTTTTTAAAAGATTTTATTTATTTGTTTGACAGAGACAGAGCACAAGCAGGGGGAGCAGCAGAGGGAGAGGGAGAAGCCGACTCCCCGCTGAGCAGGGAGCCCAATGTGGGACTCGATCCCCGAACCCCAGGATCACGACCTGAACTGAAGGCAGACCCTTCACCGTCTGAGCCACCCAGGCGTCCCAACGATCATTTTTTAACTGAGGTTTTTTCTTTTATTTTTTTGTTCTTATGTTTTTGGGTAAGCTGTGCACCGAGGTGGGGCTCGAACTCACGATCCCGAGATCAAGAGTCAGTTTCCACCGACTGAGCCCGTCCGGCACCCCAGTTGCCATTTTCTAGGGGTTCTTCGACTTCCCCCATGATTCCTCTGTTCTCGTGGTTTCCTTCTCTCCCTCGTGTGCTGTGATGGCTGCCTCTGTCTCACCGAGGGCTCCTCAGATGCCCGCTGGTCCTTGGCTTCCCCTCCTATTTCCACAGGAGGCGCAAACCCCGCTGGGTAACTGCGGGCGGCGCCCGGTTCACGGTCACACCCAGAAGATGGGCTCCTGTGGCAAAGATCGGTGTCAGTGCGGTTCACAGCCGGAGTCCCGGCCCCTGGAATACAGTTTGGCACATAGTAGGTGCTCACTAAATACTTGTGGGCGGTAGGAAGGACCAAACGGAAACCTAGTGATTTCCTCATTGTTCAATGTTAACCTTTTCTCTGGGACCATTCTCTGGGGCATTTTCTGGAAAAGAGCCCTCTAACCTCATTCCTGAAAATGCAGTCCTGGCTTTCAGGAAGCTGGTGGGGAAGGGGCGGGGTCTCCACACTCAGCCTGCAGATTGATATTTTTATCCATTTGCATCTTTCGCTGGTTCTGCTTGGTGTTCCTGAAGCTAGAGCCACCTCCTTCCTATGTTTTCAAACTCTACCATGGGCCTGGCACTGCTCTCTGCATTAGGGAGCAAAGTCTGCCCCCATGAAGCTTATAATCTACTGGGAGAAACAGAAAAGAAAATCAACAAACACATATACCGTCAGGTAGTAACAAATACTAGGAGAAAAAATAAAACAGCGAAAGAGGATGAAGAGAAACAGGAGTGTGTGTGAACTTGCTCCTGCAAGCTCGTGTGTGTGTGTGTGTGTGTGTGAGAGAGAGAGAGAGAGACAGTCGTCAGGAAGACCTGCCCACAGAGATGACATCTGCGTGAGCCAAGTCTGTATCTTCGGGGAAAGTTTTCCAGCCAGAGGTTCGAGTGCAAATTCCCCCACGGATGGAGGGGAGGGAGAAGGGGAAAAAGTGGTTTGAGCCCTTCCCTAGGGGAGCCAGGGTCAGACAGGCCTGGGGAGACCAAGCAGCTGAATTTCACTGTAGGTGTGACTGGGGCCCCTGGAGGGTTTGGCCAGGGAACCCAGAAAAACTCTACATTTCAAGGTCTCTGGGCACCTGGCTGGCTCCGTTGGTGGAGCACGTGACTCTTGATAAGGGAGCGTGCTATCCAGTAGCCCCGCGGTGGGTGTAGAGATTATTTAAAAATAAAATCTTAAAAAAAATAAAAGTCTCCCTCTGGGCTGCTGTGTACGGAATGGGACCAGGGGCGAGAGCGGGGCTGGGAGCCTGGAGGGTAGAGCTGGGGGTGGGGGGGCCAGGCCCTGCAGGAAGGCAGATCAGACCAGGGCGGCGGCGGGAGAAGGCAGAGGTCAAGGACGGCTCCCGTGCTGTTTCGTGGGTTTGGGGAATTCGGCCGTGCCACCCTCCCAGGTGGGAGCCAGGCTGAGGCTCAGGGTGGAAATGAAGAAGGCGCTGGGCCTCGTGAAGTGTGGACCCGTAAACCCTACAGGCTAGACATAAATTCACATAAATCCCCGGCTTAGAGGTGCCCTTTCCAGCAGAGAGCCTCATGTGATCTCTCAGTGGCTCATGGACTCAGGGCAGGGGGGAGGCCTCCTGGGGGGAGGTTTGCAGGGCTGCAGGGAAGACCTGGGGGCTTCTCTGCCCTCGGCTGCCCTTCCCAAGCCCTTCCCATCTGCACCCCTGGGCTCCAAGCAGCGCGGGCGTGCCTCGAGCTTCCGAAGCCCGAGCGTCCTGGGACCCGCAGCACCTGTAGGCACCCGCCTTAGAGCCGCTTCCTCCCCCGGCCCCCGCCCCCGCTGTCCACTTTCCAAGATGGGTTAAGCCTCTCTGGTGACGTGGTCCCTCCTCTCGTCTTGGGGAAGCCGCACTGTTACCGCACGAGTCGCACTCACCATACTGTGGTTTGAGAATCAGATGTGGACCACTGACCCCGCCCGTCCCCCCAAATCCCCTGAAGGACAGGCCCTGAGTGTCGTCACGGAAAGAGCTGAGGCCCAAAGTCGGACAGACCTACTTCCAGTGCCAGCTCTCCCGCTTACAGGGTTTCGAGCTTGGAAAGGCTCCCAAGCCCCTTCCGTGCCCCTCGGGGGCAGAGGAGACCCCCACTCCTCAGTCCCTGAACCAAAAGCCTGGTTCTCTGTCCCTCTCCCACCTCCTTCAGAGTCCCCAGAACACACAGAAATTCAGATGGGGATGAAAGTGGACAAAGGGGGCCTGAGGACAAAGAGGCAGCCAGCACCTCGGGGTGGAGGCCCGCGGGCCGCTCAGGCAAACTTCCTGCTCATCCGCCCCCTCCTGCCCCGGGAACCGATGTGCCCGCCCGGAGCGCATCGGGCGAACTCCACGCACAGGCGAGGAAGTGCCGTTCACCTGGCCACGGAGGTCCAGACCGGAGCAGGGCGACACCTCCAGCTGGTGGCCGGGACCCCACCCCACCCCGCCCCCGCCCGGAGCCCCTGTCTGCGGAGGAACAGCTCCAGAGCCGGCACATCAGATACCACTGCTTAGTGATGCCCGACGCCCTCCGCAAAAAAGGACCACAGCTTCCTTCAGGTGCTTCCCAAACTTAACGCTCGGGAGACCAAAGTCCCGGCCGGCCCCAGCGCCCTGCCGCGTGCCGCCGCCACCTGTGCGTCCCACGCCCTCTCCCGGCAGCGTCACAGAGGACTTTGCTCAGGGACGAGTTTCACAACACTTCCAACAGGAGTGCCAGATTTATCCACATGTTAAAGCGAGCAGCACTTTAGAAGTTTCTAGAAGTTTAGAAACTTCATTGTTCTTGTCCCAAAGCCCCGATCTTTGTCATGTTGTTTAGGGCTCAGGAAACAAAACTCAGTCGCATGGCCCCCGGATCAATCCCGATACTTCTCTTTTAGAACATCACTCTCCTTGGGGCGCCTGGGGGCCTCCATTGGTTGAGTGTCTGCCTTCGACTCAGGTCATGATCTCAGGGTCCCAGGATCGAGGCCCGCGTCGGGCTCCCTGCTCAGCGGGGTGTGGGAGGGCAGCTGCTTCTCCCTTGGCCTCTGCTCCCTCTTCTCCCTGTCCTCCCTGCTCCGGCTCTCTCTCATTCTCTCTCTCAAATAAATAAATAAATAAATACAATCTTTTAAAAAAACCACAACATCACTCTTCTTAACAAAAACATGGGCGAATGCCACAGTCAGCTGGGCCCTGGCGGAGACTGCCCACGCCGAGCAGCCCCGTGGAGTGGGCCTGAAGCCTGGTGCTCCGTCTACCAGCTGGGGCACTGACCAGCCCGGGTCCCCCGGAGGACACGGACTCCCACCTCGCACGGTCACACGAGGGCTCGTGAGCCGGGCTGAGTAAGGCTCCTGCCTCTGGCAGCTCCCCAGTGGGCCGAGTTCCTCATCGTGTGAAAGCGGGGCTGCTTCCCAGAGGGGGACGTCAGGCCAGGGCCTGTGTCCTGAAGGGTTGCTGGAGTCCAGAGAGCAGAGCCGTCCCAGGTTCACCAGGGAGGCCCCGAGCAGAGAGTGGGACTTCACAGAATTGTCAGCCGAATGACTGCACCCCTAGTGGAATCTGAATATTTTCAGACAACGATGAATACTTTAGGATAAGTATGTCCCCAAAACTGCACAGGACATGCTCATACCAGAAAAGTATTCACTGTTTGTCTGAAATTCAAATTTAACTGAGTATGCCCTATTTTCCTTTGTTAAATCTGGTAAGCTTGAACTTGAAAGGAGTGTAGCCTCCAAGGGTGGGGAAGGTGGGGAAGGAGGGGGCCTGATGGGTTGGGGTGGGGGGCAAAGCGCACGTGCCCTTACACCCGCCGGGCCATTTACTAGAATATCATGAACGCCTGGAAGGTACTTACTCTTCCTCAGTTGCCACAGATGAGAACACTGAGACTGCAGACCACTGCTCACTCGTATGTAAGCCCCCTGCCCTCCTGGCTCCTCAGCCCCTGTTTCTTCCCGGGTGCCAGGCCCTTCCCAGGGCCGCAGGGAAGCCAGGGAAGGGGCCTGAGTTCCGCCGTCGAGGGAAGGTCCGCCCCAGGCCTCCACCCCGGCTCCGCTCCAGGGCGGCCTCACCGCGGGACGCCAAGGAGCCAACACTTGTCGCTGTTGTCCTTTCTCCTGGGGAGCTGAACAAACAGCTAGATTACAGATTGCTGCTGCCTTTGACCTTGGCGTGTGACCAGGCTGCATTCTGAGCACCTGCGAATGTTCCCCGCTGGGTTTTGGTCTCCGTGAGATCCATCCCCAAAACCATCCCCAAAGAATCGTGCCCGAGGCCAGAACGTTCCCCCTTTCATCCGTCAGGTGCCAGGAGAAGTCCGAGCGAAGACGGACGCCCCGTAGGTCATCTTGCCCCCACAATGCTGTGTCCCGACAGAGGAGTTCCTAACGGGATACACATTAGAACTAGAGTCAGAACTATAATCACATAAAACCACATTTTCTTCAAATTCTATCTTGAATTCCACTAATTCTAAATTCGGCACAAGGATAGGCACCTTCCACGGAGGCAGAGTTCAAGGACAATGAAATAAACAAAATCCTAAAGTGTGAGGACGTTGACCAGATTCGGTGTGCGCCGATGCTGGGCTCGGTCGTCTGCACAGTCGTCTCTCAGAAAGCCCCCCGGTTTAACCACCACTCGGAGCAGGGCCCAGTCCGGGCGCAGAGCCGTCGGGGAGGCGCTGGCGGCCACACCGCGCTCCGGTCCCCAGAGCACACGCGCCGGCGCCGGCACAAACTCAGACACACTCCGCCGCACTTCGGAAGGGAAGGGACCAAGTGACCTTTGTGAAATGTCGCGGGGCCCGAAGAGGAGGGACAGATGCCCTGGCGAAGGCCCTCGAAGGGAGGAGGAAGCCAGGAGGCGGGGGCTTGATCTTCCCCGTCATCTAACGTATCCAGATGTGGCCGCCGCGTTCTAATGACGATGTCTCGTCACATCTTATCACGCCCACTCGCTTCAGAAGTAAAAAATCACACACCTGCGTTATTGCCCTGCAGACCTTTAACCAGTGATTTATAAGTATAGTGGTTTTTAGAAAGATGCGAATTTCCCAGACGAAACCACCCTCCCCAGTCCCGAGGCCCTTCCCGCACATTCCAACACCAGGAACACACACCCCGACCAACAAGGGGCTCCTTCTCTCGGCCCGCGCCCGCCGGCCCCTCCGCGCCCCCTCCAGGCTCCCTCGTTAACCCGGGCTCCAGGCCACACACGCGCGCGGGTTACCCGCTCCCCGTACGCAGGGCCAGACAGGAAACACATTGGGAAGATTTTAAACAATTTTAAAATGTGCTTTCAAATTTTACAACTTGCTTTACTTGCCCGAGGGAGGAACCGAACGCCTTACATAAATATCCCCCCACAGGCCGCTCCACACCCCACCCGCTCGGGGCGCTTGCTTTTCCTGTGTGAGGCCTGGGGTGAGTTGCGGGGGGCCTTGTTTATTTTATTTTACTTTTTTCATCTCATCTGTGTCTTCTACGGTCACTGGCCTTCTCGCTCCTATTTATTTTATAGGCGCGCCGGTAGCAGGGGCACGGGACCCTCCTGGTTGGAGGCCGGCAGTCCCGAGAGTCAGGGCGGCTGTGGGCGGAGAAAAGGCCCCCCTCCCCCCCGCCGGAACTGGGGGCGCCCACCCGGAGGGAGCCGGGGGAGACGGGCCCTTCTCGGGGCCCCAGCCTCCTGCCCAGTGTCCTCGTCCGCAGGGTCTTGCTTCTTGCACCGGCCTCTCCTCGGCTCACAAACCAGTGTGTGGCTGTCGTTGTTCTCTGTTGTGTTTTCTATGACCTTCAGTGAAGTAGAACCTGCACACAATAACATTCACACATTTTATTTTACTTTTTTTTTTTAAAGATTTTATTTATTCATTTGACACAGAGATTACAAGTAGGCAGAGAGGCAGGCAGAGAGAGAGGAGGAAGCAGGCTCCCTGCCGAGCAGAGAGCCCGATGCGGGCCCCGATCCCAGGACCCTGGGATCATGACCTGAGCCGAAGGCAGCAGCCCTAACCCACTGAGCCACCCAGGCGGCCTTTATTTTACTTTTTTAAGATTTTATTTATTTGAGAGAGAGAGAGAGAGCGCAAGCAGGGGGAGCAGCAGAGGGAGAGGGAGAAGTAGGCTCCCCGCTGAGCACGGAGCCTGATGCGGACTCGATCCCAGGACCCCGGGCCCAGGACCTGAGCCGAAGGCAGACGCTTAACAACTGAGCCCCCCAGGCGGCCCGTATTCACACATTTTCAAGTGTACGGGTTGATGATGACCTTCAACAACTCGCGGTGCCCACCGCCCTGTGAAGATGAAGACATTTCCTTCTGCCAACAGAGCTGCCTCTGCCCTCCAGTGGGACCCCTGCCCCACAACCACCCCTCTCTCAGTCAACCGCTCAATGGCTTCCCGTCACTGCATTAGATTTGCCCATTCTAGAAGCAATTCGCCTTTTCTAGAAGGCACGGTGGTCCCGGTGGGGTCAGACACTACCCCTGCTGGCCCTCGGCCTCCTCCGACCCCACGGGGCACCCAGTTCATCCACGGACCCACGGGCTCGGGCTCAGGTTGCTGCCATCTAGGTGGAGAGAATTCTGCAGACACGGGGTACACGGGGCCCTGGGGAGAGGCGGGCGGAGTAGGAGGAGGTCTCAGGAACCTCCTCAGCCTCCAGATGGGGGACAGAAGGCAGAGCAGGAATGACAAGGGCCTTGGGGCCTCAGGGCCATTCTGGGCCTTTGGTGATGGAGCATGAATAGGCGGCCTGTGCCCAACCTGTTGCCTTCGGCCCCTCCCCTGCCCTGGTGGTGCCCTCGGCCCCTCCTCCTGCCTGAGGTGCCCTCGGCCCTTCCCCTGCCCTGGTGGTGCCCCCGGCTGGCCGCGCCTGGGGCAGGGCCGGTCTCATGCTCAGCCCAAGCTTTCTGCCAGGAAACTCGGCGGGGTCGCTGTCCCAGGATGGACTGTGGCAGGACAGTCACCAAGCGCCCGTTGGCCAAGTGTGCGCCGGGGTGGAAAGTCACCGCGCGGCTCGGAGGGGACCCCTCACAGGGCAGTCCTTGCCGGAGGGGCTGAGGCAGCTCCCCCAGGGCTCGGCAGCAAAGCCCTCATCCCCAGAGAGGACTGGAAACTCCGGCGGGACAGCGCAGTGACAAAATTGCAAACCTGACATCGGTGCAGCCGCAAAGCAGGTGCGGACGCAGCCGGGACGCAGCCGAGGACCCCACAGCGGCAACGGGGGAGAGGACAGGGAGCTCCCTGCTGCCCGATCCCCACCTGCCCAGCAGCAAGAGCTCGGACCGGGGGAGCCCCCGTGACCTGCCCGGCGGGAACTGTCAGCAATGTTCGAGGGGGACTTTGCAGGGGGCGGGAGCGTGAGGTCCTGGCTCAGGAGGTGGGAGCAGGAGCCTGGGACTGGAATCCGCGAGGGTCGCTGGACGATGAGAGTCACCGTAATGCCCATCACAATCGCTGACCCCAAGGTTTTTTCAGGCCGCAGACACACTGGCTTTCTAAGCACCGCGCCTGCATTATTTCGTTCACCGTGATCCTTCGGAGAGTTCACAAATGAGGAAACGGAGGCCCGATGTGCTTTGCCCAGGGTCACATCCCAGGCAGTGACCCAGCGGAGCCTCAGAGCTGCCATCCGAAGGCCAGCTGTCTGCCTCCAGAGCCCCCGCTGCGGCCTGGGGGGCCCCTGGGAGCGGCTGCTCTGGGAGCAGGTGCCTCCCGCCAATCCCTCAGCTCCCAGCCCCCTCCTGCCTCCCCCTGAAACCCCGCTGTGCCCCTCACCAGCCTGGACTTGCAGCCTCGACCCCGCACCCACCCCACCTGCTCCTCCCGGCCCGACTCCCTCCGTTCCCCTGGGCATCTGCAGGCTCCCCACACTAGCTCTCTGCACTTCACCTGCACCTGGGCCCACATTTCTCCATCCAGGTTTCTCTCCCGATCCCTGCCTGCCCCTTGCAGGCACTGGTTGCAAGCCACCCTCTCGCGCATGGGTTCCAGGCCTCAAACCCTTTCCCTGCTGCATCTCCATGCTGCTCCTCGCTCAGAACGCTCTCCCAGGCCCAGCCCCAAACACGCAACATCTCAACCCATTCCCCAAGCCCTTTACAGTAACGCACTCAACCCATTCCCCAAGCCCTTTACAGTAACGCACTCAACCCATTCCCCAAGCCCTTGGGGACACTCAAGGACAGCTCTTGCCCTTCCCTAAGGGCACATCTGCCACTGGCCCTTCCAGCCTCTCGGGCCTGGACCTTCCCACTGTCACGGACCCCTCTGCCGGCCAGCCCCCGGCCTTCAGTGATAGAAACGGACTCTGGGCCACTTGAAACAGAAAAGTGGTTATTGGAAGGAAATTCAGCATTTCCCACAATAGCTGGAAAGGCCAGGACCCTGCCGTGGGGGACGGGCAGGGACAGGGTGCCGGGGCACAGAGCTACCGCCAAGACCACGGGAACAGCCTGGTCAGACGTGAGCACCCCCCTCTGAGTCCTTCGTGTGCGGTCGCAGCCCCAGTGGAGCACCTGCTGACGGAGCTCGGACAGGAAAGGCCCGGGGGAGGGAGGACTTCACCTGCCGGCTTCCGCAGCTCTCGCTCCTGAGGCTGAAGGGACAGCCCCCCCACGTCCGGGCAGCTGCTGCATCTGTAGAGGTCATTTCCAGAATGGCCTCCCATCTCCGTGTCCCCGGGGCCTGCCCCGAGGCCCGTTCCCACTGCACCTCCCCGCGTGCAGTGCCCCCGCCCGGCTGCCGGCCGCCTCGTTTCCGCGGCTGGCGTCACCGCCGACCAGCTGTGTGGCCTCAGCCAAGTTATTAACGTCTCTGCACTTGGGGTTTGCCCATCCGTGAAACGAGGGGACGAGAACTCCGTGTCTAGGACGGTGGCTGTGCCAACAAAGACACGTACGCTGAGCGCCTCCAAGCAGCCTGGGGCCCGGAAGGTTCTGTAACGGGAGCTGTGACTCCCGGGCCCCTTGGCCGCTGTCCACACGGGAGTCTCCGAAGCGTCTCTCGCTCTCCGCCTTCCCGCAGCCGATGCCCCCCAGGGACACACAGCCCCCGCGGCTGGTGCCCAAGGCCCAGTCTGAAACCAGTCTCCCTCCAGGATGTCTGTGCTGCCCCACACGACACGGGGACACGACACGGGGACACGACAGCACACAGGGACACGTCACGGGGACACGACACAGGGATGGGACACGTCACGGGGACACGACAGCACACGGGGCTCGCACCCGGAGGGAGCTGTTCCTGCGGAGCCCCACACACTCGGCACACACCCTCGCCCTCCAGCTGTGTGTGCCCCTCCCCCACCCCCTCGT
>LNAC01000633.1:23287-38853 GCA_002007465.1 Ailurus styani | reverse complement strand
CGGGAGGTGGCGCGTGCGTCGTGCGTGCGTCGTGCGTCGAGCTCCTGCGGGCGGGGGGCCCCTGCGGGCGGGGGGCCCCGCCCCGGGGCCAGCCTTCGGTCTCCCCCCGGGCTCTGTGCCCCGGTCGGGACCCTTGTGCGCGGACTCTGCGCGCTGTGGGGCTGGAGAGGAAGGACCCTGGACGGTGTCGGGCACCGGCCGTCGGCGCTCCGCACACTTTGAGGCTTGGTGTGAGGTCTGATTCTCCAGCCGAGGCTGCAGATCCCCAGTTCTGGGAACAGTTGGGCCACCTGACCACAGCCAAGAGGGGCTCCCCGCTTTTGTGCTGAGCTAGCGGTATGCCCGCGAGGGTCGGGGGTGGCCGTGGAGGGGAGGCTGAGAGATGGAGGGACGGAGGCAGGTGCGGAGACGGGAACTCACGCGGCAGCTCTTAGGTCCCCAACGAGAAGTGTAAACCAACTGAACTGGAGGGGGGGAAAAAGGAACGGAAAGAGGAGACCTTGAGACAAACTGGGCTGAGAAATAGTCACAAAGGGAAAAGAAAGCTTAGGTCGAGTATGACCATGTGAAAGTCGGGACCTGTCAGAGGGGACAGGGATGGAGGGTAGTTAGATGGGGATTAGATCAGTTGGCCGGAAATGGTTTAGGGAAGGTTCCCTAAAATAGGAGAGGAAGGGGAAGGAAGGGCTTGACCGGAAACAGTGGAGGGTTCCCTTCCTCTTCCACACACACCGTCCCGGACCGTCCGTTCCTCGGCAGGCATCTACTGCGTGTCCAGCACATGCCCGGCGTTGTGCCAGGCACAAGGCTCCTGTTCTTCAGAGCCTCCGGGTCTAACGGGAGAGAAAGCCTTGTGACGACGCCCGTTAGGCATGCTGTGAGAAAGCTCTAGGCTAGACTCTAGCTGGGGAAAGGAGACTTGGAACTGTGTTTCTGGGTTTCCTAGAGGAGCTGCCCTGTGAACCCGCTGTCAGAAAGGAACTGGAGAAGATTACCAGGCAGAAAAATATTTGCAAGCGGCTGGGGACCAGACAGAACGCAGCATTTCAGCACGGTGGGAGGCCTGGCTTCCCAGAGAGGGACGATCAGAGGAGAGGCCCTTGAAATGAGGTCCGTATTTTGCAGGGCCTCCTACGTCCTTCTCGGGAGCTTCACTGTCACCCTACGGAAGACGGGGAGGTTTGAAGGACACAGCACATTTGAATCAGGCGGGTAACTCTGGCCGACTGTGGGGAAAGAACTGGCCAGAGAGGGTGCAGGACCCCTCGTAGAGGCCTCTGAAATAATCGAAGTGAAAAAATGCCGAAGGCTTGAAATACGGCAGTGGCGATCAGAAACGAAAGCGAGGGGAGGCATGTGAGATGTTTACGAGCCTCTAGCTCTTGTGTCTGTACGCGGGCACAGACGAGACTGGCTTTGTGGCTGGGACTCGGGTATGCATCTTTGTGTCCTCGGCATCCGCTCGGTGACCGGTAGGGTCACTCTTGGTGAGGGTTGGCGCAACGAATTCGGAGATGAAATACTAGGGGGAGGAGTATGGAGGAAGTGAGAAGAAAGGAATATGCCTGGGAGAGTGCTGAGAAAGAAGGTGAAGTGCAGGAAGTCCGTGAGAAAGAGCGGCCATTCCCCGCCTCTTCCACTGGTCCCCAACTCCTCGCCCTGGGATCTACGACTAGAGTCCGGTTCTCCCGCCACTCGGGCGGCTCCGCCTCCCTAGCGTTCATTGGCTAAAATCCCATCAACGCCTCCCTGGCGTTCATTGGCTAAAATCCCATCAACGCTAAGCCACGCCCCCCGTGACTCTGGCTGCGTTTCCCCGCCCCCTCCTCCTCCTGCGCTTAGAGCTCCNACGAGGAGGGCGGGGGACACAGATCCCACCCTCACGGGTCGCGACACGGGGGCAGGGTCCGCCCCACCCTCCACGGACACTTCGTTTCCGGCCCGGGGGTCCTGGGGTGGGACGCCAGAGTCACTTCCCCCGATCTAGCCTGGGGATTCTTGGGCGAGGGATTCCCAGCCGGAGGTCCTCGGTGCCCTGACACCGGAGCAGACACCAGGGAGCCCGGCGCTCCCCCTGGGCCACAGGGTCTCCTGGAGTTGGGGACCACTGCCTCTGCCGTCCTGTCTGCTGGGGGTCTGGGAAATTATGTCGTGCTCCGAGGCTCGGGGTCAGCCTGAGGCAGAAACCGAGCTCCCGCATCCCCCACCTTGCACTTTCACCGCCAGCACCCGCACAGTTCAGCAGGGCGGGCTACCAGCGAAAAATGGGGAGTCTGGGGTCGGGGCCCCGGCGGGGGTCGTCCCAGCTGCGGTTCTTGTCGCTGTCCCTGGTGCTGAAGGCGGGATGCCGCGGGGCAGGGCCGGGACTCCGAGCGATTGAGGCAGCACGGCTGGGGCTCGGCCACCCTCCCAGGTGACTATCAGAGAGATGTAGGGACGGAGGGTGGAGGTGGGGCTATTTCATAGTCCCCAGCAGGCTGTACCTCTACATCAAGGTCGCTAGGGGAGGAGAGCAGCCCTGTCCTTGGGGGAAATGAAGGACAGCTTTTGGATGAGGCAAAAGGCTTTTTGGATGAGGCTTTGGATATGTCCAAAGGCCCGTAAGGTGGGGAGCAAAATGAGCAGGAAGGATGAGGTGTGAATCAGGAGCCTGGGAACACAGTTGGAGACCTGGACATCATTTTGAATCCACAGCTATACACACTCCCTAAATGCTCCTCTTTCTCCCATTGTTCCTTCGTCTCCCCTCTTTACTGCCTTATTCCCACCCCACCAGGGCACCTGTTCTAGCCTCCTGTTATCTCCCTCCCCTCCCCCACTTCACCCTCACATGTAACCCCAGAAGGCATGTATTTCCCTTATTATCATGTTTCTTGCCCGTCCTCTCTCCTGCATCACCCGCTAGGCTTGTGACTGGCTGTGAGTCAGGCTGTGAAGATGCTCTGTGGCTGGGCGAGCCCTCCTCTCCTCTCCTCCCCAAGCTCACAGTACAGGGTTCTCCAGTGGCCCAGGAGGCAGAGGAAGGGGGTCAAGGATTTGTTGTTAATGGAAAGCACACATTCTGAGGGGCTTCCTGGACCTGGATTTAGGAGCCCCCATGTTTCTTTTAGAAGGTGAAAAGATTGATTTGTAGTCAGACTCAGAAGGGGCTGGGTCCTGGTTTGATGCTGTGATTAGGTGTGTCCTGGAATTAAAACCACCGGAGCTGGGGCACCTGGGTGGGCACCCAGCTAAGCATCTAACTCCTGGTTTCGGCTCAGGTCATGATCTCAGGGTCCTGGGATCGAGCCCCACATTGGGCTCTGCACTCAGTCTGCTTAAGACTCTCTCTTCTTCTCCCTCTGCCTCTCCACCCCCCCAATACATAAATAAATCTTTAAAAATAGAAATAAAACCACCATAGCTAATGGGGGCCCTAGATGGTCCAGTGATCTCTGAATGAAGGCTTCCCCTAGCTCCCTCCTGACCTCTTTTTTCCACACTTCCACCACAGCAGTGTGGCCCTCCCCTGCCAGTGCCCTTGCCTGGGCTCAGCCAGAGTGCCAGCAGGCACAGGGAGATTAGGGAAGGAGAGGAGTGAAGAGCTTTAAGCCTTGCTGCCTCGGGATCTGCTGTGGAGGGGGGTGGGGCATCCCTGAAAAGCTCAGTTCAGAGGGGAAGCTAGACCCAGCCGCCCCGCCCTGGGACACAGACGCAGACGAGCAGATCCCAGCAGAGAACCGGGAACCATGGGTCCCGCTGTGCTGGGAAGGAGGGCGGGGTAGGGAGGGCGTGCAGTCCTAGACCGGGAATGGGCAGAGAGCTGGAGATGGAAGAAGCAGCAACCTCTTCAGAAATCTGAAAACAAAAGTTGGGTGAGTCACGAAACCAGCCAGTGCCCGTACAGCACTGTCTTATCCATTGTCTCAGTGGGTATGTTTTCAACAAGCCTGTGGGGTTAGCACGGAGCACTTGATCTTTTTTTAACTTTACAAATATTTAATGATAGTGACATAAAGCACGTACGTGATGCAATGTTACGTATCTATGATCCATGTTAAAGAGATGTGTGTGGTGAGGACGTACACGGTAGCGACACCCGGACAGGAGGAATCGGTACAGTAGCCATCTACACGGCGGTGCCGTGTATGCTGATCATATTGTATATGGACTGGAAATACGCGTGTGTACGCACACACACACACACGTACACGCCTCTATACGGAACCACAAAGCACACCTTTTGTTTCTTCCTTCGCTCAGCACTAGCGTCGTGAGAGCCCCTGGCACTGCGGGACTAGCTGCCGCTGGGCGGCCTCAGGTGGTGGGTTACTGCAGGGCAAGAGCACATCATGGTCTAGTTCTCTACGGTATTTAGTTTATTTATCTACACTTTCCTTTTTCTTTTTTTAAGATTTCACTTATTTATTTGACAGAGAGAGATCACAAGTAGGCAGAGAGGCAGGCAGAGAGAGAGAGGAGCAGGCTTCCTCCTGAGCAGAGAGCCCGATGTGGGGCTCGATCCCAGGACCCTGAGATCATGACCTGAGCTGAAGGCAGAGGCTTTAACCCACTGAGCCACCCAGGCGCCCCTATCTACATTTTTCTACTGATGAATGTTTCGGATTATTTGCAGATTTCATACTGCTACAAACAGGCCTGTACTGCATCTCCCGGAGCATGTGCTTCCCTGGAGTGTGAATATACTTAGAGCGGAATCGCTGGGGTGTAGGGAATGCAAATGTTTCACATTATTAGATAATTCCGGACTGTTTTCCCAGATGGTGGCCCCAACTTCCACTCCCACCGGCTGTGAACGGTCATCGCGGCCCCACCGTCGGCCGCGCGGGCCTCCCTGCCGTTTGTCCAGCGGCCGGGCGACCCCGTGGTCTCACTCCCCGTCCTGCCTCCACCGTAGGTTTTACTGGGACCTGATCATGCTCCTGCTGATGGTGGGGAACCTCATTGTGCTGCCCGTGGGCATCACCTTCTTCAAGGAGGAGAACTCCCCGCCTTGGATCGTCTTCAACGTCCTCTCGGACACTTTCTTCCTGCTCGACCTGGTGCTCAATTTCCGCACGGGCATCGTGGTTGAGGAGGGCGCCGAAATCCTGCTGGCACCGCGGGCCATCCGGTCGCGCTACCTGCGCACCTGGTTCCTGGTCGACCTCATCTCCTCCATCCCGGTGGACTACATCTTCCTGGTGGTGGAGCTGGAGCCGCGACTGGACGCCGAGGTCTACAAAACCGCGCGCGCGCTGCGCATCGTCCGCTTCACCAAGATCCTCAGCCTGCTGCGGCTGCTCCGCCTCTCCCGCCTCATCCGCTACATCCACCAGTGGGAGGAGGTGGGGCGGGGAGGTGGGCAGGGGGGCTCGCAGACACCACCGGGACAGCGCTATGGGTGGGGCTCCTGGTGACTTCGTGGTGGGAGGGGGCGGGCGGGCTCGCTCCAGATGGTGGGGCAGACGCGGGGGCGCGATGAGGTGGTGGGTGGGCGCCCCACGCCCCGAGGCGGGGAGGGTGGAGCGCCGCTGCGGAGGAGCACTTGCAGGTTGCCTGGCCCCCGGCAGTTTCCGCTTCCAGGGAGCAGAGTTCAGTGGCTCAGAGAGTGGGCCCTGCAACCTCTTTGCCTGTGATCGTATCCCCGTTTGACGATTTACTATATGAGACTCGGTTTCCTCTTCTATAAAATGAAGATGTTAAGTAGACTTACATATAGGAGGAGGTTGTCAGGATTCAAGGCAGGAATACGCACAAAGCTCCTGGAACAGTGCCTGGAGCCTAGTAAGTTCTCCACTAGTATTCCGGGAGGGGAAGGGGGCTGTCGAGGTGGACGCTTGCCTGCAGGCCTGGGGGGCACTGCGCTGGGAAACGCCCTTGTGGTCGCTCCCAGCGGGCACGGCCTGGGCAGCTTGTACAGTAGCGTTTTTTGAGTTTCAGCCGTGACACTGTGATTCTGGGCACGTGACTGGCACCGATTTCCTGTGTCTGTGCGATGAGAGTAGTAACACAGCCGCTTCGCATGGGGTTGAAAGGCTCTCTAGACGCGAATCATAGCCGCCCTTAAAGGAATCATGGGGGCTGGGGCTAGAGAGAAGAGGAGGACCAGCAGGGAGGGGTCCTGCCCACAGCGGCCTCTCCTCGGACTCCTCAGATCTTTCACATGACCTACGACCTGGCCAGTGCCGTGGTGCGCATCGGCAACCTCATCGGCATGATGCTGCTGCTGTGCCACTGGGACGGCTGCCTGCAGTTCCTGGTGCCCATGCTGCAGGACTTCCCACCTGACTGCTGGGTGGCCATCAACCGCATGGTGGTGAGAACTCCCCGCAGCCCTGTCGCTTCTGCGCCTTCTCTGGCTCTTCCAGCCCGAGCAGCAGGGTCGGGAGCCGGGAGACGATGGAGTGAGGAGGTGGGGAGGTGAGAAGGGGGGGGAGCTACCCAGAGGAGGTGCTTTCGTGTTGTGGGGAGCAGGCCTGGAGGGTCACCTAGGCAGCCACCGAGGGCCCCCATGCTGCAGAGAGGCCCCTTCTGCCCCGGGGCCCCCAGAACCACGTCTGGAGCGGGGCGGGGGAGTTGTAGCAGGAGGGTGAGGGCTCTCCGAGGAGGCTGTGCCCAGCGGGCCGATGCCCTCTGCCCTCCAGAACCACTCGTGGGGGCGCCAGTATTCCCACGCCCTGTTCAAGGCCATGAGCCACATGCTGTGCATCGGGTACGGGCAGCAGGCCCCCGTCGGCATGCCCGACGTCTGGCTCACCATGCTCAGCATGATCGTGGGCGCCACGTGCTACGCCGTGTTCATCGGCCACGCCACGGCGCTCATCCAGTCCCTGGACTCTTCCCGACGCCAGTACCAGGAGAAGGTCAGCAGGGGCGGGAGAAGGAAGGGGTGGGCGTGGCAGCCCGGAGGAGGCTGGGCAGCCCCACTGGAGCCGATTCTGACGCATGCCCCTGTTGGGTCCCCGTGTCCCTTCCCTGCCCTGTGTCCATTTGTCCCATGCCCCTGCGTGTAACTGTTTCCTTGTTTGGACCTACGTCCCTGTCCTTGGACCTTCCTGTGCCCACATCTGGATTTTCCTGGGACTGTGCCATGTGTCTTCCCCGTGGCCCGCTGTACCCCTTGTGTCTCTGTGTTTCACTCCTCTGGATCCGGCCGATGCCTGTGGTCTTCCTTCCACGTGCTCCCCCGACCCGTGGCCCCCGCCCTGCACCCGTCTCTGCGTCCGCCGCCTGCTGGCCGCCGGCTGGCCCTCCAGTACAAGCAGGTGGAGCAGTACATGTCCTTCCACAAGCTGCCGGCTGACACCCGCCAGCGCATCCACGAGTACTATGAGCACCGCTACCAGGGAAAGATGTTCGACGAGGAGAGCATTCTGGGCGAGCTGAGCGAGCCGCTTCGGGAGGCGAGGCGGGGCCTGTGGGGGGCCGGCGTGCTGGGGGCTGCTGGTCCGGAGGGGCACCGGCAGGGGGCGGGGTCTGCGGAGGACCGCATCAGAAGCCAGGACCCTGGCGGGCTTACAGGGACGAGGGTCTTTCCGGAAGGTCTTACGGGGAGGGGCTGCAGGGATCTCTGCTTTGGAGGACAGCCCTGCAGGGGCTCATGGGAGAGCTCTGAGGGAGCTTAGAGCTGGTCCCAGGCCCACTGCAGCATCCCCGTCCTTGGGCAGACCGTGACCCCAGGGGTGGGGCCTGTGGGAACACAGGAGCTCGATGGGGGCACGTCGGGGCGGGGGGCACCGCCGGCCTGACAGGCGCCTCCCCTGCCCAGGAGATCATTAACTTCACCTGCCGGGGCCTGGTGGCCCACATGCCACTGTTCGCCCACGCCGATCCCAGCTTCGTCACGGCCGTGCTCACCAAGCTGCGCTTTGAGGTCTTCCAGCCGGGGGACCTCGTGGTGCGTGAGGGCTCCGTGGGCAGGAAGATGTACTTCATCCAGCACGGGCTGCTCAGTGTGCTGGCACGCGGCGCCCGGGACACCCGCCTCACTGATGGATCCTACTTTGGGGGTCAGCAGGCCTCGGGGACGGTGGGGGGACTGGAGCAGAGGCCGGAGGGCGATTGCTTCCCTGGATCAGGGTCCCTGCCAGGCTGTGTGCAGAATCACAGAGTTCCAGCCTTCCCTAGGCCTGCTTACCCAGAGTCTCGGGGGCTGGGGCTCTGCGGCTTTAACTCGCTTCCTCAGAGAGCCCGGTGCATAGCCAGCTTGGCGAATTCTGGGCCAGTGGGCCTTGTAGGACCCTGAAGCAGTGAAATCCAAGGATCCTAGGTGATGAAGGAAAGACAGGACGAGAGCCCTGCTGTTCCAGGGGCTTGGGTTTGAGGGCGCCCCGGCGGGATGCCCCAGCAGCACGGTGCAAGGGTCAGGCTGCGGCTGGGGGGCCGTTCCACGTGGCGGCTTGAGCCTCTGCCCTGGCTCAGGCCCCAAATCACTCGCCACCCTCTAGCATCTCCTCATGTTGCCCTTTGCCCTTGGGCACCGCTTTTCTCCTGCTCGGTTGCCCTTGGACTTCATCCGCCGCCCCAGACCTGCCCCTTGGGCCGGAGCAGGGGAGTGGGAACGAATTAAATGGAGCAGGATAAGTAGGCGCACGGGGGCCAGAAAGAGCCACCCGTCCGTCCGCTTCAGTCTGCAGCGAGTGAGAACTGTAATTGTGCCCGTGCGGAGAAAGGCACCCCTGGGATGTTTAGGGACCCCGTGTGGGTGGGAGGCGCCTGAGGAGGAGAGGGAATCCCGGGGCTGGCGTGCTGAGGGCCTCCTCCCACCCGGGACAGAGATCTGCCTGCTGACGCGGGGCCGGCGCACAGCCAGTGTGCGGGCGGACACCTACTGTCGCCTCTACTCGCTCAGCGTGGACCACTTCGACGCCGTGCTGGAGCAGTTCCCCATGATGCGCCGCGCCTTCGAGACCGTGGCCATGGATCGGCTGCGCCGCATCGGTGAGGCTGGTCTGCCCTGTGCGCCCCGGGGGCCCCGCTGCGCCCCCGCCCCGCCCCCCAGGGCCCAAGCTCTGGGGCTTCAGCGTCACCGCAGCCCCCACAAGGCCTTCCATGCTGTGTCCCACTGTCCTCGTTCCTCAGCGTCTCCTGCCCCTGGAGGTGTGGCCCCGAGTCCCCGTGCTGAGTACCTTCCCGGAATACCTGTCCCTGACCCGCACCGTCTCCGATCTGAGCTCTCCCTCCTGACCCTCTTTCCCCATCCCCACCCCCACCCCGCTGCCCTCCTTCGCCTCTGTCTTGTTCTCCTCCTGCCCTGACACCCGACGTTCCCCCTGACTCCTTCCCTCTCTTCCTCCTCCCCCGGTCCAGGCAAGAAGAATTCCGTGCTGCAGAGGAAGCGCTCCGAGCCAAGTCCCGGGAGCAGTGGGGGTACCATGGAGCAGCACTTGGTGCAGCAGGACAGGGACATGGCCCGGGGTGTTAGGGGCCTCGCCCCGGGCACGGGAGCCCGGCTCAGTGGGAAGCCGGTGCTGTGGGAGCCACTGGTGCACGCGCCCCTGCAGGCAGCCGCCGTGACCTCCAGCGTGGCCATCGCCCTGACTCACCAGCGGGGCCCTCTGCCCCTCTCCCCTGACTCTCCGGCTGCCCTACTTGCTCGCTCTGCCCGACGCTCTGCAGGCTCGCCCGCCTCCCCACTGGTGCCGGCCCGAGCTGGGCCTCTGCTGGCCCGGGGTCCGTGGGCCTCTACCTCCCGCCTGCCTGCCCCACCTGCCCGAACCCTCCACGCCAGCCTGTCCCGGACCGGGCGCTCCCAGGTGTCCCTGCTGGGTCCCCCCCCAGGAGGAGGTGGACGGCGACTTGGACTTCGGGGCCGCCCGCTCTCAGCCTCGCAACCCTCTCTGCCTCAGCGGGCAGCCGGGGACGGCTCTCCTGGGCGTAAGGGCTCAGGAAGTGAACGCCTGTCCTCCTCAGGGCTCCTGGCCAAGCTTCCAGGGACAGCCCAGCCCCCCAGGCCATCAGTGCCTGAGCCAGCTGCTCCTCGGGGCCCCCAGCTCCCTGCCAACATGTGAAACCCCTGGGTGAGCTCCTGGGGGCAGCAGACACCGCATGGGGAGGCCAAGGAGACCTGAAACATGGCCCTGTGGGGATAACTCCCTTTACCACCAAGACGATGGGCTCTGTCCTCGGCTCAGGCCCCTGCAGCCTGTCCGATGTCCTCCCAATCTGTTCACCCAGCCATCAAAGGTACTGAGCGCCTACCACGTTCAAGACACTGTGCCAGGCTCTACATGTCTTTACTGCCAAGTACAAGTGACTGCAAGGCCTCCAAGGAGGGTACCCCCGGGCTCGGCCCTGCCAGACGCAGGCTCAGCCCCAGGCCCCCGCCTCACCAAGCACAGCTCCTTGCCGCCACCGTCACTGCCAAGCAACTAGAAGTCTCTGTTTCCCGGCCGGTGACCCTGCAGGTGCTGTCGGCTGCATTCATCCTCTGTGTCCCCAGCACAGCCGGCCACGGCCAACCCCCCGTGCCTCCGCTGCTGTCCACAGACGCCCTGGCTCCCCGGTCTGGGCCTCTGCCCTCACTGCCATGTGCGGACCCTCCCCCTCTCCCCTGCCCAAGGGGGACGTGTCTCCTGTCGAGTCCCTTGCACTATCTGCCCATGCTAGACTGTCTTTTTGTAGACCAGGGCCACCTCCTCCCCGCGCCCCTGCCCTGCTGAGGTCCCCCTCAAGGCTAAGGGATGGTAATGTGCCGGCCTGGAGGCCCCCAGGTGGGGTCAAGTGGCTGAAATCCTTAGATGGCATTTTTTTCTTTCCTTCCTCCTCCTTTCCTTTCTTGTTTATTCTTATTATTCAATCGTGTAATAATTGTATTTATTCATTTGCTAGTTTCATTTATCATTAATTCATTTTATCCAGCCATTCCTCTATCCACCCCTCTCCCCCTCTCCTTGTAGGGAGAGAGGAAGGAGCGGGGACCCCCACGCCAGCTCTGGTGGCCCTGGCTGAGCTCCCCCAGCGGGCAGCAATGCCGAGCCCTCACCTGACCCAGGGAGGGGCAGGAGAGCTACCCAAGCTGGGGGGAGGACTCTTCCTACTTTTAAGGGTTTTGCTCCTTCTGAGTTTACTGTTGGTGCAAGAGTAAGGGGAGGACCCGAGGTGTCCAAGCCTGGGGAAGGGTAGGCTGTGCCTTCGCAGAGACAAGAGAAATCCCTCGCCCCTCTCCTCTGTCCCCACGCCTGCTCCACAGTACCGGCGAACGGGGATCAGGACGCTAAATCTTTCCTTTCAAGTATAGAGTCCGGGGGGTTCATAATTGCTCCCAAACAGCTGGGTTGGAAAGGAAAATAGAGCTGCTGGTTTGGGCTCCCGGTTTGTGTGGGGGCACGGGGCATGAAGGAATTTCTGGGTGCAGGACGAGGCCGCGGGGCATCTGCACCACAAGGCAGAGGTGGGCGCGGAAGGGGCTGCCAAGCAACAGAGGTCGTGGAGACAGCGATGGGATGAGAGCCCGGCTCTCAGGGGTCCCCAGCGCTCACCCAGCCTTGTTCCCCAAACGGGTGGAGCTTCGAGGTCACTGTCCGTCACAGTGGTGGAAGAGGGGGTGCTCTCCTCGGGAGGTGCTCAGGTCACCACGAGGGCCACACCGGAGAATACGAGACTGCACAGTAGTGATCTTGTGGGGGCTGCCCTGTGCCCCTCACCCCCGCCCCCTGGGACAGGAAGCCCAGGGGAATCGAATTAACCAGCTAAGCTAGGATTAGGGGCTCAGAGCATCTTAGGGCCCAGCTGAGAGCACTGGGCGCAGGGGATGTGGGATTGGGGCTCCCAGATGTCCAGTGCTTAGCTGCACACAGACCTCCAGGGCCTGCGTGACAGGGAGAGGAGAAGGGGGGCCCTGGAACAGGGCTGGACAGCAGGTGTGACCTCAGCAGGGAGGGCCCGGAGCAGAGAAGACCGCAGGGGGACTGTGGGGTGGAGAGAGGGGGTCCTGGTCGGTGGGGCTGGGTCACGGGGCGCGGCGTCTCAGGAGATGCTCAGCACTCGCATGATGTTGGTATAGCCAGAGCCAGGTCGCCAGCCTGTCACCACGATCACCAGGTCCCCCACGCGGAGGAAGCCGCGGAGCTTTCCTGGCACGGGCACGGGGAGAAGGTGACAGTCAGCCACTGAGGGACGCAGGCCGGCCCCGTCATGAGAACCAGCCGCGCCCTCCACCTCCTCCAGGGCGGCCCGGTGGGCCTGAGGCAGATGCACAGTGTGCGGGGGTGGCGCCGCAGGGACAGCGACCCCCGCCAGACCCCGGAGCCGCAGGCGCGCCCCGGGCTGGCGTGGGCTGTGCGGCTAAGCAGCCACGCTGCCCGCCTGTGCGGCTTTGCTGAAAGGGAGAGGTGGGGTATGATCGCAGTCAGGAAATCAAAGTTCATTCCAGCCTGGGGGTGAGGGGACCGGGTCCCCCTTGTAGCCTCGCCTCTTACCCCAGCCGCCCGGCCTGGTGCGGGCCGCAGCTGGGCTAACCTCTCCCCCACGCGCTCCTCCCCTGCACGTCCCCCCTCACCCGGAGGCCAGAATATCCCTGCGTCCTAGCAAACGTCTCAGAGAGATCTGGCACCGGAGGAGAGGCAAGGCCCTTCGAGCGGGTGTGGAAGGTGAGGCCGGGGGGCTGCAGATGCCACGCCAGGGGGGGGGAGGGGCGAGGAAGTGCAGGTGGCTCACCGCTCTCGATGCCGAATTGGACCCGGCGATCCACGTCGTCTGCCCAGATGGCCTCTGGGGGTTCACTGTAGAGCAAGGGGAAGACCCCCCGGGACAAGTGGGCCTGCCGAGCAGCCTGGGCGGAGCGGGTGACAGCAATGACCACTGCCCGCGGTCGGTACCGAGACAGCAGCTGGGCTGAGCTAAAGGAGACGCAGAAGGTCTCAGAACCGCGTGCGGAACCAGGAAACCGGGGTTTGGGTTTCTGGCCCCAGGGTCACAAACAAGCTGGGTGGCCCTGGGTGAGTGTCCGTATTCCTCAGGGCCTTGTTTCTCCCACCCGTAAAATGGGCGTAAGAGTCCCTGCCTTCCTTACCACATAAGGAAAATCAGAGATAATGAAGGACAGATCAAAGCAGATAATAAGGGCGCCTGGGTGGCTCAGTGGGTTAAAGCCTCTGCCTTCGGCTCAGGTCATGATCTCAGGGTCCTGGGATTGAGCCCCGCATCGGGCTCCCTGCTCAGCGGGGAGCCTGCTTCCTCCTCTCTCTGCCTGCCTCTCAGCCTACTTGTGATCTCTCTCTCTCTCTCTGTGTCAAATAAATAAATAAATAATCTTTAAAAAAAAAGGCAGATAATAAGAAACTTCTTGAGAAGTATAAAACCCTTCTGAGAAGGTACCTAGATGTAGTACTTAACTCACAAATGTCTCCTGTTAGTCCTCCAACCCCAGGAGGAAATGGAGATCTGCAAGGCCTGGGTGACTTACCCAAGCCATTATAGCTGATTTCAGAGCAAAGACTTGAACTAAGGCCTTCCGAGCCCTTCTGCAACACCTCTGCACTGCAAGGCTTTGTGGGCTAAAAGCGGGAGCCCTGAAGTGTCCTGGAAGCCTGCATGCCCAGGACTGGCCCACTCCCTTCCAACCCCTGGAGCTCCCTGGGGCCTTTCCCCGCGCGCTCCAAGACCTGCCTCTCCTGGCCCGCAGCTACCTCTCCTCTCGCCGCAGAACGGCGCTCTTCGTCTCTGACGTCCAGATAAAACCCAAGCCTGGGGCCCATCCCAGCCTGCCCCTGGCCCAAAGCTGTGCCTTGGTGCTGCCGGGTCCACCTCACCGGCCAGTTGTGGTCAGCACAACGATGGCTGCCGCACAGCACTTGAAGGCGGCCTCCACCGCTCCAATGGCAGTGACCTCGGTGGGGTCGCGGCTCAGGGGCGCTGCCCGGCGCAGCTCCTCGAACAGCTGCCGATGGTACACCGCAGCCTCGGCCTCCCGGGCGATCTGCAAGCACCAGGAGGTCAGGCAGGGGATGGGGCCTCGAGGCCCGGAAGGGGCTGGGGGATCCCACATTCTGAGCTCCTACCGCGTGCTGCATTTTTACTGCATCCACGGGGAATCGGCCCTTGGCGGTCTCCCCCGACAGCATGATGCAGTCTGCTCCGTCCAGCACCGCGTTGGCCACGTCACTCGTCTCCGCCCGGGTGGGTCGCGGCTTGGTGATCATGCTCTCCAGCATCTGGGGGACATCGGGCCATCAGAGCTGTAGGACTCACACTCTGATCCGGGACTCTGCTCCAGCTACTTCTCGGCCACCCTCAGAGGGCCCCGAAAAGTCAGGGTCACAGTCACAAACTATGCGATTCTGGCGATTCAGTCTCCTCATCTGAAAATGGGACTCACAGAATCTCTTCCCAACTTTGCTGTTTGAGGATCAAACACTGGACGGCAAAATGTGCTACGGACCTGAGGTGTGGGTAAGCGCCCTCCGGCGTCCCCAACACCCAGAGGAGGCCTGGGGCCCCGAGGGCTCGCTCCTGACCTGTGTGGCGCAGACCACGGGCTTGCCCGCCAAGTTGCACCGTCCGATCATCATCTTCTGGGCCAGGAAGACCTTCTCGGCTGGGATCTCGATGCCGAGGTCGCCCCGTGCCACCATGATGCCGTCGCTCACCTCCAGGATCTCATCAAACCTGGGCGGTGGGGGGAGTCAGGCTGCGGAAGGGCAGGAGACTCCAGGGTGAGGAGGGCGGTGGGGATGACCAGGGCCTGATGGGGACAGAACCAAGCCTCACTTCTTCACGCCTTCATGGTTCTCGATTTTGCTAATGATCTTGATGTTACGTCCTTCGGGCCCCAGAGCAGCCCGGATGGCAGCCACATCGCTGGCTTTCCTCACGAAGGAGGCGAAGATGATGTCCACGTTGTGCTGCACCCCGAAGCGCAGGTCCAGCACATCTTGCTCAGACAGGCCGGGCAAGTCCACCTCGGCGCCTGGCAAGTTCACGCCCTTCCGGCTGCCCAGGAGGCCTCCGCTCTCCACTTGGGTCTCCAGCCCGTCTGGACCTGCAGGCACGGGAAGAGCCCGCGCAGGTCAGGGGTGGGCGGGGGCACAGTCACGGAGAGGGAGCCCGGGTCTGGGGCCCCCAGGAGATCAGGAACCCGCGTCCTAGTGTGTCTCCACCCTCGGCCAGGCCTGTGCACAGAACAGGCACCAGTGGACGTCTGTGCGAGAAGAGACGAACCCGGCAGTCCAGCCCCAACCCGGGTTGAGCCTGCAAGTCTGGACCCCGGGGGCTCCAGGGCCGGGTGGGGAAGGGCGCTGGCCAGGGGCGGGGGCGGCGGGTCTACCGGGCGAGGGGGCCCAGGGAAGAAGGCAGGGCGCCCGCGTCCCCCGCTTGGCTGGGGCGGAGGCTCAGCCGCACCGATTTTCTTGACCTGGAGCGAGATGAGCCCGTCGTCTATGTAGATGCGGCCCCCCACCGACACGACCTTGACGATATTGGGGTAGTCCACCCACACGGTGTTCGCGTCCCCCCGCGTCCGGAACGCCGGGTCCACGGTCACCAGCACCCGGGAGCCCTTCACTAGCTCCACCTCGGCCTGCGGGCTCTAGGGGCGGGGCCAGAGTGGCCTTGAGACCCGCCTCGTGCCCCACCCTCCCGGCCCC
>LNAC01000633.1:1848-22203 GCA_002007465.1 Ailurus styani | reverse complement strand
CCCTTGGTGTCCAGGGCGATGGCCACCGGTCGGTAGCCAAGCGGAGAAGTCGCAAAGCTCTCCACGGCCTCCCGGATGTTGGCGATGGACTGAGCGTGGTACTGGGGACGAGCGAGCAGGGATTTCGGGGGGAGGTTGCCGGGACCCCCCAGCCCCCCACGGGCAGGCGTCAGCTCCGCCCCCTCCCTTCAGCCCCGCCCCGGACCTCGTGGGAGCCGTGCGAGAAGTTGAGGCGCGCGATGTTCATGCCGGCCTTGATCATCTCCTTGAGGCGCTCCACCGAGTGCGAGGCCGGCCCTGGGAGCAGAGAGCGCGCTCGCACCACCTTCTCCCGGCCCGTCGCCGCCCGCAGAGCCGCCCCGCGCCGCGCAGTCCGGCGCCTGGCCTGTGCCCTGACGCAGCCTCTGCTCACAGGTGGGGAGCCGGGGGAAGGGGCCCGTGGGGTCCTGGACGGGGCGTCCTGAGCCCGGCGTGAGCCCCTGGGTTGGCAGTGACTAACTGCGGCAGGGGGCCCCCGGCGCAGGAGGGGAGGGCAGGGGTGAGGCGCCGGCGAGGGCGTCTGGGCTCCGTCGGCGCCTTTACAGCCGCGAGGCTCGCACCGACGGCGGGGAGGCGCCGTCTTTGCTTTGCTGCCGGGCCGCTGTGAGCCCGCGGCCCACGCGTGCGGTCCCTCCCCAAAGCCGGGGTGCGCGCGAGGCCCCTTGCTCCGCGGCCGCAAGACCCGGCCAGCCCCTGGGCGGCCGCTGCGCCACCCGCGCGCTCGCTGCAGCCGGATCGTCCCGTCTGCACGGAAGCCCGCGGCTCCGTCTGTCATCAGGACACGCTCTCTGAGCCCTGCCTGCTGCGTCTCTCCCCGCCACGGTCTCCAGGAAGCTGTGTGGTTGCTGGACGCAGGGTCAGTTCCCAGCGCTCGTCCCGGCCGGCGGGTGGGCGGCACCGGACCCGCGCGCACCTGCCTCACGCGGCCGCAGGGCCCGTCCCTGACCTGCTTCCTCCCACCCCAGGGGCGGCTGCTTCTCAGCCCGCACCTTAGCTGCCTCGTTCTCCTCGCTGTCGTTTTCCCTTCACTCTCTCCGTGCTCTCCCCTAGTCTCGTGGCTTTAAATACCGTCTGTATGCCGACGACTCCCACTTTGAATCTCCAGGTCAGACCTCTGCCCCAGACCGAAGCCCAACTCCCCATCTCCTCCCTCCAAAACCTCTGCACTAAGGATTTTGCTGCTCCGTTGATAACGTGTCCTTCTGGGGCCTCACACCCAAAGCCTTGGACTCCTCTCTGCCTCCCTTTTCATCTCACCCCCTGCCCACGGCCAGCCCACCTGGAAATCCTGTCCACTCCGCCTTCCAAATGTGCTCAGAATCTGATTGCGTCTGACCACCGCCACTGCCCCCGCACCTGGCCTGAGCCAGAAATGTCGCTGGAGCCGCTCTGCTTGGCCCCCACAGCCAGCCCGCCTCCTCCCAGGGAGTCCATCACCAGCATAAGTAAGAGCCAGTCACCCTCCCTCCAGCACTCTGCAGCCCTCTCCCACTTCTCTCAGAGGAAAACTGGACTCAAAGCCTAAGAATGGCTCATAAGCCCTACCTGATCTCCCGTACAATGCCTTCATTTGGCTACTCCTCCCCAACGATAGTTTCTAACTGTCCCAGCCTCCTTGACTCTGGGCCTTTGCACTGGCTGCTTCCTTTTCTGGAACTCCCCCCCACCCCCGCCCCACTGAGCACAGCCCATGGCTCCCCATCCCCACGTGGCACTGCCCCCTGCCTCCCACCCTCCAGCCCCTACCTCCCCTTATGCGCTGTGTTCCTTGTTTCCATAGTTGCTAACACTTACTCACACATTAAATAATCTTTTTTCTTTTTAAGACAGTAAATACTGTCTCCCGCAGCTAGACGGTCAGCCCCCCAAGTGCAGGGATCTTTGTTTACATCACCGATTGACTCCCGGGGACCCAAACCTTGGCCACCAGACGCTCAGCGAGTATTTGTTGAACGGGTGACCCTGTCAAACACGGAGCGGTCTCAGAGGGGACGGCAGGTGGGGAAGCATCTCGAGAAATGCTCACGGGGTCCTGCGCTGCTGGGCTGGGGGGCGCTCACCGATGGTGGCAATGATGCTGGTGCTGCGGGCGGCCACGGGCTCCGAGTCGATGTCCAGCAGGCACAGGTGCTCCAGGAAGGTGTCCGCCATCGCAGCCGACAGCTGCTGCCGCTGGAAGAAGGCCGTGCCCAGCTCGTGGGTCAGCTGGGCCACGCTGGCCCGCCGCAGGTAGCCCGCCGGCCCTGCGGCGGGAGAGGGCAGTGTGGGCAGCTGCCGCACCCCCCCTTCACCTCAGCACGCCCCATGCCCCCTGTGTCACCGAGCCCTTCCTAGAAGCCGGGCACTGCACAGACATTATGCGGGAGACCGGCTCCGCGTCCAGGCCTGGCCGACTCTCGGCTCAGGCTCTTGACCTCCCTGAGCCCTCACAACCCCGACTCCCTGCCCTTCACCTGCTGACTTCGCTCAGCCTCAGCCCTTCACCGTATCTCGTCCGCTGTTCAGGACCCAGAATCACCTGGTCCCCTTTCCTGAGCTCCCTGTTTTCTTCCTTCCAATTGACTGGCTTCCCGACACCCTTCTCTGAGTTTCCCCAGCCCCTTGAATGCCGCCCCAGTCCCAGGGTCCCTGTAGCCTGCCCCGGCCCAGCCCAGAGGAGCCCCAGTCCCGGCCGTACCCTCCATGGCCCTGAGCCCCTGTCCCTGGGGGTCTGCTCCACGCTGTCAGCTGTGAGAGGCACGCTGGGCCGAGGGAGCAGTCGTGCGTGCTGGTTAAAATGTCACCACCAGGGGCCAGAGTCCAGGCGACACGGGAGTGCCCCGTGGCTCCCAGGCTCAGGACCCCCACCCCCCAGCCCACGCCTACAGAGGCTGAGAAAGAGGCTCGGACCAGAGCCCAAAACTGAACACAGGGGAGACTCCAGTGAACAGAGATCCCCCACCACCACCACCGAAGCCCTCGGTGAGCAGCAGACGTTGGCCATGTGTCTCCACCCCCACTCCTGACTTCCACCCTCGCTCCCCACCCTGTTCAATGGCTTCCCCTCCCCTTACCTCCTGGAGCCCCGATCAGGATGGAGTTTGCTAAGTCCCTTTGGGACTTAGAGATCCTTGACCACAGCTCTTGGGCTTGTACGCTCTCCTGGCTGGACATGCTTACAAAGTGAGAGGCTGTGGAGAGAGGGAGAGAGGAAGACAGAACTGCTGGTCTTATCTAAGGGAGACAGGGAAAAGAAAAGGGGCACACCCAGCGGGCTGTGCCTGTCCCCACAGAGTCCTGCCCCCCGACTTGCTGGCTCACCGCCCCGTCTTCTGGCACTGCCCCTCTCTCATCCATTTTTTTCTGTTAAGTTTCCAATTCATTCATGCTGTCATCAACCTGAACAGAGATTTTGGTGATATGGTCCCTTTTCCTTTGTACTTTACTGAAGTTAGCCCTAGATGAATCTAGGAAGGAGGGGGTTATGGTAGGGACTGGAGCCCGAAGGAGGGGGATGGGGAGCACTGTGATAATGGGGTGGGATTCTCTGCAAGGGCTCAGCATCACTGCTGCCGTAACACTGGCCACCATTTGATCGTTGGCCGATATTTACTGAACACCTACTGTGTGCCAGGTCCTGAAGATACAATGGTGAGCAAAACAGACAGGGCCTTTGCCCTTCTATGGGATTTCCCATATGGGGACAGAGACAACAAACAAGCACCACTGGGCGCCTGGCTGGCTCAGTTGCAAGAGCGTGCGACTCTTGATCTCAGGGTCCTGAGTTCAAGCCCCAAGTTGGGAATAAGAGATGACAAATACAAATTTTAAGAAATAAAACAAGCCCCCCAAATTGAACGTACAACCACAAACTTGGCGTTTTTGTAAGGTTTTTTTTTTTTTTTTTTTTTTTTTTTTTTTTAAAGATTTTATTTATTTATTTCACAGAGGGAGAGAGATTACAAGGAGGCAGAGAGGCAGGCAGAGAGAGAGGGGGGTAAGCAGGCTCCCTGCTGAGCAGGGAGCCCGATGCGGGCTTCGATCCCAGGACCCTGAGATCATGACCTGAGCCGAAAGCAGAGGCTTTAACCCACTGAGCCACCCAGGCGCCCGGTTTTCTTTTTTTTTTAAGAGGAAGAGCATGCTTGCGTGTGTGGGGGGAGGGGCAGAGGGAGCGAGAGAATCTCTGGAGCCTGCTTCCTGCTGAGCCCCGAGCCCTGGGAGCAGGTATCCATCCCACAACCCTGAGACCAGGGCCTGAGCTGGATGCTTAACCGCCTCAGCCACCCAGTCCCTACAGGTTTGCAGGGGAAACATACAAGGTTTCCGGTTCAGAAAGGCTACGTTGGAGATGCCAGTCAATCGTTACAATCAATAGACAGTAGAACCTGTTCACTGAGCACTTGCGGTGGGGACATCTCATGGGTAGCTGCTTTGTCACCATGACAACCGGGAAGGAGGCTGGGATTGAGAGCCTGTTTGACAGTGAGGGAGCTGAGGCGAGCAGGGTGGGCTAGGCATCTTCTGCCACGCCAGATGCTTTCTCCACCCTGTCCCTCTGTCTGCGCTGGGAGGCTGAAGGCCTGCTCCGGGGCTTCTGTCGGGCGTGGCCAGGGGCACCCATAGGAGACCAGACAGAGGAGAGGAAGGCTGGGCGTTTTGCCTCCCCTTTTTCCTGCCAGTTGCTGGGGGTCAAAGCTCCTGCCAGGGACCCTCTCCAGATTCTAGGACCCACTCTCTCCCTAAGCCCTGACCCCCTAGAAGTGGTACTAAGCCCACTGTTACTTAATGTTTTACCCCTTGGGGTTAGCAGCATCTATGCACACCTTTGGATATAATCCTGTTAGGAAACATTCCTCAATGTACTTGATTTGCGAGAGCCCTTGGTTCCTAACGGAACCCTGCCTGATATACTTTGGGGCTAAAAATCTGGTGGACAGTGGAGCTGGGATTCAGATCCAGTGTGGTTACAAGGGCTGAGCTGTAACCACTAAACCCCATCCTGTCCCTCAGACTGAATGAAACAGAAAGAGGTTAGGTAGCAGGAAGGACTTGAGGGGGAATGAACCTGGGATCCTAGACTCTGTTTACAGAAGACAGAACAAATAAAGATGGTTGAAAGATGTAACCAGAGGGAACGTCATAGACTTGAGGGGTTGGGGAGTTAGGCCTTGTGCTTGGGGCTTGGGGAGAGACATGGGGTGTTGAAGGTTAGCCTGGGGATCTCAGTGTCACTCCAAGACTCGAATCCCAGAGATCCAAGGCCCGAGGAGCTAACAGGCGGCGGGGGTGGTGCCCCAAAGCAGGCCCTGTCCTATCCAAAAGTTTTGACGTGAAATGAGGTCAAAGAGGGAAAGCACCAGGGCTGACTCTGGGTCCACAGTGAGCACACCACGTGAGGGGTGTTCTGCACTTTGTCCCAGGGTCAGGCAGCCCTGGGCAGGTGGCCCGTGGGTGACAAAGCCGGAGGACGGCCCGCGGGCAGGATCCAGGCCTCAGCTTCGTGGGACGAGAGCCCCCGCAGCCTCCGACGCGCACAGACGCGAGCTTGCGCGCGTTCTCAGCACGTGCCCTGCCCACGCGGGATTCCGAGTCAGGCCCCCGCGCGACGGGGCAGAGACGGGCACCCGGGCCCTTGGGGTTAGTGAAGTGCGCGATCAGGACGCAGCGGGCACAGGACGGCTGGGAGGTTGTGGGTCCCGGAGGAGCCGCGCCAGAGCTGAAGGGAGGCCAGGGCGGACTGGCCAGCGCCGGCACACGTGCACGCACGCCCTGCCGGACACACGGACACTCGGACACACGCCAGCTCTCACACGTGCACGCCCGCTGCAGCCGCCGCGCCGCACGCACGACAGTGGCCGGCCTGCAGGGGGCGCCCGAGAGTCCCCGCCCTCGCCCCTCGGCCCCGCCCCCTGTGTCCAGACCCGCCCGCTTCACCCGGCGCCCCGTGGGGCCTGCGGTCCTGGGGGTGCGGTGGCCCAGCGCCCGGCCACTCGTCTCCGACCGCCCCGCCGGCGGCCCTGCGTCTGCGTTTCCAGCAGGTCCCTGGACTTTGTTCAAGTGGATTCACGTTTATTTGCGCAGACCCTTGCGCAACATACAAAACTCAGAGGCCCAGCCACTCACGTCCCCCCAGATTCTACCAAAAGTTTCTGCGTCTTCTCTCAGAAATGGATCATGCAGTTACAAACTATATACCCCCTTTTTTAAAACACGGGAACATTTTATTATTATTATTATTATTATTATTTAAAGGTTTTATTTATTTGTGAGAGAGACGAAGAGCCAAGCAGAGGAGGGACAGAGGCAGAGGGACAAGCAGACTCCCTGTTGGGCGGGGAGCCTAACCTGGGGCTCCATCCGAGGACCAGGAGATCATGCCCTGAGCTGAAGTGAGATGCTCAACCCACTGAGCCATCCAGGCGCCCCTATTTATTATTATTTTTTAGAAATCTCCGTGTCCTTGGGTGCCTGGGATGGAGCCCTGCCTTGGGCTGTCAGCTCAGCAGGGAGCCTGCTTCCTCCTCTCTCTCTGTCTGCCTCTCTGCCTACTTTTTTTTTTTTAATTTGACAGAGAGAGAGAGAGATCACAGAGAGGCAGGCAGAGAGAGAGGAGGAAGCAGGCTCTCTGCCGAGCAGAGAGCCCGATATGGGCCTCGATCCCAGGACCCTGAGATCAAGACCTGAGCTGAAAGCAGAGGCTTTAACCCACTGAGGCACCCAGGCGCCCTCTCTGCCTACTTGTAATCTCTCTCTCTGTCAAATAAATAAATGAAATCTTTTAAAAAAATTGACCCTTTAACCATTTTGGGGATACAGTTCAGTAGCACTGAGTACCTTCACCATGTTGGACAACCAGCAGTCTTGTTTCCAAAATGGTTCTCAGCAACTCAAACAGAAAGCCCGTCCCATTAAACACTCGTTCCCCATTCCCACCTCCCCCAGGCCCTGGTAACTGCCATTCTATTGTCTGTGTCTACGGATTTGCTGACTCTGGGGACCTTGTAGAAGTGGAATCACTCACTGTCTCTTTGTGACTCGCTTGTATTTCACTCAGCATGTTTCCAAGGCTCATACTCTAGCCTGTCTCCAGCCTTCCTTCCTTTTCAAGGCTGGATAATACCCCATTGTATCCAGGCCACACCTTGTTTATCCCTCTGTCTGGGAACCAACGGTGCTGGTTGTCTCCACCTTTTGGCTGCAGTGAACGGGGCTGCCATAGACAGGTGTATGGGCCCATGGAACCTTCTGGAAAGGCCTGCCGCCGTCCCCGCAGCTCTGGTCTTGCCTGTGGGGCTGGGCAGGCAGTTCCGCCCTAGTGAGAAGAAGGCCGGCGGGAGAGCCTCACGTGGGGACAGGGTCTGGAGAGGAGGGACAGAGGGCACAAACGAGCCCACCTCGCACAGAGTGCCGGCTGAAGGCCGTACGAGGCCCTGCTCCTTCCCAGCCCTGCCCTGAGAATCCAGTCATACTGGCCCCATGATGTGGGAAACAAAGGCAGAAGGAAAATTACTAAATCTCCTTACTGCCTACAGCCGGTTGACAAGGCCTGAAAACAGGCAGAGCGACCCTCCTCTGGGGACCCCGCTGCCTCGTGCTGAACTTTGTTAAGGGCAAAAGGCGACCTTAGCCCAACTCCCTGGACCTTGTAAGTTGACTGGAGTGTAACAGATTCCTCTGGAAACTGCTTTATCACTCCCCACCCCCCAGATGCCTGTTGGCGATCATCCTCTAAGCATAGGACCCACCGAGATGCATCTGAAGGGTCTCGCGACGGAGTTTTTACTACACGGTAATAAATGACCCTTCCCAACAAGCACCGGCCCCCTCAGGATCCTGGAAACCTTGTTTCCCGAAGTACCTGGGAGACCTACGCTGTCCCTACCCCCTCCCCCCGACCGGAAAGCACATAACGGCCGCTCCTCCTGCCCACGGTCCTGGCCCCGTGGTTCACAAAACCACGTTTTTGCACCAAAGACGTCTCGAGAAGTCTTTCTTGGCCGTGGGCTTCGAGCCCTAATGGTCTTTCCTACGTCGCCCCCCGTTTCTCAATCGAGGACGCCAAGCCCCCGCCTGAGACAGGGGCCGATCTGAGTCCCCTCCGAGTAGGGAGGACTGCCTTGCCCGCGGGCCGCGGGGCTCGCTCCCGACCTCCCGCTCAGGGCTCTCCGGGCACCGCTGCTAGTGAGGCCTCTGGGGCCACCGGCCGGGCAGGCTCCCCCGTGCTTCGCCGCCCCTCCCTGCTCAGCTTTTCTTTTTTTTTTTTAAGATTTATTTATTTACTTCTTGGACAGAAAGAGACACAGTGAGAGAGGGAACACCAGCAGAGGCAGAGGGAGAGGGAGAGGGAGAAGCAGGCTCCCCACCGAGCAGGGAGCCCGACGGGGGGCTTGATCCCAGGACCCCGGGATCATGACCTGAACCCAAGGCAGACGCCCAAAGACTGGGCCACCCAGGCGCGCCCCCCCCCCGCTTTCATACACTGGACTTGTTCCCTGCCCCCCCCCCAAAAGCCAGGTCCGGGAGAAGAGGCATCGTCTCTCTGTTGCCCACTCGTACGTATGTTCCTGGCGCCTGGCAGGGGGTCCGTGAGTGACTCCGAATGGTGAAGGCCCGGCTCTCGGGGCGGCCAGCCGGCTCCGGCCTCTCTCCGCAGCTGCAGGCCCTCGGATCGGGCCCCCCGGCACCCCTCAGCCCCCTCTGGCCTGCTCCTCGTCCTGCGGCGGCCGAGTCAGCGCCTTCTCCCTTCCCTACCCGCACCCTGGGCCCCCGCCCCCGTCGGCTGCTTCTGCCCAGCAGGGAGACCGGGAGCCTCGCGCTCCCCACAGCTCGCGTCAGTCAGCAACACCTGTAGATCTCGAACGTTCTCCAAAGCCGCGCCCTCTCCGTCGGCGCGACCACAGACGGTCGCTTCAGGGCCATGCCTCTGCTTCTGCTGTTCCCTACACCTGTGTGCCCTTCCTCATCCTCTCTGTTCAACGACATTCCTGTCCGGTCACTTAGGACTCACCTCCTCTCTGCCCTCATCAGAGGGGCTTCTCATCTCCTCAGGTCAGGCAAATGGAAGATATTCATCAACAGGGGCGCCCGGCTGGCTCAGTCATAGAACATGTGACTTTTGATCTCCGGGTCATGAGTTCAAGCCCTATGTTGGGTATAGAGCGTACTGAAAAATAAAGAACAAAATACTCATCAAGAGCCATTAAAACCATCAAGTTTGGCACCACTAAAGCGGGGCAACCGGGCCCGGGTGCCTCCTGACAGGAGGCAAGAGGAAGGACATGTCTTGGAAGGATCCTGGTTCTGTTGGCGCCTCCCACCCAAGGGCTAGTCCACAGGAAGTCCAGGGAGAGAGGAACCAGTTAATCACTTGTGGGCGCCATTAGCCAGACCCAGGACACGGGCAGTTCTGGTGGCCAAAGACCCCGTTAATCAACAATGAAACAGCATGAAAACAGGGGAGAAGGAGGGACTGTTTGTTTATAAAGATTTTTTTTTTTTGACAGAGAGAGAGAGATCACAAGTAGGCAGAGAGGCAGGCAGAGAGAGAGGAGGAAGCAGGCTCCCCGCTGAGCAGAGAGCCCGATGCGGGCCTCGATCCCAGGACCCTGAGATCATGACCTGAGCCGAAGGCAGAGGCTTTAACCCACTGAGCCACCCAGGCGCCCCGGACTGTTTGTTTAAAAATAAAGATTTAAGACACAGACCAACCAAATGCAGTGTGAGGCCCCGAAATGGATTCTGATCTGAACAAGCCAATCACAAGATACGTTTTTGACACCTTCCAGGAAAGTTGAACAGGGGTCGGATATTACCTGCTATTAAGGAATTACTGTTCATTTTGTGCCTTGTGTGAAAAAGAAATTCCTTTTCCACCAGAGATGCATCCTGAAGTGTTTCCGGCGGTGACAATATCGCTGGTGGAGGCTTGATGGAAGCCCTTCCTGCCAAGGAGGAGTGTGGTGGCTGTTGTGGGGACAAGCAGGGTCGTTTGACAGAATCGGACGGGCCCAGTGCTGCCTCCGTGGAAGCGGGGTGACAGTTCCGAGAGTGTTCGCCAGAGTATTTCTCTCCTCGCGGCGCCTGGGTGGCTCTGTTGGTTAAACGTCCGGCTCTTGGTGTCGGCTCGGGTCATGATCTCAGTGTCATGAGATGGAGCCCGAGGGCTCTGTGCTCCATGGAGTCTGCTTGAGATTCCCTCTCCCTCTGCCCCTCCTTCTGCTCGTGCTCTCTCCCCCTCTAAGATAAATAAATAAACCTTTGAAAAAAAAGAACATCTCTCTACTTACCCAGAAAAATTCCATCTCGGTTTCTTCTTGGGGCAGACTGTGTTCACACGAAGCCGTGTTCCTGTCCTCAAGAAGTTCCAGGTGATGGAGGAGACAGGTGAGGATTCAGACCCTGCCGGTGTTCAGTGATCAGGGTGTGACTGGGGCGAGCTCAGGAGCCACAGGGAGACGGAAAGGGACACCTGACCCAGTGAGGGGTCACCTCCTAGGGAATGGCTCGTTTATCCTCTGTAACAAGAGACCACAAAACACAACAGCTCCAAGCAGACCTAATAGTCTGGGGACACAGCCAAGAGCTGGCCTGGTGTGTTCTCGCTGGAGCGTGGCTCTCGGTATGAGGAAGAATGCCCAGCAGAAACCTGAGATACATCCCATCTCCGTTCTAGGGAGGAGAAAAATGATGTTCAAAGAGGTTAGGTAATGAGCCCCAAGTACACAACTAATAACGATTTCAATCGGTTTGAACCCAGGACTGATTGCCTGTAAAGGCGTGTCCTTCCCCCGAGTGCTGGAGGCTTCTTGTGACTGGGGGAGGGGATGGCTCTGGGCACTTTGTTTGCAGGGACCTGGGCGTGTTGGAGGCCTTGGCGTATTGTGCTGCCTAGTGTTTCCCACTGAGGATTAGGTCGGGCGTAGGGGAGCCCAGGGGCTCTCATCCTAGCCGGGCCAGGTCCGGACCCTCCCCGACGCCCCGAGTCCCATCATAACGGTCACTTCTAGGAGGTCCCAGGCTGGGAATGAAGAAGGGAGAGAGCTTTAGTTCTGGGCACACTGCCTCCCCCATATCAATCCTCTCTCCTTGGACCCCCCCCTCCCCATTTCCTTAACCTGGAGTTTGCAAAGAGAGTGGATTAATAATTCCTTGGATTTAAGCGGACTTGAATATTTACTAAGACTTTCCCCAGACTTTGGCATTTTTGACCCTTGACTCAATTCTATAAATTAGATAGGATGCATATTTATACTTTGCTTCATTAAAAGTACACTGGCTCAGAGAGGTCGTGCGGGTTCCTGAAAGTTCGCCCATCTGGTCCGGGTGAAGCCAAGGCTTGAACCCCGGCCGCATTTAAGGTAGGGGAGGTCTGCCTCAGCTGGGCGAGGAGCCCCCCAGGCGCCCCTATTTCATTATTTTAGACGGTATTGTAAGTTGAAGTGCTTTCTTCATTTCCTTTTTGAGATTGTTCACTGCAGGTGCGCAGAAGCGCAACTGACCTTTGCCTTTTGTTTTTGTACCCTCCAAGTTTGCGGAGTTTATTAGCTCCAGGAGCCTTCTTGTGGATGCTCCATCTTTAGGATGCTAACACCTCTGCAACACGTATATTTTTACTACTCTTCAGCTTGGCTGTTGTTTATTTCTTTTTCTTGTCTAATCGCTCTGACTACAGTTCCCAGTACAACGTCGGACGGCGGCGGTGAAAGCGGTCACCGTCGCGCAGGGATTTCGTTCCTGTTCAGGAGCGCGGTGGTTTGGGCTCGAGGCTGGTTTTCAGCGGGTGGCGGCACCGGGAGCGGGGCGGGCTGCCGGAGCGGAGCGCCCGGGAGCCGCGCGGGGCTGCGGCGGCAGGGGCTGGACTCGGCGCAGCTCCCCGCGCCCTCGGAGCACTTTGTGCACCTTGCCTCGGGCGTTACCCTGGCCGAGCAGACGCGGCAGTCAGCGGAGGCGCAGCGAGGAAAGCCGGTCCCGCTGGAACTTTTTGCGCCACGCAGCTGCCCGGGGGATGCCGGGGACCCACGCGGCGGGAGTGGGAGTCTTCCTCCCGCCTCATCAGCCCGGCCTGGCTCCTCCCACCGGGGCGCAGCCCTGCCATTGGTTGTCCGGCCCAGGGCCCCATGCTCACACGAGGGGAGGCAGCCAATCAGCGCGGCTCGTCTCCGCCCAGCCGGCCCGCGCTAGATCGCGTCGTCCTGTCCCTCCCGCGGCATGCCGGGAGTTGTAGTGTGGTGAGGCCTCTCCGTCTGGAGGGGGGGGAGCTCGGGAACTACCGGACCCAGAGGGCCGCGCGCCGAGCGGAGCGGCTTCCCTGAGTTCCGCGCTAAGACTGGACCGAGAACCGGCGTCCAGGAGCAGGTGAGAGCGGTCGCCGGCTGGGACTGGGGCCGCGGTGGGAGCCTCAGCCCCACTTCCGTGGCAGTACCGCGGGGCCCAGGAGGCCCCCCGTGTCGGGGGCCGGTGGGCCCGACCGGCTGGTCTTCCGGCTGCGCGCGCCCGCAGCCTCCCCGGCCGCCCGGTGTGGCTCCGAGGCTGGCCGAGCGGTCCCAGCGCTGCCGGTGAGGCTCAGGGCGCCCGGCCGCCGAGCCCGGGACCTCGTGTCCGCGGCCCCCGGGGCTCCAGCGCAGTTCTGCTCCTCTTGGGGACCCCCGAGCCTGCACAGCCCTGTCCCCGCCCGCCAGCGGAGACCTGGGGTCTAGACGGGGCGCCGCCCCCGCCCACGGGTCCTCCGGCCTCCTAGCGCCTCCGTCGGCCCTCCATCAAGTAGGGCGCTTCGAGGGCCCCCCGGGCCCTGGTCCGCGGGTCCTTCAGTCCGGACTCTTTTTTTTTTTTTTTAAGATTTTATTTATTTATTTGACAGAGAGAGAGAGATCACAAGTAGGCAGAGAGGCAGGCAGGGGGAGAGGNCCCGCTGAGCAGAGAGCCCGATGCGGGCCTCGATCCCACGACCCTGAGATCATGACCTGAGCCGAAAGCAGAGGCTTTAACCCACTGAGCCACCCAGGCGCCCTCAGTAGACAGGAGCGATTCCGGAGGCTCCCTGCAGGAGTTGGCGGTGGAGGCGACGAAGTGATGCGCTCCTGACTCGCCTCAGGTGCGCACCGCGTGAAGCGCGGCCCGGGGACTCTCGGTCAGCTGGCAGACCTCTTGTTCCTTGCATTTCCTTCTCTGGAGATGCCCTCGGGCTCAGCTCCGCAGAGAGCATTCCGGGCCAGAGGTCCAAGGGTGGTGGGGGTGACCTGGGGAGCCGCCCCCGTGCATCTTCCTTTGGTGCTTGCCCCTGCAGGGAGTGCTCGGGGCCCCCTCCCTATGCCACCCCCATGATGCCCCTGTCCCGCTGGCTGAGATCTGTGGGCGTCTTCTTGCCGCCAGCCCCCTGCTGGGCGCCCCGGGAGAGGTGGCTGGGCCCCCTCCGGAGGCCCTCCCTGGTGCTCGGGTGCCCAGTCCCGGGGGCCTGGCACGGTGCCCGCTGCTGGTGCCGAGCGTGGACAGAGGAGCCTCGGTGAGTGTGGTGGGGGTGAGGGGCCTTGGGGAGGGAAGCAGCTGCTCGGGTTTCTGACTTGGCTTTCCTCTCTCCTCAGAGCGCTTTACTCCTCCCTCAGAATGAATGGAGACCAGAAATTGGACGCTTACGCCCACGCAAAGCAGGATTTCATCCAGCATTTCTCCCAGATTGTCAGGGTGCTGACCGAGGATGGCTTGGGCCACCCAGAGACGGGAGACGCCATTGCCCGGCTCAAGGAGGTGAAGGACTGGTGCCGGCACAGACTGACTCTGAGCTTCATTCTGTAGCTGGGTGGGATCCAGCTGTGGCTTTGGGGGGACCTTTGACACCGGGGCGGGAGGAGGGGCCGGCCTGGACCTGAGTGACTCTGGGTCTCCTCTGGAGGGGGCAGGGCCCGAGCACGGATCTTAGCTCAGCCCATCCGTCCTGCCTCGTGGTTCAGGTGAGCCCTCCGGGCCGCGTTCTCTAGGGTGGAGGCCCCTGGGGGTGACTGTCTAAGGCCTGCTAAGCCTTCGATTTTGTTGAGAAAGGGAATTAGGTGTCCAGGAGTCCTAAGGAGCTGCTTTGTCGAGGAGCTGGGAGGAAGGCAGCCTGAGGCGCTCCTGGGGAAGCTGGCATCACCAGAAACTCCTCCAGGGGCGCCTGGGGCGCCGTCCGTTGAGCTTCCGACGCTTGGTTTCGGCTCAGGTGGTGAACTCATGGGTCATGAGATCAAGCCTGGTGTCAGGCTGTGCGCTCAGTGTGGAGTCTGCTTAAGGCTCTGTCTCCTCCTCCCTCTGCCCCTCCCCCATCCCCTCTGCTCTGCTCTGTCTCTGGCTTTCTCTCTCTCAAAGAAATAAGTAAACTCTTAAGAAAATAAAATAAATACAAATTTACTGGGGAATGGGGCACCTGGCTGGCTCAGTCAGTAGAGCGTGTGACTCTTGATCTCAGGGTCGTGAGTTCAAGCCCCATGTTGGGCATGGAGCCTACTCAAAAGGAAAACAATGTACTGAGGAAGACCACACAGAGGGGGCCTGGGGTGGGGGGCACTTCCAGCGGTGCTCCGGGATTTGGGGGAAGAAGCCAGGAGTCGCCATTCCAGAGGCTCTGGGGGGAGGAGGGGAGCCTGAAGAGGTTAAAGGCCAGTCTGGGTTGGAAGCGGGAGAGGGCAGGGGGAAGTCTTAGAGTAGGCCAACCTGCTGAACCTGGTGTCTCCTCCCTCTGCCCTTGCCCCTAGGTCTTGGAATACAATGCGATCGGAGGCAAGTACCAGCGGGGTTTGACGGTGCTGATAGCATTTCAGGAGCTGGTGGAGCCGAAGAAGCAGGACGCCGAGAGTCTCGGGCGGGCCCTGACCGTGGGCTGGTGTGTGGAACTGGTAAGAGGGATGGGGGAAAGACAGGAGAAGCAGAGGTCTTACCAGGCTTGGGGGTGTCCTGGAGGGAAGGGGAGACGTGAGCTTGAAACGAATTTCTCCATGTGTTTCTGGGCATTGGTAGTCAAATTTAGACAGTGATTCACTCTAAGGGTTAAGAAATGTGGGGAACCTCTTTGCCAGTAGGTGTGTTTTTCATGCATAAACTGAGCCAGCTGCGGGCCGGGGCCTTGGAATCGGGCATAAAGGCGTCTGCTCCTTCCGCTGAGCGGCGGGTGACCATCAGGGTGACACAGTTCTTCCAGGGGAGTATTCTAAAGCTGAGGTGGAAGACTTGGAGCCCACTGGTAGTTTTCAAAAATGAAGTGCCCTTAATTTAAGAAAGAAGAGACGTCACATAAAAACCCAGATTTCTAGCATCACTTGGGAAATTGCTCCATCTGCGCCCAGGGTCCCGCGCGGCACCCGCTGGCTGGTGGTGAATCCCAGCCCCTTCCCCGAGGCGGGGCACGTGCACCTGTTGCGGCTCTCCTCTCTCTGCTTGGCTCCAGTCCCCACGTGTCCTTGCCCCTCGTACACGGCCCCTGTGCCCCTTAGAGGGGATGGTTTCCTGGCCTAGCCTGAGAGCTTCATTACTGGCAAGGAGCCTGGACTCCAGGCGGGGAGCCGGGCCCCGAGGAGGGAGGCCCCGAGGAGGGCGGCTAGAAGGACCTGGCCTGAGGAAAGGAGCAGCTACCTCGAGGGTCTGCCGTTGCCACCTCCTTGGCTGTGCAGCGCCGGTGGACCCGTCTGGCCGGTGGAGCCTGTGAGTGAGATGGGACTGGCGAAGAGGGATTTGCCTCTCCAAGGAGGGAAAGGGACAGGGGCATCCCTGCGGGGCAGGGCCTTGGAGGACCAAGGCGCCCACACACAGCTGCCCGGCAAGGCAGGGAGGCCGGAGGGTCTGCGCAGAGCAGAGCAGTGCAGCTGTGAGGCCAGGGCGGGTCACCCGGTAGAAGGACGAGCCCCGAGACAGAGCTGCCCGAGGGTTCGCCGGGGAGCGGGCTGGGGGGTGATCACGGCCGCAGGGCCCGCACGTCCCAGGACGCCTTCCGAGCTGCTCGCCGTTGTTTTTCCTCGGGGGACTCCTTTTACAGTTTCCGCCTTTTACAGTTTCCGCTTTTATCTTTCTCTTCTTGCCCGTGTCCTTCAACCTCTTATTGTCTATTTCAGCGGTCACCTCCTAGGAGCAAGGACATTTGCCTGTCTGTCTAAGCACAGTGCCATGGTCACATCTGTCTTAGTTCACTCGGGTCGCCCCAACCACAGACCGCCCACCGGGGAGCTTAGAAAGAACAGGACTTTTTTTCGTAGACTTGTGGAAGCTGGAAGTCGAAGACCAAGGCCCCAGCATGGTTGGGGGGCCTGTCCTGGCTCAGCGGCCCCTCGTGGGGGATGGGGCCGGGCAGCTCCTCCCGGAGGCCGCACCTCCTGAGACCATCCTCTCTGATGGTTAGGACTTCAACATGTGCATGTGAGGTCACACATTCAGAGCACAGCAACAGTAACGTCTCATGTGTAGTCCGTGTTCACACGTTCCTAATTCTCCACAACATGTCCGTTCTAGGCTTTGTTTTGTTTTGAAACACGTGGGATCCAATCAAGAGTAATGTATTTGGTGGTGGTTCTTCCATCTTTAATCTTCGGAGTAGCCCCTTCACCGTAACTGACTACTACTGTGGATCGATTTCTCATTTAATTGACCTGGGGTGGGACTCTGGTGCTGGAATTCTTTTTCCTTGTAAAGATTTTATTTATCTATTTGACACAGAGAGAGATCAGATCACAAGTAGGCAGAGAGGCAGGCAGAGGGAGAGGGGGAAGCAGGCTCCCTGCAGAGCAGAGAGCCCGATGCGGGGCTCGATCCCAGGACCCTGAGATCACGACCTCAGCATTTGGGTTAAGAATCACTGCCGTGGCGCAGAGGGACTGAGGGACGCCGTGCGACGATGCCCTTAGGGGAGCATCTTGCTTGAAACCAGGTGGGAGAGGCAGTGGGCCCCTGGCTCCGGGGACACCGAGTCAGCTCCATAAGTAAGACACGCCTCCCGCGTGGAAAGCCTGGCCCCGTGCCCGCGTGCGGTCAGAGGTACCGGCGCAGACGGGCACCTCCTTCCCCGAGGAGTCCCTCGGGACCAAAGCGGCGGCCACCGCAGTCGGCGACAGCGAGCACGCGGGAGTCGATGGGCAGTGTCAGGGCTCCAAGCAGGGCACACCTGCTGGCCCCCACACACAGAGCAGGACGCAGCCAAGATTTAAAACCCGCATCCTGCAAAGCTGTTTTTAAAGGCTCGGGAGGCGTAGCCTGAATGCAGGAGTCTCCCGGGACGTGACAGTGTCTCATTCACTGGACAGGCGTTTAGGACACACGGGCTGTGTCCGGGGCGAGCGCTGTGCTCAGCCCCGGGAATGCCAGGGGGGCGGACGTCGTCCTGGCCTGCGGACACCTGACACCTCGCCGGGGAGGCCGCAACCTGGGCCTCTGAGGCAGGCAAGCACCTAGAAGAGAGGCCCTTGGCTGCCGGCGGCGTGGTTCCTTGCTGGAGACCGGCGGGTGCCCGTGACCGAGTGACACGGCAGCTCTGTCCTGGGCTCCAGCGCGAGTCAGCGGGGTGCCTGGGGCCACACCGGGCTGACCTCCTTTCGTGGCGGAAGCCGTGGGGAGTCACTGCGGGAAGAAGCCTTAAGCACTCACTGCAGTTCTTGGCAAGAGAAGGTTCCAGACGCGATGCCCTGTCGCTGCCCTGGGAGCAGCACTGTCTAGCGCTGCTTGTGGGGCGATGTCCGAGGTCTGCCGGCGTCTCGGGGATTAGCTGGGAAGCCTGAACCAGCGAGGCCCTAGAATCTCCCAAAGCCCCACAGCATGGAACGCAGGTCATCGGCCTCCCCGCCTGCCTCCCTTCCTGGCTCGGGGCTGAGCAGCGGCGGCGGCTCGTGGCTGGTCGGAGGAGCACTAGGAAGGAGTCCGAGCGTCTGAATCCGCTCTGCCTTCTCGCAGCTGCAGGCTTTCTTCCTGGTGTCCGATGACATCATGGATTCGTCCCTCACCCGACGGGGGCAGATCTGCTGGTATCAGAAGGTATAGCGGGCGAGGAGGTGGCGGTGGGCAGGGGACAGGCCTCGGAGGTGGTGACATGGCACAGCGATGTGCCCCGAACGGCCAGAGGCTGACGGCTTGTTTCCTCCGTGTCCCCGCCAGCCGGGAATAGGATTGGATGCCATCAACGACGCCCTGCTTCTGGAAGCGTGTATCTACCGCCTGCTCAAGCTCTACTGTCGGGAGCAGCCCTATTACCTGAGCCTGATCGAGCTTTTCCTCCAGGTGCGCTGCGGTCGGCGCCGCCTCGGGCTTTTCGGGGCCCGGGCTGTCGCCGGGTTGGCCTGGAGGGCGGTGGCAGGAAGGGAGAGAAAGCGCCGGGTCTGTGCCTTGGGGCCGTCCGCCTCTTGCTGCTTTCCTCACAGCCCTGCTGTGGGCTAGGGGGCCCTGCTTTTCGGGGTTTCCCAGCCCCGGAGAAAGCCCAGCTGATGGGCTGTCTCCCTGCCCCTCAGAGTTCCTACCAGACTGAGATCGGACAGACCCTGGACCTCATCACAGCCCCCCAGGGCAACGTGGATCTTGGCAGATTCACCGAGAGGAGGTGAGGGGCGGGGGAGCTGTGGGCAGCGACGGGGGGCTCTGCCGCGCGCTGTCCTCCTGAGGACTTGACCTCCCCTACTCAGGTACAAATCTATCGTCAAGTACAAGACAGCTTTCTACTCGTTCTACCTCCCTGTGGCTGCCGCCATGTATATGGTGAGTGAGCCTCCCGCCCCTTGCTGCCCACCGACGGGGCTTTTGGACAGAGGCCACAAAGCAGACGACTTTGGACAATCTGCTGCGTCCACTGTGTGGCCTGTGACCCTGGGCCAGTCACTTAAGGTCTGAGGGTGTCTGCTCAGCGGTGCGGTGATGAAGTCCCCCCGAGGACTTTTGTGCAGATGAACGGAGGCCAGGGATATGCCAGTGGGCCGCCCGTCTTGGGGGGAGCCCTACACCCTCCGTCCGGGTCTGGATGGGGGGGTGGGGACATTCACACTGGGAGGGAGCAGGCCGGTGCAGACGGGGTGGGATGCTCTGCCCGGCCTGGCCTCGCTTCTCCACGTTCCCCTTTGGTCGGGAAGGAGCTGGAGGCGGCGGAAGGACCGGGAGAGTGAGTCGGAGCTGGGCATGGGCCGGCCTCCCGCTCTGCTGGCCTGCACCCGAGGGCCTGGCTGGAAGAGGTGGGCTAGAGGTCGGACCACCGAGACGTCCTGAGCCCAGAAGCCAGGGCCGTCTGGACAGAGAGGCAAGAGGATCAGGGGGCCGCCTCGGGGTCCCCTGGGAGAAGCAGCAAGGAAAGCGAAGGCCGCGGGGGTGTTCAGCTGCTGACCCCCTCCCCCCGCAGGCGGGCGTCGACGGGGAGGACCAGCACACCAACGCCAAGAAGATCCTGCTGGAGATGGGGGAGTTCTTTCAGATCCAGGTGGGGAGGCACGGGCAGGGGGCGGGCCACGGCGGCCTCGGGGCCCGCGTGGGGCCTCTTCACGTGTCCTCCTCTGCCCTGCCCAGGACGATTACCTTGACCTCTTTGGGGACCCGAGTGTGACGGGCAAGGTGGGCACAGACATCCAGGACAACAAGTGCAGCTGGCTGGTGGTTCAGTGCCTGCAGCGGGCGTCTCCAGAACAGCGCCGGCTGCTGCAGGTGCCTGCGGGGCGGGATCCCAGCTCCCGGGAAGGGGGTCGCGGCCAGGATTCTCGAGGGGGGGACTGCCCCGCAGGGGACGTTCGGCAGCGCCAGCGACGTCTTCTGTGTCGTGCCACGGGGCTCTCTAGTGGGTCGGGGCCAGGAGAGCGCCACACATGCCCCCGCACTCGACAGGCTCCTGCGGAGTCAGCCCGCCGCGGCGTCGGCGCTGCCGCGTAGAGGGGAAACTGAGGCCGGAGCTGCGGCCCGAGCCTGTGCGGCCGGGAGGGGCAGGTTCAAGATCCTAGGCGCCCCGGGGCCCTGGACGCGGGGGCTGGACGGGGCGGTGAGGGGCCGCCGGGCGGGGGCTGAGCCCGCGTCCCCACCTCCCGCCGCCCCAGGAGAACTACGGGCAGAAGGAGGCGGAGAAGGTGGCCCGGGTGAAGGCGCTGTACGAGGAGCTCGACCTGCCCGCCGTGTTCGCGCGCTACGAGGAGGACAGCTACGGCCGCCTCATGGGCCTCATCGCGCAGCACGCGCCGCCGCTGCCCCCGGGCATCTTCCTGGGCCTGGCGCGCCAGCTCTACAGGCGCAAGAAGTGACCGCGGGCGGCTCGCAATAAACTGCTCCAAGCCTCGCTGCTGCTCCTGTGCCTGCTTGTGCCGCCGGGCGTGGGGGGGGACGCGCGGGCCCAGGTGGGGGACACGCGCTGACGTCAGGCGGGGGGCAGGG
>LNAC01000632.1:866783-903261 GCA_002007465.1 Ailurus styani | reverse complement strand
CTTCCTTCCTATACTCTGCTATTCTCACTATACTCATTTTATCTATTTTGGTACTTAAGTTCTTACACAGAATTAAACCATCTTGTGTGCATTTCCCATTACTCCAAATGAACTTCAGTTATCATGTCTACCCTATCCCCATGACAGAACATGAAGTGGATAGACAATACATACTTGCTGAAATAATTTAAACTAGAAACTACAGAAATTTCCTATTAGATCCATTACTTTACATGTCTGGAAGTTTTTTCATTTTTCTCTAGCCAATACTAGTAAAAAAAACCAAATTAATATTTAGTTACAATATTAAAAATAAAATATCTCAGTATAAGGGAGAAATTTATTTTTTTACGTCCTTATAACTTACACCATATAGATACACATGTATATTAAAAACTCACAAAATGGCTTAAAGAGTTCTTATCAATACAGCAAAGTGGTTAAAACCCAGGCTTTAGAATCAGACCAATTTTGATATGAATCCTGGTTTAGCCCCAAGTAGCTACTGGGAGATATTAGGAAGATTTCTTCACTTAAGACCCAGTTTTTAACCAGTCCTATCTCAGCGCCGCCACCTCCTCGCCCACCTCCTCGCCCAGCCCCTCCACGGGAGCGCCCTCGTCCACGGCCAGCGCCGCCACCTCCTCGCCCACCTCCTTGCCCAGCCCCTCCACGGTGGTGTCCTCGTCCACAGCCAGCGCCGCCACCTCCTCGCCCGCCTCCTCGCCCAGTCCCTCCACGGCGGCGCCCTCGTCCATGGCCAGCGCCCTCACCTCCTCGCCCAGCCCCTCCACGCCGGCACCCTCGTCCACGTCCAGCGCTGCCACCTCCTCGCCCAGGCCCTCCACGGCGGCGCCCTCATCCACGGCCAGCGCCACCACCTCCTCGCCTGCCTCCTCGCCCAGGCCCTCCACAGCAGCGCCCTCGTCCACGGTCATCGGCACCTCCTCCCTGGCTTCCTCGGCCAGCTCCACGGCGGGGCCGTCTTCTACAGTAATAGCAATCACTCCTACTCCCACTGTGAGTACTGCCAGTAGCACTATCTCCACCGTAGTCTCGACTAATTTCACCAGCTTGACAACTGTTATGACAGGAAGCACCCGGACCTCAGCAACTACTCATCCTACGACCACACCACGTAAGCACTTTCTTGGATTTGCCTTTTGCAGCTGAGATTTCTTTTCTGTTGCCCCCATGGGTTCTTGAATTTTTCTTTATACTCTTCTTTTACTCTTGCTTTTCCCCCATGATATCAAATGTCTTCAGTGCTTTCACCCTGTTTCTGACCTCTCTGTCCTGCCTGTTGTCTCTTGAGCTAGGTCCACTGTATCATACAACACACTTTACCTCTCTTTGCCTGGACCCCATCCATCCCCAGCAACGTGTATGCACACTCCATTTCTTACTTTTGTACTCTGCAAAACTCTGTCCTGCTGCGTTTTGTATTCTATAATTTCATGAACTTTATATATTTCATTTGGATTTCATGTCTTTTTAAGGCTTTTTCATATATTTTGCTCATTGTAAAGGGCAAAGATTTTTGTTTGTTTGTTTTTGGAAGAAGGTGTTGCCAGTGGTACTCACATATGCCATTGACAAATATCTCTCTGCTACCATTCACTTATTTTGTTTTTTCTTATTTTCTGCTCATCCACTATAGAAGCCAAGAAGGTTCACTTTTATCAGCTCTGAGCTCTGCCTCTATGCCCTTGAATGTTTCTGTATTCTTAAGCCTCCCTGTCTTTTCTCTGTCTCTAGAGCTTCCACTTAGCTGTCTCTGCTCTGGGTGGGATGAGAACCGTCCCACTCCATACCTACCATTAAAACATGCTGTCATTTTATAATATATAATATACAATACATATTATACAATATACTGTTATACTTGTGAGATTTATCATCAGAGCGAGAAAGGAATTTTGCCATACACTAAGAAAAACACACTAGTTAAAACACTTGAAGACACTTACTGGTTTAGATGAACTACAGATACGCCCAGAGATATATGATCTGTGTCTGCCTGGGGTACTGCCCAATCCTGTCTTGAATTAAGGAAGATGAAGGGAAGTTCTTCAGTATTTGGCTACTGCGCTTTCTCAGCACTTTGTGAATTCTTTCTCTGGCAAGTTCATTCCCTGGCCTTTATTTGATGTGACTTTGTTCTTTGGTTTCTTTCCAGTGTGGCATTGTCTTGTTGAGCTCTCTGGTTCTCAGACGGAGGTACTGAGCATCAGAGGTCTGGACCTTGCATCCCTAGGAAGTCCCACAGGTGTCTAGTAGTGAATGCATGACCGCCAGGTCCACAGCTGGTGTTGATCACCTGTCTGAAGGCAGACGGTCTCCCTTCATCTTCCTCTTATTCCCTGGAGGTTGGCTTTCCCCGTAGACCCTCGGGTAACAAGTCACATACCCCAATAGTTGCTTTTGCTGCTGTGCCAAAAGGTCTGGACATTTTCAGTAACACACAGTGAAGAGAGTGAGAGAGAGGCTGATTTGGATTCATGGAGCTTTATTGTGTCTCCAGGACACCACTCTTGACTCAGCTGTTTCATTCTTCCTGAATGTCTTGTACTAAAGGCCTATAACCAGAGGCTGTGTGATGTGACAGCCATGGGTGTGGCCCATGCACTCTGAATCTGGTAGGAGAGGGGTAGACCAGGAGACCTGGAATACTAGCCTGTGTGGTACAGCTCTTTTCAAGAGAAGCAAAAGGGAGGGACGGCTGGGTGGCTCAGCTAGTTAAGCATCTGCCTTCAGCTCAGGTCATGATCCCAGAGTCCTGGGATCGAGTTCTGCATCAGGCTCCTTGCTCAGTGGGGAACCTGATTCTCCCTCTGCCTATCATTCCCCCTGCTTGTGCGCACTCTCTCTCTGGCAAATAAGTAAATAAAATCTTTAAAAAAAAAAAAGGAAAAAGAAAAAGAAAAAAAAGCAAAGGGGAGCAGAGCTCTCACTTTTCCAGGCAGGTCGAGGGAGGTTACACTCCTCCCTCAAACTCCACATCCTAGAAAATGAAGAGGAATCACGAATAGTCACAATGGCAACAATTTCCAGTATGAGCTCCTCTGAAGCAGGTGTTGGAAAGACAGTGACATACTCATTCTCAGGCTTGCTGGAATCTAGATTGGTCACGTTCCTTTGGGTACTCCGAGTTTCTGTTTCCTCTTTTCTTCAGCCTTGATTGTGTTGTCCCTCATTCCTGCCAACACTAGGTTTCCTGTTCCTTTCTTTTCAGGGCTAAAGTAAATCATACTGGAACACTCCAAGACCAGGTCAAGTCTGGCCTCCGCATGAACCCTTGGGCAGGTCTCAGCCTCTCTCCACCTCACTCATCCCATCTGTAAAGTGGGAATGACACTAACTGTCCTGCCCACCCCAGGGTCTCATGAGAGTATCACATTAGGCGTTGCTTGGGAGAAAGTGTTGCAAGCTGTAAAGTGTTGTGCAAATACCTGTGGCTAAGCAGGGCCTTGTCCCTTTCAGGGACCTGCTTCAATGGAGGGACATGGGACGGGAAGGTCTGTGTTTGCCCCAGTGGCTACCAAGGAGTCCAGTGTGAGAACAAGGTCCCGACCTGCTATAATGACGGCCACTGGGACGGGATCAAGTGTGTGTGCACTAGCCTCTACCAGGGGCCGGAGTGTGAGGAGCTGGTCTCGAGCATTGAGATAGGTGAGTAAGCCCGCAGGGCCCCCTTTCCCCCACCCTGGGCCTCCCTTCCTGCCCTTCTGCATGCCCAGGAATATGGCCTTTTCTGGGGGACCATTTTACTCAATGGTAAGAAAGTTGAAACATTAAAAAAATGAATAAAGCAAGAAGGTATGGTTTGGAACAAAACACAAATTTGACAGAATTTTACCTAACATACACTTAAGATAAACGAGTGTGTGATGGAGGAGAATACAGAAAGCGTATGGGATTCTCACAGAGAACGGAAGACCCGGGATCCGCTGGGCTCAATCCCAGAGTCGTGATGAGTGCTGTGTACTCCCCACCCTCTAGGGCCACTCTGGTGGGACCTGAGCGGGGGTCGTGGGTGGTGGACCCAGGCCACTCCCCTGCTGGGGGGGGGGGGTGGGGGGGGGGGGGGGGGGGGGGGCTCTGTCCTCAGTAAGTGGTGCTTCTGTCTGACCCCCTCAGAGCCTCCTCCGAAGACTGTCTCTGCCCAGATGGAAATGACCGTGACAGTGACCAGTATGGAGTACACCAAAGATCTAGAAGACCAGCATTCTGAAAAATTCCAGAACTTCAGTAAGATATTCGCAACCGAGGTGAGCCTGGGAATGCAGGTCCCCGTGGGCCACTCAGCTTTTCCCAGGGAGGAGTCTCTGGAGGTGAAGCAAGCAGCTGAGGGCTGTTCTCATGTTAGAGCTTTGTGAGTTTCTCAGCTCACTCATTTCCTCAGGGTTTGCCAGAGGGCTGGTGGAAAGACAAATCAAGTTTCCATGAAAGGGCAATGTGGGACCCCAGTGGCAGGGCTGGTCTCTGAGGAGGGACCACTCCACCAGGATAGCATGTCACTGCCAGCTCCTGACAGGGAATGGGCGATGCAGCAGGTTGCCCTCTGCTTTCTGAGTTCCTATGGGAAGACCCGGAAGGCTCCAAGTTGGGACTTCTGGGATGACGCGGTGATCTCTTTGCCTTTCAGATGGAGAAGGTTTATAGAGGAATCCCTGAGTATCAAGGGGTCAATATCACAAGGCTGTCGTAAGTATCTGGGGCTCCTGGGAGGAAGGTCTTTGGAGTGGAAGCAATAGTCATAGTCATAAAGACAACTGTAACTCTGCCCCTGTATTAGCTGACTAGGGCTCTCATAACAAAATACCCCAGACTGGGTGGCTCAAGCAACAGAAATTTATTTCTCATGGTTCTGGAGGCTGGAAGTCCAAGATCAAGGTGTTCAGTGGGTTGCGTTTCTTCTGAGTCTCTCTTTGGCTTGTAGGCAACCGCCTTCTTGCTAGGTCCTCACAGTTTTCCTCTGTTCAAGCACATCCCTGGTGTGTCTTTGTGTGACTGAATTTCCTCTTTTTTTTTTTTTAAAGTATTTATTTATTTATTTTTGGCAATCTCTACGCTCAACATGGGGCTCAAACTCATGACCCTGAGGTCAAAAGTCACATGCTTTTCCAACTGAGCCAGCCAGGTGCCCCTCAAATTTCCTCTTCTTATAAGGACACCACTCAGATTGGATTAAGAGCCACCCCAACAGGCTCATTTTAACTTATTTGCATCTATAAAGACCCTAGCCCCAAATACATAGGCATTCTGAGGTATTAGGGATTAGGGCGTCAACACACAAATTTTGGGGAAACACAATTCAGCCCATAACACCCTCCAACAATTATGGTTTCCTATATATTTTCCAATTTGGAAGCTCCTAACCACCCTGTGAACAGAGTGAATGGGAACAGCATGCCTGTTCCTGTTGCACAGATGAAGAAATAGAGACCTGGAGACAAGCACTGAGTTGCCTGAGGGGTCATTTATGGAGTGGGAAAGTCAAGCCTCGCACAGAGGTCCTCTTATGCTGGAGACATGAGAACACCTGCAGGTTACAGTTTGTCTTCAGAAACGAAGCCCAGTAACAGCTTGGGAGGAAATCCCAGGGAGCATGCGTCCAAGTCCATAGCTGGCTGGTATTCACTCCCTCTCACCTCTCGCCAGATTCTGCCCCCACAGAATCTCGGCCCCTACAGAACCTCAGCTTTTTGAAATCCTTAGGACGGTGCTGGCCAAGGAGGTTGACAGAAGTTGCCCAGCCGCCCGTGCATCAGGAGGGCACTAGCTTGCCCTCGGCTTATAGTCATGATCATTTTCAAGAGGAACTTAACAACCAGTAGGAAGAATGTTGCACAAAAATCACTCACAGGGGGGAGAATGTGTCTGACAGCCTGTTTTTCTTCCTCTCTCAATTGTGTCGAAGCCAAACCTCTCAAACAAGAGTGGCCACCCCAAGTGGGACCAGGTGGGCTTGCCACGCCCCCTCCCCATGGTCTGTGAGCCCAGCAGGTGCCCTGCGTCTGCTGTTCAGCAGCTCAGCTCCCCTGGAAGAGAAAACCATTTTTCTCTCTGGTCCTAAAGCTTCCTGCCTGGGTTTGGCATGTGCTGACCCCATAGGGCTCTCTCTTGCCCCTGGGGGTGGGGCAGCCTGTAGGTGCAGACGCCGTCCTTCTTCTCTCTGTGTGTGTGTCTCTCCGGCAAGAGAGGGAGGACAGGCTCTGTGGACCAGGCATTTTTACATGCCTCCTGGGTTTTCTATCTACCCTACCACCTGTGGCCAGATAAGAGGAGACAGCTGGGCTCTGAGGGCTCCAGAGAGGTCTGGGAGCAGGGAGATAGGAAGTGAGGGTCATTCACCTCACAAGCGTGGAAGGAAGAGTCCTGGGAACCATCTACCCTCATGTTACAGATGAGGGAACTGAGCCCCCATGGGGCCAACTGTTGGCCCAAGATCAGCCAGCTACTCAGGGCCAGTGTCGGGTTTCCTCCTGCACCTCCTAACCCCCACTACACCTGCCCAGCCTTGATAAAGTCGAGTTTCTCCATGGAGGATTTCAAAACGGGGACGGAGGACAGTGATGGAGTCTGGGAGATGCCTGAAGCCACCACCACCTGGGTTTCTTGACCCACGTGTCCTTATTGTGAAAGGTGGCCTTGAGCTACAGGATCCCCTGGTCCCCTCTAACGTGATTCTACAGGTTATTTGAATTCCACTATTCTATGTTCTATAATTATCTCATTTGCCTCTATTACTCTGTATTATTCTATTCCTTATGTTGTTCAAGAGTACCACCACCCCCCTCCAGTCTTCTGTTTATGTTTAAGCCTCTGAATATAGTGGTAAAGAGAAAGCAAGGGAAAAAGAGTGCTTTTTGGCTTCCATTACTTAGGACTCCTGAATTGTGAGCATGGGAAGGCTGGACTTGTTGCTGTATTTTTAAACCCAAAAAGCTCATTTCTGGGATGCAAATAATCCCCACACCCACGTGAGAGAGAAGTAATTGGCATTCTAGAGTTAGAAGTCGTTGACTTCCAGGCATTTCTGATCCTGCTTTGCCCGCACAGAAGAGGGACTGCTCTGGGGTTTGGAGCTAGGGAAGAGAAAGGGAAGCAAATGGAAGCTGTGAGCATGTCTGAAGCCACACTTTCTTGGTGGCCTTGCCTCTCCCTTCTCCCAGCTCCTAAGCAGAGAGTAGGAAGAGACTGCTGGCTAGAATTTTAACCTTTTAGGTGTCAGCCATTTCAGAATCGACAAAAGTGTATATGAGTAGAAAATATGCACATGTGAGCCGTGAATCTGTGCATACTCTTAAGAGGCTCACAGACCTCCTGCAGCCCTCCGCCTGGTCCCTGGTGTCTTCCTGCCTCTCAAAGACACCTTGCCAGCAGCTGCCAGGCTCCTGCTGGAACACATCTGACAACACTATGAGGATGAGCTCCCGTGGTCCCATCCCTCTATCCATCTTTGCCCTCGAGCCTTCCCTGAGACTTCCACACAGGGCTGCCTAGAACTTAGCCTTTGAGACAGTCCCCTGAGGCACAGTCGTGGTATGAGTCCTATGGGGAAGTGCCCAGCACTGTGCCTGGAGTGAGCCTTCACCCAGGGAACACCGGGCCATCATTTCAGCCACCCTCCCCCAGCTCGGCCTTCCCATGGGGGCAAAGAGGCCATATGGTGCCTGGGAAGAGGGGTCGGAGAAGTGAGCAGCTATTATGACCTGGGAGGGTGCTCACGGACACCTTTTTCTCTCCTCAGTGCCGGCAGTATTGTGGTAGAACATGAAGTCCTCCTGAAGACCAATTTCACCCCAGAATACAAGGAGGTTTTCATGAAGGCCACCCAGCAAGTGACGGAAAAAATCGAGAATGTCACCAAGGAGCAAATAAGCATAAATAATATCTGCTCAAGTAAATTCCTAGGCTTCTGGGAGGGGCGTGAAGGGGTCCTCGGGGAACCTTTAAGCTTGGGCATCGCTGGGGTGGGGGCGGGGAAGAGGCAGGTGTGCCCGCAGGCTCGGTCCTGTGGGGCACCAGTCTGCGGGGAAGTGAGAGTACAAGAGGTTTGTGATGCAGAGCGGGGTCTCGGGAATGTCCTGGGTGGTGTGGGAATCTTCACAGAGGTGCACATGGGAGAAGACGACATGGGGAAGCACGGGGCCCTTGGAGGGTCATTGTTCTGGTGTGAGGCTGGCCTTCCCCGTCTGCGGGGATGGGTTTCCCACCAGCCCTCGTCACAGCCTCACCCCCACCCCCCCGCCCCCTACTAAAGGAATTTGTTTTAAGGGCTCCGTGTGTTTCCCTTCACAGATGTACTGTGTTACAACACAAGTGCCACCAAGGTGCAAAACGTTACAGTTACGGAATACGACCCTCAAAGTAGGTGACAGGCAGGGGGGGGCGGGGGGCGCGGCGCTGCAGGGTGGGTCAGGGGAGGCACACAGTGTGCCTGGCTGCCCGGTCACTGCAACTCCTCCACGCCCCGCAGAGGAATGCGAAGAGAAGGCCGGGAAAACGTACGCTGCCTACTTCTTCGTTGAGTACAAGGACGAGAAGCCGAACTGCATCAGCCGTTGCATGCCGGGCTTCAGCAGGTCCCTGGACTGCAACTTCGGGAAGTGCCAGCTAGACCTCAGTGGCCCTCGGTGCTAGTGAGTGTCCCACCCCAGCCTGGCTCTCCTTCCTCCCCACCCTTCAAGACCCTGCCTACTGGCCAAGGCACAGAGGGGGTCCTGACTTCTCTCGAAGGCAGCCAGCCACAAAGGACATGTGTCACTGGAGCCGTGAGGCCAGGTCCAGAACGGGCCTCAGTAGCTCCCCTCCCCTCCCCTCCCCTCCCCTCCCCGGGGTTTGTGCAGTTGAGACTAAGGACTATGACAAGCTCTGCAGCAGCCAAAGGAAAGCCCCAGCTTCAGGAAACTCCCAGATGAGGAGCATAGAGCCTTGCTTCTGGCGGCAGGGTGGAGGGGGGGCGAGGCCCATACTGGTGAGAGGAGAAGGTGGCCTACCTGCTCGGGGAGGGGAGAAAGGCTGTAGGGCCACGGGCTTTGCTACTGAAGCAAAGCCAAAGAGAGACCGGGGGAAGGAGTGACACATGCAAAGTCCTGAGTAGATGTTCTGGTTCTGGGAAGGTTTTCTGAATGAGGATTTTACAGGCTGGTGGTGTGGGGAGGAGAGGAACAGGGCTTAGAAACAGTGTGTCCAGGGAGGGGAGGGAGCTTCAGAGGCAGAGTGTATGCTGGGGATCCGGGATGGGGATGGATGGAATGGGAGAGGCTGAGAACATGATGGTTAGCACGTGAATTCAAAGGTTGCTGTCGGGGTCTCAAGTTCCCGGGTACAGCCCAGGGCAGTGCCAGAGGGGGGCCAACTGCTCTAGATCCTGGAAGATCTAGAGCCGCAAAATCTAAAAGTGCTGGGCTGAGTACTGGGCCTCTCTTCGGCCCACGCCATGGAAGCTGGACTTCACCTCTGCCCATCCCCTCCGGGCTCCTTGTTCTGCATCCCAGCAATGTCGTCCTCATTAAGCGCCCAGGGTCAGGGCCAGATCTGGGGCATGGAGGCTGTGCGTGTTGGCTGCTTCTGACTCAGAATGTTCCCTCGCTCCATCTGCCCCCTCTGTGCATCTCAGCTGCTTGACCACGGACACCGACTGGTACAGTGGGGAAACCTGTGAGTTCAGCACCAAGAAGAGCCTGGTGTACGGGCTTGTGGGGGCAGCTGGTGCCATTGTGCTGCTCGTCCTCGTGGTTCTCTCGATGTTCTTGCTCCGCTCCAAGAGAGAGTTGAAAAGGTGAGTCGCTGCTGCCACCTCTTCCGTTTGCCTCCAGCTTCTCCTCCTCTTCTGATCCCTCTGCCTTCATTCATTCATCCTCAGGGTAGACGGTAGGGGAGCTAAAAGGAAGGACACGACCAGTCCCCAAATCCTGGTTCCCTGATCATCATGGAATCTCTCTGGTGTTTCTGTCAATAGGCAAAAGTCTAGAGTGTCTCATTTGTACAAGTGGCATGAAGAAGATGGAGGACCCACACCTGGAACCTTCCGGAACATTGGCTTTGACATCCATGAAGGTATTGGAAGTCCTCACTGCACTCAAAATGTCTCAAAGTGTGGAGATACACACACATGGGAGGCACATGGGAGGACTTAAAGGAGCAAAGAGAACAGTATTTTCATTTCTAAAACACTGGGTCCCACATCTGTCCCCCTGTTTCCACCTCTGGCTTCTGCAAGGCCCTGAATGAGGTGTAAGCATAGGCACAGCATAACTAGACCACTGGGGGACACGACTTAGCTGATGGTCTAGAGTTCTCCAGAACACAAACCTGCCTATGTGGACACGCACAGGCACCTGGGAGTGGGCGAGCTCACTGAGAAGTGATTTATATCTCTGTCTGCAGATTTTGTCAGGTTAAATGTACGTGTTAAAATTTCTACAGATCGAGTCTTTACATTCCAAAGAAGGAAAAAATGGAACGAAGAAACCATTTTAGTCCACAGAAGAGCAAGAAAGGGGGAACAGATGATAAGGAAAGGGATTACAGATAGGAAGTACAAAATAAGATGGTAGAAAATAATCAACCACATCAACAACAACAAATATAAGTGGATTAAACACTCCAGCTAGAAGAAGGAATTTAAGAAAAATTGGTGGTTTCCTGAGAATGAAAGGCAGAGCAAGGATGAAGGCAGAAGTATGGAAAAGGACAAAAAGAAATACTAGCCCTGCGGCGGGGGGGGGGGTGGGGGTGGGATTAGAGGGAGAGATGGGAGCTTGTCTTCCTAACCAGCTGCTTCCATGGGGCTTTCTTCCCTTCCAGACCAAGATGACTCTGTCCACTTGGACTCCATTTATAGTAACTTCCAGCCCTCCCTGGACCACATAGACTCTGAAACACAGGTAAGAAAGGCATGAAGTGCTCAATTCCTCCTGCCGAGACCCCATATCCTCTCCTACCACAGATCTTCAGGAAAGCAAAGTCATGTTCATGGTTTGCTAGTCCAGGTGACATCTAGGTCTGCATTGCTGGGAAATGAACATTAATTTGGGGTGGCAGCAGGTGGAGGAGAAGGAACTAAGCAGCAACGTGGAATCTACCTTCCCTAGATCCCTGAGGCTCCAGGTTCAGGGATTTCTTTCCACTTTAAGTATGTCCTTGATGGCCAAAGTCAAAATAGTAGTGCACTAAATACTCCACCTACATCAACAATGTTTAACATGTTGCTACATTTTCAGTTCATGGCATAGTATGGGTATATATGATATACAGACTCATCACATTCTGCTGAACCATTTGGAAGGTAGTTGCAAACATTATGACATTTGATAAAATGATAAAAGTGATAAAACACTTCAGCACATCCCCCAAATACCATTAGCGTTCCCAGTAAGTTGATTATTCCACAATATCATCCAATATCCATTTTTCCAATGAACCCAAGAGTGATTACTAGTTTTTTCAAATATGAACAAATTCCACATTGAATTTTGTTGTGTCACATTGGTCTTTTTAATCTAGAACTGATTCCTACCGTTTAAATATATTGATTTTTTAAGAGTCTAGGATGAGGGCGCCTGGGTGGCTCAGTGGGGTAAGAGTCTAGGATGATTGTCTTAAGGAATGTCCCACATTTTGAATATATCTTATTATTTCCTGCTGTGTCCTTTACCTTGTCCCTCAATCCTCTGTACTTCCTATAAATTGCAGTTAGGCCTAGAGGCTTGATTAGACCCAGCTTAGACATTTTTGTTAAACATACATCATGGATAATGCTACTGCATCACCTCAGGAGGTAAGTAATGTCAGGATGTCCCACTCTGACTGAGGCCAAGATTGGTCACTTGGCAAGAAGTGACCACTCATTGATTGTGACCTTAATTTTATTTCAACTGGATGGATGTTCCAGGGCAGGAGAAGTGCTAAGTACTCACACCTCAGAAGAAGTGTGATTGGCTCAGGCACTGTGTTCCCTCGGGAGAGCCTTGGGGCAAAGAGAAACTCCCTAGCTAGAATGCCTTTAAAGCTACTGAAGTTGGGGGTCAGCGGGGGAGACAGTTGATTTGTATTAGACTCTAAGTTGAGCATTTCCCCCGTCCCAAGACTCTTATGTTTCCAGATCCCAGGTTCCTTATAAACCAAGCCCTCACCTGGTTCCATCTCTCTCTTTCCAGATCAGAATTCAGAGGCCCCAGGTGATGATGACATCGATTTAAGGCCGCGTCACATGGAGCTGGGGGGTCAGAGAGTGAGGAGAGCTTACTCCTTAGCCAAGCCTGGTGGAACTTTTCCCCATTGAGAGCATTCATGGAACTTGGTAAAAGACAAAACCTGTACCAAGGAAGACGAGTGCTGGGAAACTCGCAAACAGAAACACCATGGCAACTCCGATGGGCTTGTTATGATCTCAGGCGAGGCGCACCACTTCATACTGGAAAGTTCTTCCTCCTGCCTGCCTTGTTTCAGCACCAAGGACAGTGTCTGAGCCACCCGTTAACGGCCGCGACAGCTTAGACAGAATTCAACTTTACATTATACAAAATCTCTTATAAGATTTATTGTACTTCATTTTCATAAAAATGTTTTAAGCCCTTCAGCATTTTCCTTGAGTATATAGGATTATAAGTATTTTTAAAGTTCTAATATTTATCTATTGGTTCCAATTTTTTATTAGTATAATATATATTTCTAATAACTAAAAACAGTGAAAGCAAATTCATTAAATTTTCCATGGTTCCGAGTCCTTTCTTCAGCTGATACCCTATACTGGCTCCTGTTTTTCACCTGCAAAGCTCTCTCACCTTCTCTCCCTCAGGATGTAGGGTCTGATAAGTTTGATTCTTCTTCTGGAAATGGGCTTATGGGTTTTTTTCCATAGATTTGCAGAGACAGAATCTTGGGTTTTATTTCCAGCTTTCTCGTGCATTCCCTGTGGAAAAAGTCATATTTGATCATTCAGACTCAGACTCGCCTTTTGCTAAGTAAGGACTAGGTTCTTTCTAAAGTCCCCTTATTGCTGTCATTTTTAACATGTTTAGGATGCTTTATCACGATTCCAGCCATGCAGCTCAGGATTTATTTTGTCTGGATGGTGTCTCCCACAGGCTACCCCATTTAAACTTTAAGCTAAAAACAGAGCCTAGCCTCTGCTGCCCCCTCATGATCACTCCGAGCAGTTGCAGGCACCGTTCGGCTCCCGCCATCCCCTCCTGGTCCTTCCCCGCCCTCACATCCCCCAACAGAGAAGCCATCAAAATCCCCAGCTCTTAAAACCGGGCTTAGTCCATTTGGGCTGCCATAACAGAATATCATGGACTAGGGGGTTTTATAAATAAACCACACATTGATTTCTCACAATTCTAGAGGCCAGGAAGTCCAAGGTCAAGGTGCTGCCGTATTTGGTTCCTGATTCATGGACAGCTATCTCTTTATTGTGTCCTCACAGGCGCAAAAGGGGTGAGGGAGCTCTCTGGGGTCTCTTTTATAAGGGCACTAATCCCATTCAGGAGGGCTCCATCCTCACAACCTAATCAACTCTCAAGGGTCCCCTCTCTGCTGATGTCACCACATTGGAGATTAGGTTTCAACCTATGAATTTGGGGCTGGGGAGAGACAAACATTCATTTTATAGCACTGGCTGAATCTAGATGTCTTCCTTGTCAAACCTGCTTCCTGCTTCACACAAGCCAAGGCATCAGTGGTCATGTGAGGGGCCGTTTGAAAGAACTGCAGACCCCATATCCAATCTAGAAGCACATTATCCACCTCAACTCCTCCCTGCTCTGTCCTCACATCTAGGCAGGCTATGGTAACTAGACACCTAGTTTGTCTGGGTCCAACTCTTGGCCAGCCATTTACTACCTGAGTGAACTTGGGAAAGTAACTTCTCTCTGGACCTCAGTTCTCTTATCTGAAAAAACTGACCACTCCCTTTGTGCCAGTCACCACTGTATATACTAACTCATTTACAACTTACAACTCTATGAAGTGGGAACTGTCATTATCCCCATTACACAAATGAAGGGGTCAAGGCAAAGACACATCCAGTCACTTGCCCAAGATCATGTAGCCAGTGGGTGTAAAACTGGAGTTACAAACCAGGGAGTCTGGCTGTCAAGCCTGTGTTCTTGACCATCAGTTACATGCCCTCCCTGTGGGGCCACTCTTGGGATTAACTGGATGAATACATGTAGAGTGCTTGGTACAAATCCTGGCACATGGAAATTTCTCGGGAGGAAGGAACGTTAGTTTCTGCTCCGTCAGCTTCTCCCCTCACAGTTCTCTTCCCAGTACCCTTCTCTCTTCTTCCTCTTGTCTTCCAACCATAGAAGAGCCATGGGCTGGACTAGGGGCAAGATGAAACAAGGGCCCTGTTATTTTGCAGAAACAGGGAAATGCAAAGGCACAGAGATGTACAAAAGAAGACTGGGGGTGGGAACACTAGGTGTGAAGAGGAGGGTCTGCTGGGGGCTTAAAGGCAAAAAGGAATTTGGGAACCACCCCTCCAGGCTCACCTGTGGCCCCCTGCATCACCCCCACGGTTACATGGTTCCACGTCCTACTACTATCCTTGGGTGCCGCTCCTGCCCTGACTTGTGGGTCTTCATACCATCACCTCTGGACCAGTCCATTGCCTCGTCATGGCTCATCTCCCTGTGGCCTGCCCTCCTGCCAGTCACCGCTTCCTGTGCAGTCAATGGCTCCTTCCCAACTGTGCTGTTCACCTGCTCACAAACCCTGACGCCCCCACCCTCTTTGTAAAGCCAGATTCATGCTCCTCGGTGTCTTCAAGTTCCCTAGAATTGGCTCCATCTTTCCCTCACCTCTCTACCCCAGGCTCCAGGAGCGCTACGACCTCACTGCATGGACAGATGGCATGCCACCACCCCCACCCCAGCTGCTGCTTCAGCCTGCAATGCCCTTTGTACACCTTCCTCTTTAGAACCTGACTCATCCTGCAACTCCAATTTCACCTCCTCCAGGAAGCCCTCTGGGATAGAACCCTTTACAGTCTCTCTCATCTGTGTCTCCTTGTCTTCGTCAGTGTGGGTTCCCATAACAAAACACCAACCCTGGGCGCCTAAAACAACAGACACTTATTTTCTCACCGTTCTAGAGGCTGGAAGTTCAAGATCAGGGTACCAGCGAGATCATGTTCTGGTGAGGGATCTCTTCTTGGTTTGCAGACCTTGCCTACTTCTTGCTGTGTGCTCACATGACTGCTTTTCTTGTGCGTGCGCGCGCGCACACACACACACACACAGTGCAGGGGGGAGGGGGCAGGGCACAAAAAAAGCAAGCTCTCCGGTGTCTAGTCTTACAGGGGCACTAATCCCATCAGATGAGTGCCGAGTCATCAAGGCCTCCTCTAACTTCTACCTCCCAAAGTCCCTGCCTCCAAATACTATCACAATGGGGGGGGGGTGAGGCTTCCGCATATGAATTTTGAGGGGATACAGACACAGTGCATAGCACCCCTTCACACTGTTGTGTATACTTGCATCATGCTCGTAATTTTTCCTACATATCCCTCCATACCCCCCGAGTGCCTAACACAGTGCCTTGTGCATCAGAGAGGCTATTAATGCCTGTTAAACTTAATTGAATCAAGATTCATTTTCACAAAGCTGTCCTCGGCTTGTGTCAACATGACATAATGGAATTCTTACTTTTCTCTGATTGCTTCATGCATGCTTATGTCTGTTAAAAAGAAAGAAAGAAAGAAAAGAAACAACAGGCTCCGAATGGAGTCACTGGTGCTAAGCCCGTGTCAGCAAACTAAGACTTAACACCTAACTTAATTGCAGTGTTAGCTTCTCCCTGGACTGTGACCTTTAAGCTGCCAATCTGGAACTCTCTGATCAGCACTAGGGAGGTGATCTGCCTTATAGATCCCTGCTCTTCCCGAAAGTGGGGGTGACCTTGCCTGAAACAGAAACTTCCTTTTTCTGCCCCCTTCTGCCGAAAAGCTCCTCAGAAGACCTTTCTATTTGCTAGATGGGGTGCTGCCCCATTCCTGAATCACTGAATTAAGCCAATTAGATCTTCAACTTTTACATCTTCTGGTCCTTTGGAAAGCACCATGTTTTTTTTTCTTTAAGATTTTATTTATTTATTTGACAGGGAGAGAGACAGCAAGAGAGGAAACACAAGCAGGGGGAGTGGGAGAGGGAGAAGCAGGCTCTCTGCTGAGCAGGGAGCCAGACGTGGGGCTTGGTCCCAGGACCCTGGGATCATGACCTGAGTCGAAGGCAGATGCTTAACAACTGAGGCACCCAGATGCCCCCCCCTTTTTAAAGAGACAAACTCTACACCCAACCTGGGGCTCAAACTCATGACCCTGAGATCAAGAGCTGCGTGCCCCACGGACTGAGCCAGCCAGGTGCCCTGGAACATGTTCTGGAGCTGGAGAATTTAGCTCAGACTGTGCACACCAGGGCCTTTCATACATCCTGGTTCTCTCCTTTCCTCTTGTGGCTAAGCCTTTCCCTCTCTGGAAGAGATGAAGACAGGAAGAATGGCAGTGGAGGCCCCTGGGTTTGGGAATAAACACGGCAACCCGGTCTCCCTCCTTGGCCTCCTCTGGGTCTTTCCAAGTCACTTCCAATCACCCAAAGACCCTGTAGGGCAAGTGTGAAATGAGGCTGGAAGTTGGAAGGGCCATTCCGTGATAAGAAGCTAAGACTAATGCCACTATCCCACACTCAAAATGTGTGGCCCACGGGGAATACTTTTCCAAGGCCCCCTCTAGAACTCAGCTCTCTTGCAGGCAGACGATAGTATAGACTTTTGGAGAACACTAAGACATTGAGAATGGCAGAGATTTTACTGGATCGGGAAGACGTGACAGTTGCATTTTGCTGCTGAGGGTGGTGTGACTCTGGCGTTTAGATTACACCCCTGGGTTGGGCAGGCCTGGTTCATCTGTGATGATACAGCAGGCGGGGGAGCTGGCGGCTGCCTGACAAGAGGCAGGGCTCACAGGGGAGCCAAGCAGCGAAGGAAATTTACTGCGTGTTGTAGCCAGGGAAAGTGGAATTGGACCTGGGTGATAATCAGCCTGATTAGCTTGGTGCCTCCTGGAGAGAGCCAAGGGTGGGGGAGGCAGGGCAGGGCAGGGCGGGGGCGGGAAGGATGGGTCAGTCAGCCAGCCAGCCAGCCAGCCAGCCAGCCAGCCAGCCAGCCAGCCAGCCAGCGTGAAGGTGGAGGCTCAGAAGCTGGGGTTTGCTGAGGTCAAGAACTGGGGCCCAGAGAAGTCTGTGGGGCAGCAAACCCAGAGAAAATGAGTCTAACACCTAGTTGTCGGCATTAAATTAAAAAAAAAAAATAGACAACAGGCCCAAAATGGAGTCACTTGTGCTAACTACACGGACTTAATATCTAACCTCATTACAGTTTCAGCTTTTTCTGGGAATTTAACCTTTAACCGGTCAATCCGGAATTACCCGGTCAGCTCAGTTGAGGTCATCTGCTTGATAGACCCCCGGCTTCCCTCCAGCGGAGGGTGACCTTGCTGAAATAATCCACTCTGTGTTAGAAACTTCCTTTTTCTGCCCCCTCTGCCTATAGAAGGCAGAATTTTCCATTTTGTAGAGCAAATCCGAGCACCCTTCTGCTTGCTGGGTGGGCTGCTGCCTGGTTCATGAATTGCTGAATAAAGTCAATTAGATTTTTAGAGCTATTCAGTTGAGCTTGTTATTTATCAGACCTAGTGGCAGCAATGGGAACTTCCGATGGCTTCGGAGACAACGAGGAGCACAAGCATGGTACCCACGAACCCTCTTGAGTTCTCTACCTTTCTTGTCATTTCTGAGGGCTAGGCCAAGTTCCTCTCAGTTCTGAGGCCCACTCTCTTTGCTTTGGGCTCCTGAACTGATTGGTTCTCCAGTCACTTCCATGTTGGGAGCTGCTAGTGTTTAGGCTGCAATAGCTAGTATTTGACCTACTTTGAGTGGAAAACCCCAGCCCTGGTTCTGTCCCCAGATTTCACACTGGGAATTGGTGGTGGCCCGCACAGGGCCTCCTTTTGGCCTCCCCTGGGCCAGGGTGCGGTAGCATCTCTTGGTTACTGCCGAGATACTAAGGTGCCCAGGTTTGTTTATCTTGTTTTGTACAAAGTCTATTGATTATGGGAATCACAGAAGCAGCCACAAAATTGCTGGGCACTGATCAAGCATTTAAAAGCTCCTAGGGCGCTCAACACCTAACCCAAAGACTCCTGTTAGCGAAGCCGACTATGGAATAGGTCAGACGCACACTAGGTTACCCACCAACCTCAAACAAATTTCTGTGCAATGAGCTTCGCTGTAAAACACCACAGAATCCCCAACCCAGCCACACATCCCTTTCAGGTACCAGTTTGGCTCTGAGAGACCCAAAGGCTTAGCCTGCGTAAGTGAGGAAGTCAGTAATCCCTAAATTCCAAAGAGGAGCACACACCACCTTTGGCACACCTGCTTATTTTTTGTCTAAGAACTGTGGTTCTGGAAGCTATAAATATCTACAAAAATGGTGAAATCTTACAAAAGTTAACCTAGAATCATAATGGCCATTATGGGGAATGTTCCAGTTAGACTAGATCATTTATTTAAGAAGTGCACTTGAAAGCAAGGATTCCCAAGTTACATGCACAGAATGGGATACCCATTTTAACTGGTATGCAGAAGCTTCCAAAAGGCTTTAAGATTCCAAAATTCCTTCCTTTAGGGTGCCTGGGTGGCTCAGTGGGTTAAGGCCTCTGCCTTCAGCTCAGGTCATGATCTCAGGGTCCTGGGATCGAGGCCCGTGTTGGGCTCCCTGCTCGGCAGGGAGCCTGCTTCCTCCTCTCTCTCTGCCTACTTGTGATCTCTCCCTCTGTCAAATAAATAAATAAAATCTTTAAAAAAAAAACCAACCAAAATTCCTTCCTTTAAACAATTCAGTGCCAAGGCTAGTGAGAAATTAAAGACAGACGAAGATACCTCAAACGAGAGATGATAAAACTGATGTGTCTCCTCCATCATTTACATGACTGCTCACATTCTATTAACCCTCCATCTGAACTACCTTCCCATTCTGAAAAGACTGTTGATCAATTAATTACCTTATAAAATAAAACCACTGAGATTTCAGGAGACCCTCCTCAGGTATCTTTGCCTTCTTGGTCAAAGACCAAACTAATGACTGGAGTTAAAGAATTTCCTAAACCCAGGGAAGATCCCCAAAAGTTTTCTGAATACTTTAGTCATCATCAGGGCCCATGACCTCCAGGCTACCAGATCTCTATCAGCTTGTGCACCAGCTGGTGGGACTCATTGCCCAAAAATGGTGCAAGGAAGCAGGATGACATAACCCTGAGAAAGATACCCAAGATCATCATTGACCTTCAACATGGTCCCCTTGTGGATTAAAAAAACAAACAAAAAACCCCCCAAAACCAAAACCTAGCAAAATAGCAACTGATCTTTTAAAAGCCATTCTGAGACTCTTCCCTGCCTGCACTAATGAGTCTATTATTCAAACATGGAAACATAAGAAAGACGTATTTGTGGCAAACTTTTAAAGCCCAACTGGAAACTCTCTTCCAATGGCATTCCAGGTCCCATACAATAAATAGGGTCACCCAACCCGCTCTAGCTGTTCTTTTGTAAATTATCTTCTGAGATTAGTGGACTGATAAAAAAAGGCAGAAAATAGAATCGGAAATCACCAATCTGACTGAACTTGTGACTCTAGCTGAGCACTTTGAAAGGACTTTGGAACGAGATTACAAACTACGTCTGCCAAGCTATTGGCCTTTACAACCCAACAGCTCCCGATTCAGGCACCGAAAATAACTCCTGAGTGCCCACACCACACCCTCCACCATCAAAACAACGGCCCAGTGGTTGATATTTCATTTGTAATTAATTGGGCTACTGGGAAAAAAATGTGTCCTCGAAAACCCTATGCAAACGTTTCAAGGTCAGCTCAAGTTTACTTATCTCTTTAGTGCAAAGCTGATAATCCGAACCTGATAAGAAATTATTTTTAGACCTTCTCACCTAAGCTGAAATAAAACTGTGTACTCGGGTGTGGGGGGGAAACTTCGGAAGCCCTTCAGAAAGGATTCGGAAAAAAATCCTTCAGAAGGATTGATGGGTCAGTTTATGATGTCATGTAAGTTTCTTGAGGAATTAAAATCAACTGTCCTTAACTTACAAATCCTTACAAGACCAAAAGTGGTTCCAGAAACAATTCAAAGTCCACTTTTTTCCCCCCAATCCCCAAACCTCCTCTATTTACCTCAAAAGGCTTATAAATATTGTGAAAATTTTACCTTTAGGAAACAAAAGTCCTTCCTGGAGAAACGTGCATTCATTCTCAATGTCTCTGAAATGTAAATGTTCTACTTCATCCTGGCAGGAATTCTTACCTAGACCATTCCTTTTAAGATATCAGCTTCCCGGGTGCCTGGGTGGCTCAGTGGGTTAAAGCCTCTGCTTTTGGCTCAGGTCATGATCTCAGGGTCCTGGGATTGAGACCCGCATCGGGCACCCTGCTCAGCGGGGAGCCTGCTTCCTCCTCTCTCTCTGCCTGCCTCTCTGCCTACTTGTGATCTCTCTCCCTCTGTGAAATAAATAAATAAAATCTTAAAAAAAAAGGGCGCCTGGGTGGCTCAGTGGGTTAAAGCCTCTGCTTTCGGCCCAGGTCATGATCTCAGGGTCCTGGGATCGAGGCCCGCATCGGGCTCTCTGCTTGGCAGGGAGCCTGCTTCCCCCTCTCTCTCTCTCTGCCTGCCTCTCTGCCTCCTTGTGATCTCTCTCCCGCTGTGANGAAAAAAAAAAAAAAAAAAATAAAAAAAAAAAAAAAAAAAAAAAAAGATACCGGCTTCCAGAGCCTTCCTAGTGCCCTAGGCAGTGCACCAGTCTCCTAAGATACCGACTTCTGGGGAAGAGGGGGAGGGGTATTTAAAACTTTACCTGGCTGGCAAATGCGGGGCACCTGGCTGCAAATGCAGGGCACCTGGCTGGCTTAGTCAGTGGTGTGTGTGACCCTTGATCTCATCTCAGGATTGTAAATTTAAGCCCCATGCTGGAGATTAAGAGATGGCAAATGCGGGGCACCTGGCTGCAAATGCAGGGCACCTGGCTGGCTTAGTCAGTGGTGTGTGTGACCCTTGATCTCATCTCAGGATTGTAAATTTAAGCCCCATGCTGGAGATTAAGAGATGGCAAATGCGGGGCACCTGGCTGCAAATGCAGGGCACCTGGCTGGCTTAGTCAGTGGTGTGTGTGACCCTTGATCTCATCTCAGGATTGTAAATTTAAGCCCCATGCTGGAGATTAAGAGATTACTTAAAAATAAAATTTTGGGGCCCTTCGGTGGCTCAGTCGGTTAAGCTCAACTCTTGATTTCAGCTCAGGTCATGAACACAGGGCGGTGAGATCGAGCCCTGTGTTGGACTCCACAGTGAGTGTGGAGGCTGCTTGGGATTCTCTTTCCCTCTCCCTCTGCCCGCCCCCCACCTCCCTCATGCGTGCACACATGCTCGAGCTCTCAAATAAAATAAAATAATAAAATAAGTCATTAAAAAAATAAAATTTAGACAAATGAAAAATCATCTTTCTTCTCCATAAATATTACTAAAAAGCTTTAGCCATTTGAGAATGTAACCTTAAATTAGTCCATCAGCCAGGAATATAAGCTAGATCCAACCTCTCTTATGACTCCCCTCCTTCATGGCTACAATTTTAAACAGGAAGCTGTAAGTCCCTTGGATCTGCCGGCATGTTTTTGGGTGTCTGTACGCACTGTGTATGTGTGTCATTTGCTACCTCTGGATGGTATTACTAAAATTAATTTGTAAGAGCTCTCTATTTAACTGGCCTAAAGAGAATTGACCACTTGTATGAATTAAGAATTCCTAACCCTCTCAGAAACACAACAGAAACTAACCAAAACGCTTTTCAAGTTTACTTGATGGCCTGAGATCATCTTTCGTAAATAAAAGGTAGTTCAAGTTTGTTGGATTAACTAAGAGAGGCATGTCCTCAGAATAATCAACATTAAAAATAATACAGATGCACAACTTTATTCGACTTGGGTTTATCGGTCAAATATGTTCACGTTATCTCTGTCACAAAAGTTGTCAGTTAGAAAAATAGCTTGGGACGATGGCTGACTTTGTCTCATGCCTTGTGAACTTTTTGTGGGTAATCTAAATGTAATTACTGAGCACGAGTGAATTAAAGGGTAAAAGATTTCAGGTGAACTTTTTAAATAGTGTCCCCCAAATCCTTTTGGCAATCTGAAACTTTAAAGTTTTGCTAAGTTAAGTTAAATGACAGGTGGCCAGTAAATATCTAGACCATTTCTACATAAGATAAAATCCTGAAACATTAATTACTGAACACATGTCTAGCCTCTTTGGGCTTCCTTTTACAGAGGACTAAAGGTTATTTGTGTTTATTAGCACACGTGTTTTCTGACACACGGAAAATTTTTACTCTGAGAAACCATGCACTTTTAGAAATTGTAAAAAGTATTTAAAAGTCTACCAGTGTTGGGGCGCCTGGGTGGCTCAGTGGGTTAAAGCCTCTGCCTTCGGCTCAGGTCATGATCTCAGGGTCCTGGGATCAAGCCCCCAAGGCTCAGCTGGGAGCCTGCTTCCTCCTCTCTCTCTGCCTGTCTCTCAGCCTACTTGTGATCTCTCTCTCTCTGTCAAATAAATAAATAAAAATCTTTAAAAAAATTAAAAAATAAATAATAATAAAAAAATAAAAATAAATAAATAAAGGTCTACCAATGCACAGAACGCTAGCGTAAGATGATGTAGAAAATGGTGGAGTTCAGAGCTGACAGCCAAGAAAGAATTCTTGAGTTGTCTTCAGTGCAAAAAGATGGTTTTATTAAAGTTTGGGGACAGGACCCATGGGCAGAAAGGGCTGCACTGGGCTGGTGAAGGGTGACTGATTATATACTTTCAAGTTGGGAGGGGTTAGGGATAGGGTAAGTCTCTAAGGAATTTTGAAAACAAGGTTTCCAGGACCTTGAGGGGGGCTCGCTGTTGTTAGGAAAATGTCATTTTTTACTGCCTAATAGAACCTGAGTCATGGGACCCTTCAGATGTGTATCCGTGGGCCATATGCTTGGAGGTTGACTGCCAGCGTCTACCTTGTGGGGGTAGAGATAAAGGAAGTTCCCAAAGGATTTTTTTTAAAGATTTTATTTATTTATTTGATACAGAGAGAGAGATCACAAGTAGGCAGAGAGGCAGGCAGAGAGAGAGGAGAGAGGAGAGAGGAGGAAGCAGGCTCCCCGCTGAGCAGAGAGCCCGATGCGGGCCTCGATCCCAGGACGCTGAGATCATGACCTGAGCCGAAGGCAGAGGCTTTAACCCATTGAGCCACCCAGGCGCCCCTAAAAAACAATTTTTAAAAAACGCAACTATTTAACTCTCTGTATTTGATTGTAAAGTCTTCAATTGTCACTATGGTCAAATAGATAAATATTGGTTCACAGTGACCCATGATCCTATTTTCCAAGTGTTTTTAAACCTTTTGGTATTTTTGGCCAAAATCAAATTCTAAATCAAGTATTTTTGACCTCACATTAACTCCGAGATTTTTAGGAGAGGTCCTGGAACATCTCAAAAGATTTGTTTCCTCTCCTTATAGAAAACGACGTTAAACTAATATGATGTCTACGTAAAGTTAAATCACATGGGAAGCATCATCAAATAAGAAATAATACTAAGCCTTCCTTACATTGAATTTGTACAGGAATATGTTATAAGTGTTCCAGAAATTATAAGAAATCCCTAAAGTCTGATATGTCCTGGTATAATTTATTAGCATAATTCCAGTTCATTTAAAAATGTCGTGTGCTGGGCGCCTGGGGGGCTCAGTGGGTTAAAGCCTCTGCCTTCGGCTCAGGTCATGATCTCAGGGTCCTGGGATCGAGCCCCGCATCGGGCTCCCTGCTCAGCGGGGAGCCTGCTTCCCCCTCTCTCTCTGCCTGCCTCTCTGCCTCCTTGTGATCTCTCTCTGTCAAATAAATAAATAAAACCTTTAAAAAAAATGTGTGCTACAAAATGACCAAATACCCTTGTCGACCCCACTATGATGAACTCTCATCAGGTCCTCAGTGGTAGGCATTTTTTGTCTTTGGTCATTTGCGGATAGTTATTGTTTTACTCGGGTGCTTTTGCAGTAATGCTCCTGCCGAAGTACGTCATCTTCAGGAAGACTCATAAAAAGGACTTTGGTAAGTACATGTTTATGATGACTTTAAGATGATAAAACTGAACTGGATAAGAATTTCTACAACTCGGAAAACATTGGAATCAAGCACGATGTTAATCACACGGAACTGAATGAACTAAGGAGGAGGACACTAATTCTTCATGACTTTTTGTTTGAAACATCGCTGGTCTTTTCGGATATTGTGGTTTCTGGGATTTGAGAAAGATTTTCTTAGGCTACCTATGACCTATGGCAATTTGGTAAATTATACCTCTGTAACAAAGAGGAAACATTTACCTTCTCTCCCTGCCTGATTCCTCCAGAATTCAGAAACTCTTGAGAATTCTTTTCATGGCCATATAATTAGTCATTTGCATAAGTTCAATAAAAACGTGTTCTCCTTGAAACAGGACACAACTGGAAACATTGGCTACACAGCCAAGGCTTTGACTAGAATGGGTTATTGGAGAGAGATGTGTATAGACTCAGATATGACCAGACAGCTTTCAGGAACTGCTTGGAAAGGTCAGCCTAGTACCTTGCTCAGAGGGTTCCCCGCGGCCTTACCAGGTGAGTAAGGAAAGTCACTCCCTGGCAGGCCCGCGAATGGCTCAGGATATTTGGGGGAAACTCAAGAAGAGAGGAATTCACCCAAACTATACTATTGCAGGTAGAAATCTCATAGTGAGTCCTTGGCTTAACTTCCTGACCTTGGGCTTTGAAGAGTTCGATCTGAGATTACTTATGAAAATCTCAAGCAAAGCAGTCTTAGAAAAGAGTTTATATGGCCAATCACTATTCTTGCTACACTTATGTAAATAAACAATCTGGTCAAGCTTAATGCAAACAAACTAGCTTTACTGTGAATATCTGTGGTTAAAAAAAAAGAATGGCTAATTATAGAAAGAAAAATTATGCTTGTACCTTTGTAGAGTTTAGATTTTAATCTTGTTAATTGTCCTTGAGTTTCAGATCAAGACTTGTTACTTTAAACATACAACCGTTTAGTCTTTTCTTTCTTTCCTTTACTCTGCCCTGGCCCGATAACTGCGCAGTAGTTATCTAGATCTAAACTAGATCCCAGATAAATGAAATGTCTTTGTGAGTTGGCCTTTTGCTCTTATTTTAAAGTGATTCACCTCAGTCAGAAACCACAGTGTCCGTCATAGAGAACCATTGGAATCTGCCAAGATTCCTTTTTTTTTTTAAAGATTTTTATTTATTTATTTGACACAGAGAGAGAGAGAGATCACAAGTAGGCAGAGAGGCAGGCAGAGAGAGGGGAGGAAGCAGGCTCCCTGCCGAGCAGGGAGCCAGATATGGGGCTCGATCCCAGGACCCTGAGATCATGACCCGAGCCGAAGGCAGAGGCTTTAACCCACTGAGCCACCCAGGCGCACCCTTCTTCCTTTGTAACTTAGTGCACGGTCAATGTCTCTGGATGTCCGGTGTATGCTCTCAAAGGATGGGTAGTTTCTGTTTTTTGGGCATTGAGAGTAAAGATACTCTCAAATACATTAATATGTATAACAAAATTGTCACTAGATCATGATTAGCAATGGTTTTCATTTAAATATTCCATTTTAGGATTAGGTTGAAGATAGATATTTCCTTAGGAGAAAGATATGAAAGGGGAATTGAGATCTGGAAGGCCAAGAAGACTTTAAGGCCAAAAGCGTTATAATATAAAGGCATGGTTGATGTTAGAAAGTGCTATTAGCATAACAGTAAAAATGGTCAATTAACCAGAAATATATAATAATTCTAAGCGAGTATAGATTTAATATAGCTTAAAACATAAAAATCAGAAACTGGAAGAACTATAAAAAGGAATGGACAATTTCATAGCCTTAGTGAGATATTTACAAGAGCCTATGTTGGTGATTCTCAGACAGAAGAAAATATTACATGGAGAATATGGAGAAGTTGAATAAGACAATTATAAGCTTGTCGTAATGGACAGAAAATAAAATTCTGGCCCCAGACATTTAAAGATCATGCACACATTTTTCTCAAACACACATTTATAAAGGCCTTTATAAAAACCTAGGACCCACTAGTCCATAAAGCACATTTCTGCAAATATCAAAGGGGGAAGAGAATGAAAACAGGAGGCCAGTGAGGAGGTTATTGCAGTAGTTCAGGCAATAAGTAGGGAGAAGAGGTTGGATTCAGGGTACCCTCTGAAGGTAACGCTGACAAAGTTTGCTAATGGACCAGACACACAATGCAATAGAAAAAGAAGGACCAAGATGGTGACTGTAGCTAACAATTCTGCATCATGTATTTGAAAGTGGCTAAGAGAATAAATCTGGGAGTTCTCATCATAAGATAAAACACTGTAGCTAGGTGAAGTGATGGACATTAACTGAACTTATTGTGGTTGTCATTTCATAATATATGTGGATCAAATCATCATGTTGTCCATTGTCAGAAATCAGACCCAGGCCCACCATGGAGTCTAAGCCCCATGGCACCAAACCAAGACTTAATTGTGGTTTTGGCTTTCCAGAAATGGGATCTTAAACCAATCAGGAATCACCTGATGAGGACTAGTTAGGTCATCTGCCTAACTAAAAGAAAGTAACTTTGCCACAGTCAACCTACTTTTTTGCCCTAATATAACTTCCTTGTTCCCACTCTCTTCTGGCTATAAAAATCTTTCATTCTGTATAATTCTTAGGAGGGCCTTTTTGTGAGCTAGACTGGATGCTACCCAATTCATAATCATTGAACAAAGTCAGTAAGATCTTTGAAATCCACTCAGTTGAATTTTGTGGGGGGGGGTGCAGAGGGAGGAGGAGGGAGAGACTCCTAATCAGGCTCCAAGCCCAGCATGGAGCCTGACATGGGGCTCGATCTCACCCGCCTGAGATGGTGACCTGAGTGGAAATCAAGAGGCGGACGCTTAACCAACTGAGCCACCCAGGTGCCCCACAGTCTTGTTTTTTAACCACACCTAAATCGAATACAATGTTATATGTTAATTGTATCTCAACTTAAAAAAGAAAAGAAAAGAAAAATGGAATCAAGGATGATTGCAAGACGCTTGGCCTCAAAACTGGAAGATGGATTCCTATTACAGAGATGGAGATGCCTGGGGTGGAGGCGGCAGGCTGGGATGGGGGGAACACGTCCGGAACAGAAGTCTGTTTGATTTACAAGTGGAAATGTCCAGTGGAGCAGTCGGGTGCGAGGCTGGAAGTGAGGAGAAAAGTCTGGTCTGGGGCTGGGGTTTGGAAATTGCCATCCTATCAAGGATCCAACATCAGTGGGAGCCACGGCCCTGGGTCAGATCACCTCGGGAAGGAGTGTGGACAGAGAGGTGGTCTCCATGCACTCTGATGTTTAGATCTAGAAATATAGGAGAACCCAGAGTTGATGCGGGCAGGGAGGTAGGAAGGGAACCAAGAGGGCTAGGAGACCAAGCTGCCAAGAGGAAAGAGTTTCAGGGAGCGGGTGATCTCCTCTGCCAAATCCTCAGCCCAATGAGGAGCACCAATAAGGTGAAGGTCGTTGGTGACCTTGGCCAGACAGCTTCCAAGGGCGTGTTGGGAACAAAAGCCTAATTGTAGTCAGTTCAAGAGAAAGAGGAAAACAAAGCAGAGAATGATAGGGCATGTGAGGTCAAGCTGGGGACTGTTTTTCTTTTTGTTTTAAGACAGGAAATGTGCTAAAGAAGGATCCAGGGGAGAGAGGAATAGGACGTTGCAGGACAAAGGCAAATACAGAAGAGAAGTCCTTGAGTAGGTGGTAGGGGGTGAACCCCAGCAGCGCAGGGCTGAGCCACGTGGAAGCCAGAGGCCAGAGGAAAACTCAGTAATACTGATACAGTCCTTTCCTAAAATTTTGGTATTTTGCTCATTATGGATTTTTTGGCATGGATTTTGATTTTTAAATATTGGATTAAAATATTATTTATGTTGATTATGGTGTTCTTTGGTGCTTTTTTAGATTGTGCACCTGAAGCGGGGTAGAGGGGAATCTTCAGGGGAGATTTCCTAGTAGGAGGAGGAGGTGGAGTGGGGGCGGGTGTATCAGAATAGAGGGCACAGGGCCTCTCTTATGATTGGCAGGAGCAGCCCCCAGGCTGACAGGCATCCCCCAAAGCCCAGAAGCCAGTATCAGTGGTTTGTGTGGGCGGCTCGGTAATGGACCTCGACCCAGACTAGAGAGTCAGCTTCAGCGGGGACAGAGCTCCCTCTAGTGGGCCTGAGTGGCAAAGACAACTCAGAGCGGACGGTGCTGGGGGTCTGGGGTGTGCAGGGGCGCCCCTGACCCGGGAGGGGGCAGAGGAAGAGAAGCCCTGGAACAGACCAGAGTGGTCAGAGACCGAGGAGGCCAAGCTGCCGGTAGAGGAGGCTGTTTTGAAAAGGAAGCCAGTGATCAATTGTTTCAGATGTCCGAAAGGCCTCATTTAATGTTGGCCACGTTATTGGCCACAAGAGCTGTAAATCAACACATGGAAACCTCTCCAAGCATACAGTATTTTCCAAACTAAAATGAAAAAATTATCTTCTACGTGGAAATTCCCTAAGGGAGCTAAGGCTTGGACTTTTAAAAGCCTCTATTATTGTTCTACCCAGACCAAGGCCAAGAAACTCCCTTCGTGAAATTTCATCTGTAGAGCCTGTAAGTCACGTGAAATCTCATCTCAGGGATATTCCTGACACTCTGAAGGTTCTGACGATCAAGAAGTGCCCTTCTTTACCACTGCAAGCCTGGGGCCTTGAAGAAATAATAAACAGCGTGTCAGAGAGGCTGGGGAGTATAAAAGGTAACAGGAAGCTAATGTCAACCCTGGGCCACAGTGCAGGCTTTTCTGTCACTGGGCATCTGATCATGGGGCCTTTGGCTCTGGGCCATGAGGGCTGGCTGGCCCGTGACAGGATGGATTTTTGAGTGACTCAGAGCAACTTCGGTTCCTATTAAGACGGACTGAATTCCAGCTTTGTGCCAACAAAAATATCAGGACCGGGCTTGCCAGCTCTATTACCAGAAGGTGGGCCAAAAGTTGGATGCGCTACCGGTCTCACCTGGACAGCCGGAGGTAGGAATGATTTCTTTGGAGTAGGAGCTCTGTATCAGTCATGATTATCAGAAGTGAACACATCCAGCCGGAAGGGTTCAGGATACACACAGACCTGAAGCAGACATCAAACCCACGTTGTCTGCTCTGCTGGACGGCAGAAGCACCAAAGCCAGGGCCACGGTCAGGGTCTAGCGCTATAATTTTGCTTTTAAGTGAGTGTCACACAATCACCTCATTTTAAACTATTTTGCAGCATAGCTTCATTTAGAATTGAATGGTTCTTTTTTTTTAAGATTTATTTATTTATTTGAAAGAGACAGTGAGTGCACCAGAGAGAGCATGAGCGGGGGGGAGGGGCAGAGGGAGAGGGAGAAGCAGAATCCTCGCAGAGCAGGGAACCCAACACCGGGGCTCCATCAGAGGACCCCGGGCTCATGACCTGGGCCAAAGGCAGACACTTAACTGACTGAGCCACCCGGCCGCTCCTTTAATGGTTCTTTTTAATGATACTTGTCTGGGATATAAAGATGGCTAAGAATTCCATGATGCCAGCATGTTGGTATCCTCTGGGAAACTGAGGCAGCCCAGCAGAAGATAAAAGCGGTGGGAGACATGAGTACAGCCTACAGTCTGGCGATTTGGCAGGAGGTAGAAGCCTTATGGGATACAGGTATGTGAACACAACTTCTGCCCAAATCACTGACTGACCGGCAGCTAAGCTATGCAGACACCAGGAGATCCCAAAGGTAGACGAGAGTAAACAAGAGTGGAAGAATCAAGTAGAGATACCAATAACCACACACATCTGGATACATGAAGTCTAGTTTAAGTCTAGTTAAGTTGCTAAGGCAACAAGCCTCAGCATCGAATGCTCCAAGATGCATAAAGGGATAGGAAAGTGTGACCCACACTCAGGAGAAAAGAGTCAACAGAAAATGATTCTGCGTGGGCCCAGATGTGGCACTTAGCAGACACTTCAAAGCCGCTATTATGAATATTTGCAAAGAATTCAAGGGATGGCACTGATGAGAGTGACTCAAAAAATAGAAAATCTCAGCAGGAAAACAGAAACTATTAAGAAGAAGAAGAAGAAGAACCAGATGGAAATTCCACCGTTGAAAATTCTAACTGGAATGAAAATTTCATTAGAAGGGTTCGACAGGGCGCCTGGGTGGCTCAGTGGGTTAAAGCCGCTGCCTTCGGCTCAGGTCATGATCCCAGGGTCCTGGGATCGAGGCCCGCATCGAGCTCTCTGCTCAGCAGGGAGCCTGCTTCCTCCTCTCTCCTCTCTCTCTGCCTGCCTCTCTGCCTACTTGTAATCTCTCTCTCTCTGTGTCAAATGAATAAATAAAAAATCTTAAAAAAAAAATCTTTAAAAAAAAAAAAAAGAAGGGTTCGACAGCCAATTTGAGATGGCAGAAGCAAGAATCTGTCAGTTCCAAGATAGATGGATTAAAATGGTCCAATCCAGAGAAGAGAGAGGGAAAAGATTGAAGAAAAATGTACAGACCTTCAGAGACCAAGGGACAACGGTAAGCGTACCAACATATGTGTAACAAGGAACCCGGAAGGCGAAGAGACAGAAAAAGAAACAAAATACCCTTCAAAAATGAAAATGACTTTCCTGGGCTAGTCCTAGTACTGCTCATGTGCCCAGATGGAGATCTTCGAACTATCTCATCCTAACTCTGATGAAAAACCTAGGAAAGGAGTCCAGACCGAGAACAGAGGTGGTGTTAACGTGACGGCAATGGGCCGGATGGTTCTGTGGGGCAGCTGAAGATTAAGAAGCACACGCCAGGGGCGCCTGGGTGGCTCAGTGGGTTAAAGCCTCTGCCTTCGGCTCAGGTCATGATCCCAGGGTCCTGGGATCCAGCCCCGAGTCGGGCTCCCTGCTCAGCGGGGAGCCTGCTTCCTCCCTTTTCTCTGCCTGCCTCTCTGCCTACTTGTAATCTCTCTCTCTCTCTCTCTGTCAAATAAATAAATAAAATCTTAAAAAAAAAAAAAGAAGAAGAAGAAGCATACGCCACTTGGTAAACTGATGAAAACCTATTGCGAATGACCGGGTTTGTCAAGGAGGCAGATCAGAGTTTGATCTGATGGGCAGCCAAGCAATGAAATAGATATACCTGCCTAGCTGGAAAGAGAGGGCAAAGGTACAATTGGCATGTTCTTGTTGTGGCCAGGGAAGTACCCACTAACTGCTCCTTTAGTCCAGAATCCTGTCCCCACAAGCCAAGAACATGTTCTCAACTAGAAATCTGCAGTTTGGTTGCACTACATCTTGAATGGTTTTCCTATTCTTTCATCTGCTCTCCTCCATTCCTTTATTGTGCATGAAGAGACTGGGGCATATGCGCAAGCATCTTGCTTGGTGGTTGTTGTTGTTTGTTTGTTTGTTTGTTTTGTTTTGTTTTTAACTAAATAGCCAATGATGGATTTTTATCAACATCAGATGGAGACGAATTAAGGAAAAGTATTGTTTCTGTAAAAATACCCCCTTTCTTCATTAGGGACATGCTCATTTAGCTCTAATTTTATATTCCCGTAAGTTCCTAGCTCTTGCTGATTTAACAAAAACAATAACAAAAATATTCCTGCATATGTTGGGGGCGCCTGGCTGGTTCAGTCCATGGAGCATGTGACTCTTGATCTCAGGGTCATGAGTTAGAGCCCCACATTGGGTGTAGAGATTACTTAAAAATAAAATCTTGAAAAAAAAATTCCTGCATATCTTATTAGGAGACGTTCAGTGGTTTTCATTTGTTATTGTAAAACCAAAGGCAAATGTATAACTTTTTTTCCTATGTAGCTGTTTTACATGTATGGCAATGTCTTTAAGTAGTGATAAATTACTTTTATTTATAAATTTTTTTTCAGTAAAAAAAATATATTTACTTATTTATTTTTAAAATTCCAGTATAACTGGGATGCCTGTGTGGCTCAGTCAGTTAAGCCTCAGCCTTTGGCTCAGGTCATGATCTCAGGGTCCTGGGATCCAGCCCCCAGCTGGGCTCCCTGCTCAGCAAGAAGCCTGGTTCTCCCTCTACTGCTCCCCCTGCTTGTGCTCTCTCTCTCTCTCTCTAATAAGTAAATAAAATCTTTAAGAAAAATTCCAGTATAATTGACATACAGGCTTATGCTAGTTTCAGGTGCACAGTATAGTGATTCAACAATTCTGTACATTATTCACTGCTCATCAGGATAAGTGTGCTCTTAATCCCCTTCATTATTCCACCCATTACCCCAACCCACCGGCACTTGTTTGTTCTCTATATCTAAGAGTCTGGGAGTCTTTCTGTTTGTCTCTTTTTTCCTTTGTTTTTTTTGTTCCTTAAATTCCACATATGAGTGAAATCATATGGTATTTGTCTTTCTTGGACTGACTTATTTCACTTAGGATGATACCCTCTAGTCCATTCATGCTGTTGCAAATGGCAAGACCCCATTTTTTTTTTATAGCTAAGCAATAGTCCTCTGTGTGTGTGTGTGCATGTGTGTGTGTGTATCACAGTGATAAATTATTTTAGAGGATTCGAGGTAATCTTCTCTTCAAGTCAAGTATATTGTTGTTTAAATCAATTTCTTATTTTTTTTATTTTTTTTTAAATCTTTTTTTTTAAGATTTTATTTATTTATTTCACAGCGGGAGAGAAATCACAAGGAGGCAGAGAGGCAGGCAGAGAGAGAGGAGGAAGCAGGCTCCCTGCTGAGCAGAGAGCCCGATGCGGGCCTCGATCCCAGGACCCTGAGATCATGACCTGAGCCGAAAGCAGAGGCTTTAACCCACTGAGCCACCCAGGCGCCCTAAATCAATTTCTTATTAAAAGCTTTTCAATTAAAGCAAAAATAAAGAAAAAGAAGAGCATTTCATAATGATATGAAGGAGATATAAAAATTGTAAATGTGGGGGCACCTGGGTGGCTCAGTCGGTTGGGCATCTGCCTCTGCTCAGGTCATGATCCCGGGGTCCTGGAATCAAGTCCTGCATCGGGCTCCCTGGTTGGTGAGGACTCTGCTTCTCCCTCTGCCTGCCGCTCCCCCTGCTTGTGCTCTCTCTCTCTGACAAATAAATTTTAAAAAAAATTTTTAAAGAAAAGAAGAAAACTTGAACAACACTATCAACCAATTTGATCTAACGAATATGTATATACAACTCTCCACCCATTAACAGGAAATCATTCATTCTTTTCAAGCACACATAAAACATTGTCTGAGATAAACCACATGCTAGGCCATCAATCAAGTCCGAGTAAATTTAAAAGGATTAAAATCATACAAAGTATTTTCTCCAACAACAACAGAACTATATTAGTAATCTACAAAAGGAAGAACTCTGGGAATCCCCAAATATTTGGGAATTAAACAATGCACTTCTAAATTACCTGCGGGTCAAAGAAGATATCACGAGGGAAATTAGAAAATATCTGGAATTGAATGAAAAGACAAATATCACAATTGCTAAGATACAGAAAGTGGTGTTATTGGAGCCGGCGGGATGTTCCAGTAGTACGTGTCTGTCCCCAACTTTGTGTTTAATGGCCTCACATTGATAGCCTGAAATCAATCATGGTGGGAGTATTTTTTTTAAAGATTTTATTTATTTATTTGAGAGAGAGTGCATATGTGAGAGAGGCAACAAGCAGAGGGAGGGGCAGAGACAGAGAGAGAAGCAGACTCCTGGCTGAGCAGGGAGCCCTGAGCAGGGAGCCCGATGTGGGGCTTGATCCCAGGACCCTGAGATCATGACCTGAGCCGAAGGCAGATGCTTAACCGACGGAGCCACCCAGGCGCCACTCTATCAAACTTATAGGGAAGAAATAATATCAACTCTATATAAACCCTTTCAGGAAACAGAGGAGAAGGGAACATTGCCCAACCTGTTTCTTAAGGTTCATATTACCCTGATATCAAAGCCAGACAAAGACCTAACAAGAAAATAAAATAGTAAACAATATGACCCATGAACATAGACACAAACATTTTTTTTAGTTTTTTTTTTTTTATTTTTAGTAATCTCTGTACCTGACGTGGGGCTCGAACTCATGACTCAAGACCATGAGTTGCATGTTCTTCAACTGAGCCAGCCAGGTGCCCCCAGACACAAAATTTTTTAACAAAATATTTTCAAACTGTATCCAGCAGCATATAAACAGGATTATACTCTATGACTAAATGGTGGTTAGGAATGCAACATCACTTTAACTCTAAAAATAAAGTAATGTATCACATTAATAGAACAAAGGAAAATGAATGATTATTATCTCAAAAGATGCAGAAAAAGAATTTGAAAAATTCAATTCTCGTGATTTTTTTAAAACGTCAAAACTCTCAACAAAGCAGGAATAGAGGGGATTTCCTCAATCTGATAAAAGACATCTGCAAAAGACATACAGCTAACATCATACCTAATGATGAAAGGCTGACTACTTTTCCCCTATGACCAAGAACAAGACAAGGAAGTCTTGCTCTTACCACTCTTATTCAACATTTTCTGTAGATTCTAGCCAGTACAAAAAGGAAAGAAAAAAATTAAAAGCGTACAGAGTACTTTTAAAGAAATGGATCCTAGAAAGAAATTAAACGCTTTATCCATAAATGGCATGGCCTTGTATGTAGAAAATCCTAAGGAACTTATAAAAAGAAAAAAAAAGCCATTGGAACTAATAAGTGAGTTTAGCAAGGCTATATGATCCTAGATCAAAATATAAAAACCAGTTATAGTTCCATAAACTAGCAATAAGCAGTCAAAAATGAGATTTTAAAAAACAATTCCACTCACAAAAGCATCAAAAAGAATAAAGTACTTAAGAAAAAATTTAGCAAAAGAAGTACAAGGCCTGCACAAGGAAAACTGGAAAACAGTGCTGAGAAATCTGCTGAGAAATTGCTGAGTTAGTTAAGCATCTGACTCTTGATTTTGGCTCAGGCCATGATCTCAGGGTTGTGAGATTGAGCCCCATGTCTGGCTCTGTGCTGGACAAGGATTAAGATTCTCTCCCTCTCCCTCTGCCCAGCTCCTCCTCCCCTCCATCTTCCTCCAATAAATAAATAAAAAATAATCCAATTAACAAACTGGCAAAAGAACAGACATTTCACCAAAGAGGATACACGGATGGTTAGATCAGCATGTGAAAAGATGGTCAACATTATTAGCCGTTAGGGAAATGCAAACTAAAACCATGATGGAGTATCACACCTTTTAGAACTAAAATCAAGAAATCTGACAATACTAAATGCTGGTGATGATGTAGAGAAACGGAATCTCTCATACATTCCTGATGGGAAAGTAAAATGGTATAATCTGGAAAATAGTTGGGCAGTTTCTTGTAAAATTAAACAGATGCTTATCACACAACTGAGAAATCATACTTCTAAGCATTTATCCCGGAGACATGAAAAGTTAGGTTCACACAAAACCAGTAGAGAAATGGTTATAGTAGCTGTCTTTGTAATAACCCAAGCCAGAAACAATCTGAATGTCTTACAATAAGAGAATGAATAGAGAAACCAGGGAACTCCCAAACAATGGAATATTACCCTGTAATAAAAGGAAGGAACTATTGACATGTGTATAAAAACTTGGGTGGATCTCCAAAGGTTTCATAGATTATGATTTTTTTTAAAGATTTTATTTATTTATTTGACAGAGAGAGAGAGATCACAAGGAGGCAGAGAAGCAGGCAGAGAGAGAGGAAGAAGCAGGCTCTCCACCGAGCAGGGAGCCCAATGTGGGGCTGGATCCCAGGACCCTGAGACCAGGGCCTAAGCAGAAAGCAGAGGCTTTAACCCACTGAGCCACCCAGGTGCCCCTTATTTATGTAACGTTCTTGAAATGGCAAAATTATAGAGATGCGGAACAGCTCATCTGCTGCCAGGGGTTAGGGATAGGGGAAGGGAGTTTCTTTGTGTTGATGGGACAGTTCTGTGTGTTGATCACGCTGGTGGTTACATGTGTCTGTCCTTGTAATAAAACTGTCTATAACTATACACAGCACACACACATACACACACAGTGAAAAATGAATAAGGTCTACAGTCTGGTTAATGCTTTTGTCCCAACGTTAATTTCCTTATTTTTATATTGTACTACATATGATTGCATTGGTAATTATTAACGACATACATCTGTCAAAACTCACTGAATCATACACTTAAAGAGGTGATTTTTACTGTGTGTCAATTATACCTCAGAATGCTAATTTTAAAATATAAAATAATAAATAGTACAGTCACCAAAAAAGAG
>LNAC01000632.1:853890-866497 GCA_002007465.1 Ailurus styani | reverse complement strand
CTGCTCAGCAGGGAGCCTGCTTCCTCCTCTCTCTTCTCTCTCTGCCTGCCTCTCTGCCTACTTGTAATCCCTCTCTCTCTGTGTCAAATAAATAAATTAAATGTTTAAAAAAAAAAAAGATACTCATGAATTAAAACTGTGACAGCAGATTTGAAAAACACAACAGTTAAAGAAGAACTCTCCCGGAAAGTAGTACAAAAAGACAGAAGTGGAAAATGGAAGAAAAGAAAAGATTGGATGACCGATCTGGGAGGTCCAGCATCTGAAAGGTGGAAGTTACAGAAGGGGAAACGGAGGAAAAATCGGAGAGGAGAGAATCCTCAACAACACAGGAGAGTTTCCCAGAATGGAAGGGAAACGTGCTTTGAGACCGAAAGAGCCCAATAAATGCTCAGCACGACAGAACTCACTGTGAAAACCAGAACACTGGGGACAAAGGGAAGATTCTAAAAGCTTCCAAAGATGACTGGCTCCTGAAAGCTCATTGTTAAATTTTGGGAATTTTGCAGCCAGTTGTTAAATTCTTGGTAGCATGAAATCAGCTCTGATGGGAATATTTACACCATTATTTACATCATGGAAATTGGTAAGTGGGGGAAGCTGGGTTACCGGCATATTTCGAGATACTTAAGTAAATTACAGCATATAACTTATGCAGCCGTTAACAATAATAACTATGAAGAATGTAGAGAAACACAGCAAATTGGGGCGCCTGGGTGGCTCAGTCGGTTATGTGTCCGACTCTCAGTTTCAGCTTGGGTCATGATCTCAGGGTCCTGAGATAGAGCCCTGCGCCCGTCCTCTCCCTGTAAAATCAATAAGTAAATCTTAAAAAAAAAAAAAAAAGGAAACAAAATGTTGACATATTATTAAGTTAGGTAAGTATTTTTTTTTAAGGTTTTATTTATTTATTTGACACACAGAGAGAGATCACAAGGAGGCAGAAAGGCAGGCAGAGAGATAGGGAGAGGAGGAAGCAGGCTCCCCGCTGAGCAGAGAGCCCAATGTGGGCCTCGATCCCAGGACGCTGAGATCATGACCTGAGCCGAAAGCAGAGGCTTTAACCCACTGAGCCACCCAGGCGCCCTAAGTTAGGTAAGTAAACAAAAAGTATAAGCACACTATGGATACAATTATGGTAAAATATATTCATAGGGACAGAGACCAAAGGAAATAAACACAGGAAATAAGTTATTTTGTTACAGTGATGCCAGGAGTGTTTTAAAATTTACTTCCAATGATCCTTATTATTTGTGTTAATTAAGATTAAAAACCTTTGCTCAGCTCAGCCTCCCCAAGTTCCTACAGAACAAAGCTCAAACTTGCTTAACAAAAATCCTATAAATGGTGACTTGTTCCCTTAAAAGCCTCCAGGAATCTAGGCAGGTAATTTTTAATTGTGTTCTGCCTGCCCACCCCGGGGTTATCTTGAGGAACCACCAGCATCTGGGGAGAGTCTGCACACCCCACTCCCACGTGTGTCTCTGTGGTTCGCATTTGTCACTCGGCTGGAGGCGAGTTAACCCTTAGCTTAGGAGTTTGTTCTCTGGGGAAGAAACTGTCTTGTTGGCTGTACACTGTAGGCACTTCAGACAACTGTTCAGTGTTTGGGGAAGTGGGTAGGACAGCCATGGTAATGCCATCTCTTCCATGAAGCCCTCCCGATTCCCACACCACCGCCACCCTTCCAGAAGAAATCACACTCTCCCTCTCTCATGTTGGCGTAGCACTTGCTGTGACCTTGGGCGGATGGGCTTAGTCTCTGTGTAACTCAACTTCCTCATTTGTAAAGTGGAGGCGATAACCGTACCTATGTTAGCAGATTATCATGAGGATTAAACTAGGTTGTGTTTTCAACACCCCACGCCAAGCTCATGGTAAATACCCAATAAAAAGAAGCCACTTGTGATGATTACTTTGGCATTTGCCTTGCTGTCTCCTATTATAACACATAAAACTCTCACCTCCCCTGTTTGAAAACTCCTCTTGGGCGGGGAATGTATCCTGTTTATTTCCCGAACGTTCCATAGCACACAGTATGTTGTCTGGCTGCAGCAGACATCTGAGGAATCATTCCTGAGTGTGCACAAAGAAGCACACACGGGGCCATAGGCATGTGCAGGCGTGTGCATACGTTTGTGGACACACCTGCATCCATATGTCCTGTTGGCTGGACTGTCTGGTCTGCAGCATTTGACAGCACTGACTGCCTCTACCTTCTGGAAGCGCAGCATTTCCTGGTGTGGCTCCTGCAATCTCTCTCTCTCTTGGATCTCCACCTACTTCCCTGACCACTACTGCTCAGCCTCCTTCACGCCCCAGCCCCTGCCCCGCTGGCCCTTAAGTGTCTGGTCACCGCAGTGCCACCTCGGCCCCTCTCTTCTCTCTTTGGGTATTGCTGAGTGACTTCATCAAAACCACAGAAGAGTACAGAAAGGTTACGAGCCTGGATGTCGTCAACTTCACCCTCCCTTTTGACCTCCAGACCTGAAAAGCCTGCCCTCCTTCCTTTGCCACCCTCCCCAGGGCCTGTCACCAGCGTGCACGGCTTTGTGGCCTTACACCATCGCTCCCAAATAAGGATCCCATCCTCCGTCCTCCTCTCTGTCTGGTGGCCACAGTGTCAGCTCAGACCCCTCCACTTTTCCCCTGGAACTTGCTGCCACAGGGAGCTCTCCTTGGGTCCCTGTGATCAGAGGGGTGCATACACGGATAGAGAGCTAATAAATCTGCTATCGGATCTTAACTGTAAAATTGAAGTGGTAGGTATATGAGTGTGGCAATGCCTTTCACTTTTTCTGGGCTTCAAATTTTTCACAAGATAGCGGAGAAAATATCCTTCACTGGTCTCTTTCGACTTTTTGGATAAAACTCAGGCTCCTTCACGGAGAACATAAGGTCCCCTACGATCTGGCCACTGCCTCCCTCTGTAACATCATCTGCCGCCGCTCACGTGTCCCCTTCCCATAAACCATCCCAAGTTATGAAGCCACTGGGAAGAGTTGGGGTATTTCATTCCTCTGTACCGACGGACTGGCTGTTCCCCATTCCCAGAACGTTCTTCCCTGTGTTCTTCCTCCCAAACCCGTGTGCAAACTTATCTCAAGCGATGCCTCCTCCAGGAAGCCTTCCCTAAGCGAGTTCCAAAGCTCCTCATCTGGTTCCCGTGCCTCTCCCTGGGCTCGGCAAAGGTCTGAGGGGCCCCACCGAGGACTGGGTTCGTAGCTATGCTGCCTCACGGGGGACCTGGCCCTCTGAATCACGGAGGAGGATCGCTAACTTCTCCCCTCAGAGGACGTGTCCTCAGGCTGTTCCTCTGCGTGTGTGCGACAAACACACTTAGCTGGCGGAGCGGATCCCGATGCTGGATCGGACAGGCCAACCTGGGGAGGCCCGCGGAGCCCCGGGGCCTGCAGGAGGGGCCCCGCGGCCGGGGTGGAGGCCCCCCTCCCGAGGAAGAGGTCCAGGCTGGGGTGGGGAAGAAGGCGGGGCCTGAGGCCGTGCTAGTCGGTGTCCCGGGCTGGGGACGGAAGTTGCTGAAGTACCAGTAGTTTCAGTTTTGTTTCTCTCTCAGGCACCCAGCCACAGCAGCGTCCAGGTTTCAGGGGTCCCCCCACTCCCCGTCCTGGAGCCCGAGGTCAGCCCAGGCTTGGTAAGGAGGGCCCGGGAGAGCACACGAAGGAGGAGCTGAGCTGGAGGGAGTGGGGGGAAGGGAGCGAGAGGAAGAGGAAGGGGGAGGGGAGGGACCCGGAAGGCGGGAGGAGAGGAGAGGGTGGGCGGGAGCACCCCACCTCACCCGGCTCTGGGACCAGAGGCCTGACGCTGGCCTGGGAAAGACCCCCTCTCTGGCCTGTCCTCCCGGCCACCACTCCCCAGAAGTTTGGGGGGACCCCCCCCACCGGGAGTCTCTTCCTGGAGGATTTTGCCACTGTGCTGGCATCTTGGTGGGGGGAGTCACAGATGGACCCACACAACTCAGAGGCTTCTAGGAAAGCCGACAGGCAGCAAGTCAGGTAGGAGATGAGACACAGGCCCTGGAGACCCTGAGGGCTACAGCTGGAAGGACAGCAGGGCAGCCCCCTCCCCACAGCCTTCCTTCCTTCTGCTCCAGACGCGCTGCCAAGTTAGTCTGGCAGGAAGTAGGGCCCCCCCGCAACCCCCGACACTGCTCCCCGGCTCTAGAAGATGGCTGTGTGGGGCTGCGGGAACTGGGGCCCCTTATTCTGCCCCAGCTGCCAGGAGTCAAGATGACTGTGTCCAGCGGGACCCTCCCCTGTGTCCCTCCTCTGCACCCCCATGCCAGCACCTGCCCCTGCTGGACCCCAACACTCTTTGCACTGGGCTCACGCCACACTTGCTCCAGGCCTGTCCACCTGCTGCTAACCACTAACCTGGTCGCTCCCTAACGCTGGGCTTCCGATCCGTTTCTCACAGCCCTAGGCATCAGGCACCCCAGGCATCAGGCAAGCGGTGGTTCTTTGGCGCATTCCCCGACTATATGCACAGAGCATAGCTCAAGAGCAAGAGGCCACGAGCCCTGAGAGACCAGAAGATTTCCTGGCCATTCAGGTGAGACCCCAGACCTGGCGGGACTTGAGGACGGTGGAGGGGAGAGGCAGGACGGCAGGCTGTAGGGAGCATGGGGGGCACCCTCTGCCCTCTGACCCTCACCCCCCGCTTGCAGCATGGTTTCCCAGGGATCCTCGCCCTCCCTCCTGGAAGCCCTGAGCAGCGATTTCCTGGCCTGTAAAATATGCCTGGAGCAGCTTCGCGCCCCCAAAACGTTGCCCTGTCTGCACACCTACTGCCAGGACTGCCTGGCCCAGCTGGCCGAGGGTGGCCACCTCCGCTGCCCCGAGTGCCGCGAGACCGTGCCCGTGCCGCCTGCGGGGGTGGCCGCCTTCAAGACCAACTTCTTCGTCAACGGGCTCCTGGATCTGGTGCGGGCCCGGGCTGGCGGAGACCTGCGCGCGGGGAAGCCCGCCTGCGCGCTGTGTCCCCTGATGGGGGGGGCCGGCGCCGGGGGCCCGGCCACGGCCCGGTGCCTGGATTGCGCAGACGACCTGTGCCAGGCGTGTGCCGACGGCCACCGCTGCACCCGGCAGACCCACACCCACCGGGTGGTGGACCTGGTGGGCTACAGGGCGGGCTGGTACGATGAGGAGGCCCGGGAACGCCAGGCGGCCCAGTGCCCCCAGCATCCCGGGGAGGCCCTGCGCTTCCTGTGCCAGCCCTGCTCCCAGCTGCTGTGCCGCGAGTGCCGCCTGGACCCCCACCTGGACCACCCCTGCCTGCCCCTGGCTGAGGCCGTGCGTGCCCGGAGGCCCGGCCTGGAGGAGCTGCTGGCGGGTGTGGACAACAACCTGGCAGAGCTCGAGTCCGCCCGGATGGTGGAAAAGGAAGCCTTGGCCCGGCTGCGGGAGCAGGCGGCTAGGGTGGGGGCCCAGGTGGAGGAGGTGGCCGAGGGGGTGCTCCGGGCCCTCCTGGCCCAGAAGCAGGAGGTGCTGGGGCAGCTACGGGCGCACGTGGAGGCTGCTGAGGAGGCTGCTCGGGAGAGACTGGGGGAGCTGGAGGGCCGGGAGCAGGTGGCCAGGGCAGCGGCCGCCTTTGCCCGTCGGGTGCTCAGCCTGGGCCGTGAAGCTGAGATACTCTCGCTGGAAGGGGCGATTGCCCAGAGGCTCCGGCAGCTGCAGGGCTGCCCCTGGATGCCTGGGCCAGCCCCCTGCCTGCTGCCCCGGCTGGAGCTCTATCCCGGGCTCCTGGACAAGAACTGCCACCTGCTGCGGCTGTCCTTTGAGGAGCAGCAGCCTCAGAAGGACAGTGGGAAAGACGAAGCTGGAAGCCAGGGAGGGGATGAAGCTCAGAGCCAGAGAGAGGGTGGAGCCAAGGCAGAGAGACAAGGTGGAATCCAGCCCCAGAGCAGGGATGGCGCTTACACCCCAAAGGAGAACAGAGCCCAGACACCCCAGGAAGAGGGAGCCCAGACCCCGAAGGAGGACAGAGCCAAGACACCCCAGGAAGATGGAGCCCACACCCCAAAAGAGGGCAGAGCCCAGACCCCCCTAGAAGACGAAGGAGCCCAGACCCCGAGGGGCAGCAGATCCAACAAGAAGAGGAAGTTCAAAGGCAGGCTCAAGTCAATTTCCCGGGAGCCCAGCCCAGCACCTGGGCTAAACCTGGAGGGCTCCGGCCTCCTCCCCAGGCCCATTTTTTCCTGCAGCTTCCCCACGCGCATGCCCGGAGACAAGCGGTCTCCTCGGATCACGGGGCTCTGTCCCTTCGGCCCTCGGGAGATCCTGGTGGCCGACGAGCAGAACAGGGCACTGAAGCGCTTCTCCCTCAGCGGTGACTACAGGGGCGCGGTGCCCGTCCCTGAGGGCTGCTCCCCGTGCAGTGTGGCCGCCCTGCAGGGGGCAGTGGCTTTCTCAGCTGGCGCAAGGCTCTACCTCATCAGCCCCGATGGCGAGGTGCAGTGGCGCCGGGCCCTGAGCCTCTCCCAGGCCAGCCACGCCGTGGCCGCGATGCCGAGCGGGGACCGGGTGGCCGTCAGCGTGTCGGGCCACGTGGAGGTGTACAACATGGAAGGCAGCCTGGCCACCCGGTTCATCCCGGGGGGCAAGGCCAACAGGGGCCTGCGGGCGCTGGTGTTCCTGACCGCCAGCCCCCAGGGCAATTTTGTGGGGTCCGATTGGCAGCAGAACAGCGTGGTGGTCTGTGACGGGCTGGGTCAGGTGATCGGGGAGTACCGGGGGCCGGGCCTGCATGGCTGCCAGCCAGGCTCTGTGTCTGTGGATAAGAAGGGCTACATCTTTCTGACCCTTCGCGAGGTCAACAAGGTGGTGATCCTGGATCCAAAGGGGTCACTGCTCGGCGACTTTCTGACGGCCTATCATGGCCTGGAAAAGCCCAGGGTGACCACCATGGTGGACGGCAGGCACCTGGTTGTGTCCCTTAGTAACGGGACCATCCATGTCTTTCGGGTCCGCCCTCCTGATAGTTAAAGGGCTAGGGGGGGGGGGGGGGGATGAGGGGGGGGGGGGGAGGGGGGGGGGGGGGGGGGGGGGGGGGGGGACGACGAGGCTGCCGGGGGACACGGTGGCTGAGGGCATTTTCCCGGAGGGCAGGGGCTGGCAACCTTTCAGTGTGAAGTGCCTAACTGCTTGCCCCTCTTGGGGTGCCAGGGATGGGACCAACGGGGTGGTGTGACCACAGCTCTCAGAAGCAGAGGAGGAGGTGGGGAGGGCGCCGGGAGCTGACCGTGCCTCCTGCTTTTTGTGGTGGACAGTCTGCCTCCACCTCAGGTTTCTGAAATTCGTAGGCTTGTGCTGATTTGCATTCTTCGAGACCATTCCTCATGGAATGGCCCAGGGAGAGTCTGTGCGTTGGGGTGGGGGTTGGGGGGTGCTGGCAGAAGGAGTCCTCCGAGCCAAGAAAGGCTCAGAGTATGTCAGGCATGTGCCTTCTGGAGGAGAGCTGAACCCAGCTTCCCCTGAGACTGGAACAGGGGGACAGGCCAGGTCACAAGAGGCCAGGGATTTTGACACGGCTGCAGCCAGGAAGTAGGCGCTCCTCTGGTCAGAGTGTCCCCCCAGCGAAGTACAGAGAAAGTCTGGCCTTCGGTTGGCTGAACTAAAGGGTGAAGAGATTTGCCCTCAGGTGGGCCATTATTGCTGAGGAAAACCTTGCCTGAACCCTGGAGGCCAGGTGTGGGAGTGTGGGGCCAAAACGCAGCTGGAAAACTTGAGAAGTCAGTAGTGGGGTTGGGCTGGTGGAGGAATGAAATCCGCAGGGGAGGCTACCGCTGGAGATGAGCCGGGATCCCCAGTCTCTTGCATGGGACAGGGCGGCGCCAGATCCCAGGTGGACATGTCGAGCCAGGGGCTGTCATGAGATGACCAAAGGGAATTTAACGTAGGGATCGTGGATGATGGAACGTTCATGGGAACCAGAGGGATTTTGGACAAGTCCAGAGGGAAAGTGCAGGGCATTCGGAGTGGGGAAAAGAAACCCCTTTTCTGGAGAGGTCATTGCTTGTTCATTGAAGGGATAGGGGAAATTGTCAATGTCAAGCGGACAAATTCAATTGCATAAAAACTTCAAATGTTTGCACAGCAAAGAGTAATGAAAGATGAAAGGGAAACCAGTTAAGAGGAGGAAACTGTGTAGAATTGAGCTGAGCAAGAGCTGAGCCTCCAGTAGAAACAGTGACCAAGAGATGTACTTGGTTCAAAAGACCAAAAACGGGCTGGCACAGCACCCGGGCAGAGACGCACATGGGCCAGCACCAGAAAACTAGCAAATAAAGTCAACCCCTCGCATTCGCCAAAAATACATTGAAAAATTATGTCGTGGGGTGACAGACTCCCGGCGCTGTGGAGAGATGCTTTTTGGAGAGCCGTTTGGCAGTACGTGACAAAGGTAGAAAGAAATGACTATAAGACTAAGTTATCTCACTTTGGGGAATACATTCTGGGAAAATAATTCAAAAGAAAGAAAGTATTTGCACAGAGATATTTGTGGCCACTTCTATATCAAGTCATCGACTGGAAACTGCTCAGCTGTGGGGGACAGCCAAGTAGCCTGTGGTCTGTTAGGACCATGAGCTGTTGCCTTCACATATGACAACTATGAAAACTATTCTGAAGAATAGGATGCTATGTGATGCAATCATAGCAAAAAAAAAAAAGGGAGAGAGAATTTGGAATTATGATCACATACTGATAGCAACAAGGTAAAAGTATGTCTGAATAGTTATCGAGTGGAAATAGGTTCAACATTTGTAAATAGTGATTTGGGAGACTAGGTTCTGGTCCTTTCGTGCTGTTACTCATATATGCACATTTCTACTTCAGTTATAATTGACCATTAAATAACATATATGCTTGAATATTTACTTCGAAAACATACACCTCTATAAATGATATTCGAGAATAGCTGTTGAGTTTGCAAATGCATGTATCAGTTAGCGCAAACGAGACTGGCGAGTTGAGGAGAGGTGGAGAGGTGGGAGGAGAGGTGAGTTCCTAGTTGGCCAGGACCCCAGCAGGGAGAAGGGGCCAACAGAGCAGGGGCCTGTCTGGTGACTGAGTAAGGAACCTGCCCTGGGGAGGTATGCAGAGGTCGGGGAGTCCTCCGGGGTGATCAGATCATTGTGGAGTGTGCACAAGGCAAGGAAAGGTCTTGTTTTGTTCACCCACTAATTCAGAGCAAGTGGTGTTTCTAGGGGACCAACTAGTATCGGGTGAGTTGTATAGGGGTGGGGGTAGGGACAGTGTCTTCTCTTCTTTGCAGCTCTATTTGCAGAGAGCACAGTGATGGCTCATAGTAGGTGCTCATTGAATGTCTGTGAAATGAATTAATAGCTAGAAGAAGCACAGGATAGCAGTAAGGCTCTTTCCAGAGGTTTCCCACCTCGGATGTCTAAGCCCCAGCCAATCAAGTTGTCCAAAACCTTGGCTTGTGGGAAATCTTCTGGTAGGGGACACTGTGGACACAGGCCACCATCTGCCTCCCAGGGGGTGACCCAGCTGAGTCACAAAAGAAATGAGACTGGGGTGTCTTGCTTGTGTGTGAAGGGGGACCCGGTGAGTCATAGGCTCTGGGGGATCATATACCTTCGGGTTAGAAAAACGGTTTTGCAGAGCAGCATGGGAACCATGGGAATGTCACCTGGCTTCAAGAAGAGAATCCCACAGATCCTTCGGAGCTGCAGGGACCACGTGACTTTCCAGGAAGCTGTAGGAATCCTGGGAAGCCGGGCATTGGCAGATTGACAGAGGTACTAACTTTTCCTCACTAAGGGGCAGGGCAGGGGTAGCAAGGCACAGAACACCGGCAAAAGGTGAAACGGAAAGTACAGCATTGAGCATAATTTGGGGGGTAAAATCCCCAGCACCTTACCCTCGGCACCACGAGAAAGTTCTTGGTTAAACTAAAGATGTTAAGAAATCGGGACCATCCTGAAAGATACAACCCCCTCCCCCCACACACACCTGCATTCGACTATCACCGTTAACTTGATCAATCATTCCATTTCGTGTTTGGAACTTTCCAGGTTGTGCTTATACTGTTGAAAGAAGCATGCCATTCGGGTAGAGAGAGAGGGAGTAGAAAACCTCTTCCATAGTCTTTGTGTCTAGTAAAGGGAAGGGAAAGAGGTCGCAGAGACCTGGGCTCTTCCACAAAATAGCTGTGTGATCTTGGCTAGCTTCCTAACTTCCCTGAACCTCAGTTAGTACATCAGTGAAATGGGGATCACAATAGGCACCATGCCCACCTCACAGGGTTGTTTGTGAGTATTGGGTGAGAATCACGGAGAAGTGCTTTGTGCACCATAAAGCTCAAGTCCGAGGTATGGGTTAGGAACACGCTCAGCCGACCTGTCCTGACTTAACACGGTCTCTTCCATTGGCGTAAGCCTGCATGGGGGTGTTAGTCGCACATATCGTGAGGTCAAAGCTCAAGAAGGTCCGGGTAGAGCTGTTACCTGTTTCTCCTTTGGAGGAGGTGTTTTGTTTTGCTTTGTAGCAATTATTTGAAGAAGCCATATGTGTAAGACACAGAAGTAACTATAGGAGCAGAAGGGACCAATGGCCAGCTTGCTAAGACTCAGTGCTGTTCCTAAAAGCCAGCTGAGACCCAGCCTGTGCAAAGGAAGGACTGATAACCATAGTCACTTAGGAAAAGTTCAAAACCGCAAGCATGGCCTGATCTTTTGATAATTTAGAGGAAATATAATTTGGGAGGGACTAGCTCTCCTGTCATTGTAATCTTGTTATTCCTGTATCTATAAAGCCATGTCATTATAACGCACACTACAGAGACAGAATTCCAGAGGGGTAGATGTCTGAGAGGGAAGTCGGAGATCTTCCGAAGAAATTGGTGAGGCTGGTGATCTGGGTTGGGCAGGATTCGATAGGTGGGTGCCAAGAGTGAGGTGTTTGACCATCTGTCCGTGGCAGGGTAGCTGATGGCTACCGCTACCCTACGAATGAAGTGGGAGATTGAACAGGGCACAGAGGTCTGCTTCGGGTGGGGGAGGGTAGAAGTGGTTTTGGACTAGCTGGGGCCGAGAGCTGCCGGGGCGTGCTCAGGAAGATGTTCCTAGCAGAGAAAGATCAAGTTCAGATGCAGGCTTAGGAAAATAGGTGACTTGACTAAAGATAGCAGAACCAGTCTGCCCAGCTGGTTCATGAATATAGTATAATTAAATGGATCAGGACAGGAGCAAAAATAGGTTTTCCAGGGACCACGGACGGCCCTCGGTGGGAGAGTGGAGTAGGTACAGTGGGGTCAAAGCAGGACCTCACCTGAAGCCCCAGGTGAGGAGCCTTCGGGACCAGGTAGAGAAGGGCCTGTACATAAAGAGGCGATTAGGAAGAAGTTTTGGGGAGATTTGGGAAGACGACTTGTCTCCAGAGAAAGTCTGAACCGGTTGGCTCAGCGGCCAAGAGAGATGGGGTCGAAAACAGAATCGGGACCTCGGTACCCATGGCGCCGGCCCAGCAAATTTGTCTTAGTTGCCGTGGGCTGAAGAAATTACGTGGGAAGCTTTCATTCCTTTGTATACTTCCTATCTTTCTTTGTTTCTTAATAAATTCTTTTGAAAAAACATGATCTTTCTCTTAGATGGATTCATAGCTGTGGGGAACAGTCAACACCAGAGCCCAGAGAGCAGAGGGCCCCGGAGTCATGACCACCCCTGCTGTAGCTCCAGAGATGCCAACACACAGTCCTTGGGGGACACTGCAGGAGCAGGGTGACCGCCACAGTCGCCATGTGTGGTCCCCTCCTTGTCGCCTCCACTCCCGCCTATAGTGGGAGGGGGCCTCTGGGCAGAGGCGCGGATCCTCCAGGCTGACCCCTGGTGGGAGCCAGCAGGTGACCTGGCTTGGCGGGACTGCACGTGGGCACGCTCAGGTGGGGTACGATCACATGAAGGGGTGAGGTGGGGGGAGGCGGGCAAGGGGCCCAGGTCAGGGTGGCTGTGCCCGCCCACCACCAGTCTCCGCTTATTTTCTGGTTTGGAGGAACCAAACAGGCAGCTGTGGGTACCTTCTAGTATGCACAGTGGGCCCTGGAGGGCTGGGAGGTATCGGGGCTCTAGGAATGTCTGGGTACTAGCCAACCCCAGCCGCCCTGACCTTGTCTCCAGTGCCCCTCGAGGAGCTCCTCCTCCCATCCCCTCCCCCAAGCTGTGCGGGGCCAGAAGGGGAAGGAGCTTAACCACACAACCTCAGGCCTCCCCATGGAAGACAGAACAGCAGTTACGGAGCACCCGCCTACCTGTGCTCCCTACCCATCGGCTTCCAGAAGCCTCGACTCCTGCAAAGTAGGAATCTTTAACATGATTTGACAGACAGGGACACCGAAGGTGGTGACGCTTGCTCCTTATAAGTAGATTTGGATTCTGACTCCAACCAGCCCTGACTCCTGAGCCTGTGTCCCTCTTCCTGCATCCCTCAAGGACAGCTGAATGGAATGAGATCGGAGGTTCTTTCCTGAGCTCACAGACCAGGTCCTTGTCCCTATAATCGGTCTGGAATCCAGACACAGGAAGGGAAACTCAGAGATACTTCTGAGCATCCCACCGTCTAGTGCTGACCGG
>LNAC01000632.1:814462-853206 GCA_002007465.1 Ailurus styani | reverse complement strand
GGGCAGGGCACAGCAGGGGGAGGGGGGGAGGGCGCGGAGCAAGATGGAGAAGAAAAGAGAACTGAGAAGAGAATGTTTTGAGCAGCTTGGGGGGGAAGCAGGGGGTGGGGGTCAGGGCCCATCACTGCTGTGGTGACAGCCAGAATAAGAATTCCACAATTCATCATCGAATGACTCAGCCGGGCTTTGGACGGGCGCCTCTCTGAACCCCGGGGAGCATGACTCAGCAGCTGAGGGGGCCGGGCGCAGGAGACACAGCCGCGGTCCATGTGAGCGGTGATTGTGGGGAGAACGGCCTGTTCCCAGCTCCAGACCCCAAGGCGGAGCGTCTGCCTCTGTGGTCAGACACACACGGCCTGGGGTTCCTAGCCATGTGGCCAAGCCTCCTTCCTCAGACCTGGGTTTCTCCTAGTCTGCGGCTGAGGAGGGAGCCCCAGAGATGGTGGGGCTGCCCCCTCTCCCCCATGGCCTTGGGATCTGCAGCAGGATGCCATGGTCACAGACGCTAGGGGCCTCTCTCCCCTGCACCGCGCTGCCGGGGTGAGCCCGGCCTCCCTATGAGGGCAGCAGGGTTCTCACTGTAGCGGCGAGGAGATGGGCGCGTGTCCCAGGCTGGGCACACGACTGGACAGATGGACACAGCATCCCTCCTCACTGCTGAGGGCGGGGGAATGGGGTTCTCTGGCCTTGATTTTGGTCAAGAATCAACTCAGAAAACATCTCTTCCCCCTCAGACATAGAGAACTGTCTCCCTGTAACACTAAGGTAGGGTCTGTCCCTACCCTGTTTTGGCAGGAAACAGCCAAAGCAAGGCGAGATGGAACAGCCCCCCCGAATCCAGCGGGGGGCGGGACACAGAGGCTGTAGGGCACCACGCAGGGCGTACAGACCAGCTTGTCCCCGCCAGCAGCCCCGGTCACTTTCTCACCTCGATTATTCACACGCAGTCCCCTCTTCCCCAGGACGGGAAGTCCTGATTCACAGGGAGCACTCCTCGATCAGGTGTTCTGTAAATATTTGTTGGGTGAAAGAACGACGGAGCGGATCGGTGCTGGAACCTAATCACCGTACCTCACTTGGGACTCAGCGGTGGGAGGAGCGGGGGATGCTACTGGCCGGCAGGCCCTGGGGCAAGAGGTTTTGCCCTCCTCCTTAGAAGGGAGGCACGTATAAGAGCAAAGTTATCCAAATTCCGGGAAAAAAAGTAACCCCACTCTGCTGTCCTTTTTCTTTCTTGCCCCAGTCCTTCCACCTTCTATGGGACTGTTTCATGTCACTGTTCACCCTGCTTATTGACTGTTGGTTGTTTGTTTCCTCTCCAGCTGCCGCCCTGGGAAGGATGCTAGTTCTAGAAGGACAGAGCATTTTGCCTGTTTTGTGCGTTGATCTGTCCAAGCCCGTAGAATAGTGCCTGGGATATAGTAGATACTGAATGAATGAATGAATGAATGAACGCTACCTGTTGAGCGTTTACTCTGAGCCAGGTCCCTTCCTACCTGCTTTGCACTTTGCATGTATTACTTCACTGAGTGCCCTCAACGGTTCTAGGAGGCAGCGATTACTATCATCCCTGGTTCAAAGATGGGGAAGTTGAGGTTGGAGATGATGTAACATGGACAAGATCGCCGGGAGCTGGGCAAGGGCCTAGGTAGAGGCCAAGGCCAGCTGTGGCTTGTCTGGGGCCAGCTCTCCATCACTCCCCCCCGCCCATTGGGGGGGTGCTGCCCACAAGGCCTTCCAGGGAAGCCACACCCTGCTCATCTAACCCTTTTGGTTGATGTTTTTCTTTATCATTCTTCCCACCAACTTCCCCCATCACCCCTTCCCACCCCCAAAAGATATTTCTGCCCTGAAACGCAGCACCCCAGCTTCCAGGCTTTTCCTGGCAGAACCACAGAGACCTCCTTAGGGCAGAGAAGGGGACTAGGGAGGCTGGGCCCTACAGAGCCGGGGCAGGGCTGTTCCCATAGCCCGCAACCTAAAACCTTCCTTCTTGCTGTCCCCGAGACTGTGTAGGAGGCTCCCAGCCCCAAGCTCAGGGGAGGCAGAACCCTCTGGATCACTTGTCTATGGGTTTCCTACTGCTGGGAACTGAGCTAGAACACAGGGAGGCCCTGTCTCTCCCAGGAAACCAGTCCTCCCAGACCCTGTCTCCTCACCGGGGGCAGCTCTGCAGGGCCCAGGCCCCTCACTTCCTGCCTTGCCCCCCAGCACCTTTCTCTGCCCCCAGGCCTCTGCGGTTCTCGTGCCAGGGAGAGTCAGGAAGCTGAGGAGATGCTGTGCTTCAGAGCAGAGATATCTTTTGGGGGTGGGACAGGGTGATGGGGGAAGTCGGTAGAAGAGTGATAAAGAAAAGTATCAATCAGAAGGGATGGAGGAAGCGGGGTGGGCTTCCCTGGAAGGCCCTGTGGGCAGCGCCTCCCCAGGGGAGTGATGGAGAGCTGGCCACAGGAGGCCACCGCTGGTGTTGGCCTCTGCCCAGCCCCTTGCTCCCCGGTGATCTCTGGAGAAAAGAATGGAGACCCAGGAACATCAGGAGGGGTGGGAAGCCTGCAGATATCTGAGGACACACACGTCCATGCTCAGGGAGACACAGCGCCTGTGCCACCATCCAGGGGCTCAGGGAGGCGGTGGGAAAGGAAAGGAAAGAGGCTGGGGTGTCTGAGCAACATTTCGAAGTGGGTTGTCAGGGGAGGCGGAAACTGGATTGGGGGTTGCCAGGGAGAATCTGAGTCCAGCTGTTGGAAAAGCAGGACCACGCCTCACATATGGGTTTCTGCATGTGGCTGGAACCAAGCATGCTCGCTGGTGTTTGCAGGAGAGAGGGGGTTGTAAACACATGGGGGGAGGCATGCTGGTAGGGTGTTCCCAGGCAGGGCGCCGTGCCAGCCTGCGCCTCATCAAAGAATCAAGGCTGGAATTTCCCTGAAGCTCATTTCCTATCATTAAATCCTCAGTTGAGGACCACAGCTGCCAAATCTGCCCCCCAAGGGCAAGTGCGGGGGCTGGGGGGCGGCACGGAGCAGAGCCCTCCAGGAGTGCCTCGGAGCCCTGTCCGCCTCTCCACCCAGAAGCCCCTCTCCTACCACAGAAGGCTGCATGCCTCCCCTCTGGGGCCCTTCCTCCTTTCCTCCAAGGAAGGGACTCAGGATGAGGGGAGTCACATTTTACTCCAGCTTCAGCACTCATTAATGGGTAACCCCCACATGGGTCTGTTTGTTTGTTTGTTTGTTTCTTTCTTTCTTTCTTTCTTTCTTTCTTTCTTTCTTTCTTTCTTTCTTTTTCTTTCTTTCTTTCTCCTTTCTTTCTTTCTTTCCTTCTTTCTTTTCTTTCTTTCTTTTTTAAGATTCCATTCATTCATTTGAGAAAGAGAGAGAAGACAAAAGCCGGAGGGGGGTGTGCAGAAGGAGAGGGAGAAGCAGACTCCCCACTGAGCAGGGAGCCCAATACAGGACTCCATCCCAGGACCCCGAGATCATGACCCGATCTCACACTTAACCAATTGAGGGGGCCAGGCACCGGCACACCCCTTCCCCCCACCCCTTGCCCCCTAGGATTTTTTAACCTCTCTGGACCCTGTTTCTTCATCTGTATAACGGATGCAGTGAGATATTGTGGGGTCCCCACATGAAGAAGTGAGATGGAGAATGCAAATGTACCCAGCCAGTGTCTGGCACAGAAATGTCCAGTCAAAGTTCATCGTTCCTTCCTCCCCTCAGCCCTCAGGGCCATGTGCCTTCTCCACACACCTTCTGTGGACGAGGCCCCTGGACTGAACTGTTTTCCTCCCCCATGCCCGGCCCTCCCCCCCGGCCCCGCACCAATCAGTCTGTCCACCACACAGAAGGCATGTCCTGGGCCCAGCTTCTAAGGAACCAATGCAAAGAGCAAGTGCAAAAATTCAAGGGAAGACATGGGCAGCTGGGGAAGGCGGCAGATCACCAAACGAAGTGACTTTATTGGGGACATCCATCATGGCCCTCTGGTTCCCTGCTGATGCGTGCACACTGTGGACAAACTAGCTCGGCGCCAACTAACTGCAACTGGGGGCACAAAAACTAGTGCTAGGAACCAAATGCCTGCATATTAATTCACTGACAGAGCCACAGTCCCCAGGCACCTGGACCTGTCTTTCCCGGCCTTCAGAATTGGATGGCCAAGTGTGGGATCAGAACAAGGCCCCGGGGATGGGATGATTTCAAAGACTGAATGATAGGCGGAGGCATCCACGCCATCTTGGGACACTCCAGCCCCACCGCCTGACCCCTGAGGATTTTGGGACAGAGCACCAACTGTCCTGCACAGCCTAGAGACCACGACCCAAGTTGGGTCTCCCTGGAAGCCCCATTCATAACAAGGGGGAAGTCTCCCCTCTGTTGGCATTCACCGCCCCCCCTGTGGGGGGGGGGACAGAAGACAATGCAGTTAGGTCCCTAAAATCATTTGCAATCTTATCTGTCCTCCTGAGATTTCACCCAGGTCTCCTTAATTGGATTTGGGATATTTACAGACAGACAGTCTCCTAGGTAATTTCTACAGAGGGCTAATATCCTCTTGTAAACCGTGTTTCTTCCTAATTGAATTCTCAGAAGGCAATGTTAACTTCAAGGTACTTGGTTGTCAGGTCCAAGTTCCGCCCACGTGGGGCAGTATTAAGGCCCAGAGGAGGAAAGCATAGATCTAAACAGTTCCTACCTCTAAATGGCGCACCACCCAATAGGGAAAACAAAATCAACACGGGTGGTACAGTTGAAGAATGATCCAGGGCTGAGCGGTGTGTGTGACTGTGGGTCTGATCGTAAGAGCGTTCAAGTTCATAGGAGAGATAGCTTAGGGTGGGCTAGAGGAGGCTGGAAAGCCTTTGGGGGAAAGGTAGGATCCAAGGTCTCTTGGGAGGCTCTGTGAAGGGCTGATTTACATAAGAACAGCAGGGGAGATGGGTGGGAAAATGGGAAATCAGGTGGTGTAGATGGAGGGGACAGAGAGAGCAGAAGAAGATCCTGTCCCCATCACGAATGAATGCCTTCCCACTTTTCTTCTTTCTCCCACTGTTCCTGCTGAGCTTCCCCAAACACGAACTGGGTTTGTGGAGAAGCCCACCAGGCCCTGCAATTAACACAGACCCGGCAAGTGCCCATCCCCCCAACCGCCACCACCACCCCCTTTTCCTCCCCTCTCATACGCCTGCCCCAGTTCAGCCACAGAGCTAACATCCACTAGCCGGAAGCCCTGTCACAGAGGGAGGGCAGGGGAGCCTCTGCCCCAGCCCAGAAGCAACAGCCCCGTGCCTTCCACCTGCTGCCCCGGCTGTGGGCCTGATTCAGCCCGGAAACCAGCTCAGTGTGCCAGACACAACAGGACCTCTTCCCCTTACCTACGGTCCCTTGGGGTTCGCAGAAATGATAACAGGGAGTTTCCGAGTCAGGGGCTTTCCATCCAGGATCTGCTGCTGCCTCCCACCTCGGCCACTGCCACAGAGTGCGTGGCATGCCCCTTCCTGAAAAGATAAACACTTGAGGACGCGGGTCCCCGAGGCTGTCCTGAGAGTTCAGCCTTCTTGATACATCCAGAGCCGAACGGGTTCTGTCGGCACTAGTCTAAAGCAGGAGCTCAGAATGAGAAGGCCTCCCCACTACATTTCCTAGACCTCAAAGCTCTCCTGTTGGTCTCTAATTCTGCTGGTGCCCCCTCTGAAGGAGCAAGACCGTGGACTTGAGACAATTGCCCTTCTGCTTCCCCAGATTGCCTGATCCTTTGACAGGGCTGGCCTGTACGGGGAGGAGGGAGAGGTCTCCAGCTGCAGGGCCCCGAGCTCCCGCCGACCCTGGCATGACCCACAGAGGCCGTCTGGGTCTGGGGCCAGCCCTCCAGGGTGGTGAGCTGGCCGGCTGGGCCGTACTCTGGGAAAGAGGGAGTGTGCCTCAGGGAGCCCGTTGTCGGTTCAGGCTGTGAATAACGGGGGCCTCATCACCACCCCAGAGCTGCAGGGGCAGGAGTACCCAGCACAGGGGCTGACTAAGAGAGCAGGTCCGGGCGGGTGGGTGACAGGCACAGAGCAGGGAGGCTCCGCCAGGCACCAACACAGGGCAAATCCCTTGGCCTGCTCTTTGGTGTTGTCCCTTCCCCACAGGCCCTTCTCCCCACAGGACTCTGCTTCTCCGGGCTGACACTTTCTCCCCGTCCTCTCCACGGTGCCCCTCTGCTTAGCCCAAAGGTCGGGTCCCTGGACCCTTGGCTGCCTGCCCCAGGCCTCAGATATCCTTGGCCAGATGCCTGATCTCCCAGATCACTCAAGAGGCATTTGGTACACCCCTCCTGGGAACTCCTTGTCTTTATAACTGCTTTTCCCCAGAACAGGGCCCTAAATCCCTCCAGGGCCAGAGCCCTGGCTCCAGCCCAGCACCTTTACCTGCCCCACAGGCAGAAAAGGCAATAAAAGCCACTCTCCGAGAACACTTGCAGATGACAGCAAGGATAGTGACTTCTTACAGGTCTAGCCCCCGGGCTGGCTCTCGCAGGGGCCTTCCCGAGCTTTTTATGTGTCCCTTGTTGAGGCATTCGAGGCCTGTTCTGGCTTATCTGGCCCTGAAGGTGAAGACGGTCCCTCCGTGCTGGGGACGGACCAGGTTTTCATCTCCTCTCTGCCTTCCCCACCCATGTCCAAGTCCAGCCTGAAGTCCACGGTCAACAGATAACCAGCCCACAAACATGAACGGCGCCCAGAAACTGCTAACAGAGCAGAGAGGTCAAAGGGCAGAGTGGCACGTCCTCCTCCCCAGCCCCCTCCAGGGCCTGCGGCTCCCTGTCACCAGTGACCCAGGCTCGAGGCCTCGGGGAAGACTGCCAGGCAGATTCTTCCTAGTGTGATGAGACCCCTTGCCTCCAAAAGCCACCTCGGAGCCACAGGAGTCTGAAATCACACACCACCCGCTGGGCTGCGGGTGGGGGTGTCTCAGGTTGTAATCTCAGTCCCGGAGAGGTACTGGACCAAGACCCAGACGTCACCATTCCCGAGCAAGTGTGGCCGGGGAGAGTGTGAAATCATCACAGCTTGAGTGGGAACCAGTTCCTTGCTCAGCAGCTGTTCTGGGGGGAAGGAAGGAGGCAGGGGTGGGAAGGGGAGCCGTGGGACCCAGTGAAGGGGAAGCCTGGGCCCATCCCGGGCTGGGGGTTTAGGGGAACAGGCATGTGGGGGATCCCAGGGGGACAGCTGAGGCACTGAAAAGCCAAATGGAGGCAGATTAAGAGCTGAGGGTACCGGAGCCAGCTCTTCTCATTAGCTGAGTGTCCTCAAGCAAGAGCTCCAACTCCCCTAGTGTGGGTCCCCTGTGGGTCCAAACAGCACCACTCCTGGTCCCTGAGCCAGAAGAACGCAGGTACTGAGCGTACAATAGGGCCTGGTAGACAGCCACCATTCTGCACAACTTAGCCATCGGTACGGCTGCAGTTTGGGGAAGGGACCTTTTCCCTGAATCTCTACAGAAGAGGCATGCAGACCCCAACACCTTAGGAATAAATGGATGCGCAGGTCAGAAACTGCCTGAACCCATCGACAGGGGCACCCATGAATCCAGGCAGCCTGGCGGGAGTTTTCGGATGCTCAGCATCCTCCTTCCCCTAGACTCGTCAGCGTGGGAGGCTGGGATGCATCCCGGGGCACTGGGAGGCTGGGATGCAGCCCTCTTGGGATGTCTCTTTCCATCTCTTCCAGATGTAAGCTCCTTCTGGGCTCCGAAAGAGGAAGGAAGCGCCCCCTCTGGCACTGCACACGGTTGGGGACCCTAAGCTGGCCTCCACCCTGGCCTGGTCTGGCCTGCATCCCAAATGGAGCCCCCCACAGGCTCTGACCTCCGCAAATCCTGCCCTAGAACCTAGAGTTGTCTTACTTGGTTTCCGGCAGCCCACTGGCCATTCCAGGCAGGGACTATCCTAGCCTCTGCATGCCTGGCTTTCTTCGCCAAATGCTCCTCCAGTTCTGCCTTTGGCCTCCCTCTGATCCTCCTGACCTTGGCAGGAGATTCTGTTTTTCCCCTATAGGCACTCATTGGCCTTAGACAGATGGGGGCTGGGGACCACTTCTCCCAGTTGTCGCAAAGCAGGACCCAGACCTCTTGCTTTCCACGCCAGCATCCCTACCTGGCAGACAGCTCATGAGGGGGCTTCCCCAGGCTGCGGGTTGTTTACCTGCTCGGGGCAGGAAGGCCCTGTCCCGTTCCTTGCCCCCTTGCTCTCTGGAGGGTGACTCTGTCTCCCATGTATTGTTTTCTTTCCGGTGGAATTTTGCTCTTGAGGACTCAATGTTCTGTCTTCCTACTCCGCTGCTGCCACCACCGCCAGGCCTCACATCCTGGTTTCCTCCTGTCCAGACAGTGCTGGCCACTGGCCAGGACCTCGACCATTCATGGCAAGGACAGGGGTTGAGGACAGCGAAGGGTGAAGCAGGAAGTGGGAAGCTGACCTTCCTCTTTGGTCAGGGCCTCGGGCCTCTTCTGTGGGGCCTGTGGTGTGTCCGCCGTGGGTGGGCGAGCCCTTCCCCCACAGGGGGCCGTGTGAGCGCAGGGAGAAGCCTGGGGTGGACACATGGAGAGGTTTCACACAGCTCGGGACACACCCTCCATCCTGGGACTTCATAATCCCCAACTGGTTTCCCCTGTGATTTGGTGCAAGACCCCCCCCGCTCTAAGGGAGTCAGGGAGGCCTGGTAGACAGGCCAAGACTGAGGCCAGTCTCCAATGTGGTCACAGGGCAGGCGGTGGAAGATGGAGGTGACAGGCAGGAGTGCCCGGCCTGTGCCAACTCCCCTGCCCTTGGCACTTCCTGTGGGGTTGCACAAGGTCGGGGGAAGGGGCAGGTGCGGATGGGGTTGGCTCATGCCTCTTCTTTCCTGCGCTGGACATTGGCCCACCTGGCGGCTCCAGGAAAGAGCCCAAGTCTGATTCCTGGGGAATCAAAGGCACCCCAGGTCAGCCTGCCCTGCCAGCCCCGGAGCCCTTGTCAGGTCTGAACTGCTTGACCTTGCCACCTCAGCTCCCCTAACCCCTGCAGCCCCGGCTCCTTCCCTCAGCACCCCCAGCCCCAAGGCAGAGCTGTGATGCGAGTAAGTTACTCACTCTGCCTGCATCAGCCTTTACTCCCAGTCCTGCTATTTCCTGACACACTTTGGGGGGGGGTGCACAGCAAGGCTCCCTAGGCAAGGGACTCAGGAGGAGGGCATCGTATAATTCTGGGTCCTGGACGATGAGGCGCTGCCAGCCCTAAGCACCTGCTTCAGATCCAAGTTCCTAACGCGGTGACCATGCTTTCATCAGGCATCCACAAGAAGCCTGGTCCTCTCCTGCCAGCTCCAGACAGGGGCCAGAACCCTTGGTGGCCCGCCTCGCCCCAGTGAGGCTTTGTCCGGCCCCATCAGCTGAGCTTCTGGGGTTCCTTATGAGGGCCCGATTAGATGACCCCCCTCTAGCACAGGGGTCCTAGTCTCCACTTGGGAGCCGAGGGGCTCAAGAGAGGACACACAGGAAGAAAAATGAACCAAGTTTGTTTTTGTTTTTGTTTTTAAAGTAGGCTCCATGCCCAGCATGGAGCCCCACGCAAGGCTCAAACTCACAACCCTGAGATCAAGACCTGAGCTGAGGTCAAGAGTCGGACATTTACCCGACTGAACCACCCAGGCGCCCCAGGAACGCAGGTCTTAAAATCAACTTAAAATCAACCTACGGGGCACTTTCTCTGTATGGACAGATACACTCGATCACTTCGCCCACGCTGTCCTTTGAAATCCTGACGACACTCTCGTGAAAATGGCCTCCTCCTCCCCACTTTGCAGAAGAGAAAAATGGACGCTCAGAGGGACCAAGGAAGCTGCCCAGACGCTCCTGCAGGTCCTCGGGCCGCATCTGCCTCTTTCTACAGAAGGCGTCTAGTTCTGAGTCGTGGTGTCTGTCTTAGAGAGAAGGAGGCTCTAGGAAGGAGTCGGCAGTGTCTGGTCACAGGGGCGACCGTCAGAGAAGCTGGTGTCGAGAGCAAGCACGCTGCGTCCATTCTCCCAGACCCAGCTGCAAACCCTGGGGAGGCTATGGAAAGGGTCACAGGCCGTGGTAGAACCAACACACCAGCAGCCCGACTGCATTACTGCTCATGAAGCCAGCTGCTCCCCGAGTCGCCCGGGGTGACTCAGAGGGAAAGACATGCAGAGAGAGCCTGCTTCCATATGGCAAGGAAGTGAGGGAGAGGGATGGTCGGTGACTCGCGAGGTCCCTGACTCCAGTGGCAAATTCCATCTGTGTGATATCACGCAGGCTGCTTCATCCTTGGGACCTCTGAAACCCACAGGGCCCCTGCCGACCCGGGGTCACTATCTCTCTGGGCATTTGTTCAGAGAAGCAGTAGTGTCCAGAGCCAGGCACCAAACCAGACTAGAACGAGTATATGTATTTCAAGGAGCTAGAAGGCGGGCACAGAAAGAGCAGAGGCCTGCTCATCTTTGGGAGAGCAAGACGGGGGCAAGAAGCCTCAGCCAGAAGAGAAAAAAACTGCTCCCTGGAGAGGAAGGCATGGAGAGAGGGTGGGCGCCTTTTCTTCTCTTCCCCCAGGCGGCTCTGCGCCTCTCGGGCCCACCCCATCCCTGCGGACCTCCCGATTTCCTCGCTGAGCGCAGGTTGCCTCTCCTGGCAGCATCAGTCCCTCTGGCTCTGGGGACGCTTCCCCCCATGTTCGAGCCTGCGCCCTGATGGCCTGGCCCACAACTTGGCATAGAGACAGGTGTACGTTTTAATCTATTGATCACGTACGCATTAAATTTTCTGCCCCAGTGTGTCCGTTCCTTCAGGGAGGGAGAAGTGTCATTTTCTCTAAATCACACCAACGAACATTCGTTGTCAATAAATATTTGGCCATCTCTGAGAAGTCAAGATTCACACAACAGCTGGGGTAAAATAAAACAGGATGTGTCCAGAGAAAGTTACAAAGGGAGTTTCAGGAATTCAGAGAACGAGGAACAAGTTCTGGTAAGGATGAAAGAAGTGAATCAGAGCTGGACAATCCACATACGTGAGTAAAGAGAAATGGAAGGTGGCCCTGGGGTGTCCCTGGGGTGCCCCACAGGCACGCACTGCCTCGTTCTGGCTGACACCAGCAGACCCTGTGGCTATGGCTACCCCAGAAGTTGCACACCCCACCCTTTTCTGCTCATCAGACTTCCCCTTGTGACCATACTGGGCCCCATTTGCTCCCTCTGCCTCTTTCCCCCAAGAGAGGAGACTTATTCTTGCCTGGGGGCTGTGGGGGTCTTGGTGCTCATTGAACAGCGACATTATGAGAGAGCCCCAAGAGGACATAAAAACGCCCCTCGGGCCCCCCCCCAGGACATAAAAATCAATGAGACACGGCGACGGCACAGTAGGCTTGCTGAGTACAGACATGATCGAGGGACACGCGAAGTGTGTGCAAGAGCTAAAGTGTATGGGGACTCGAGAAGGGATTGGGGACATGGGTGGTAGAGAATGGGTCAAGAGGGCAGAACTAGAAGAATCGGTCAAGCTCCGTTGGGTTTTTACCTTTTGCTAAAACAAGCTCCCCTCCTTCCCTCTATGCCCAGGGGGATCGGGACAAGTGTCTAGTGCCAGGGATGTGTGACCCCACAGCCCAGAGAGCAAGATCCTCCTAAGATTTAAAATCGGCAAAAGCAGCCAGAGGTTCCCCATCAGGCAGGGGGGGCGGCAGTGGGAAGACGTGGCCCAGAGCGGACAAGGGGCGCTGGCATTTGACGCCAACGCTCGCCCAGGGCCAAGGGAGGCGAACAGAACATCTAAGATCAAGGAGCTCGTGTTGCATCAAGATTAACAGCTCGAGCTGTCTGGGTTCCTGTTCTGGCTCTGTCCCAACCAAGCGTGGCTGGCTGCCACTTAGTGAGAGCCTAGAACATGCCGCACGTTCACAGGCAATATTTCGAAAGACGGGGATCATTCTCAGCCTCTCTGTAAACTGTCATCTACACACCTATCTACGGAAAAGAAGACCAATCCATCCAAAGGTTAAGTTGTGCCTGAGGACACATAACCGGCAAGGTGTCAGATCCGCGTGCCCAGGTGGGTCTGTCTGCGGCAGTGACTGCTCGTCCCCCCACCGGACGGCGCCGTGTGGCCTTGCACACTTCATGCCCCTCTGTAGACCTCAGGGCCCGGGCCTGCAAGTTTGAAGGACCACCAGACTAAATGGTTCTCTGTGCGCCCTGCTCTGAAACGCTGGGATAGAATTGCAGAAGAAAAGCAGCCGCGGACAAGCGGGGCTAGGAGATGGGGTGGGGGCTGCCCTTCTGCCTTCTTCAGGCCGTAGGTTTGTAGGAGTTTAAGGAAAGAAGGCCAGCGGTGGCCACAGAAGGGAGAGGGGGTTGTGGGGGCAGAAGAAGGGACATCGGCCCATGGCACCCGTGTGAGAAGGGACCCTGGACACGCCAAGGTGGCCGGTGCCTGTCGGGGTCCCAGGGGCATGATCTTAAGCGAGGAGAGGGCTGGAGACAGGCCACTCACCCCAGCTCACTCCCGGGAGAGGGGCCGAGCCAGGCCAGCCCAAACACAGGCTATTTTTGGTGTTGTGTTGTTTGGAGAGCAACCAGGCCAGAAATAGTGCTGTGAGTTAGTAGGACCCTGTCTTGCTCCCACCCCCGGCTCTCCCAGTGAAATCACCAAGAATCAGGAGGCGGCCCCAACATTCCAGGGAGCCTGTGTAACTGATAGGGGGCAGCGCTCTCCTCCCCTCAGGAAGACTTGGAGCAGAGCATTTGACTGTAAAAGGGCTTCTGCAAGAGGAAAAGCCAGGGAAGGGGGACTGAGTCAGAGAGAGCAGAAGAGAGAGAGGGGGGAAGTGGGAGACATCTCCCATGGCCGAAAATAGGGGCGGAAACCTCTAGGTCAAGGATTGAACAGGGAAGTCAAGAAGAGGGAGTCCCAGGGAGAAGAAAGGGAAAGTGCAAAAGCCAGTGGGTGGTGGTGGTGGGAGAGCAAAGGGAAAGCAAAGAGGAAGAGAGGAGAGCAGGCCAGAGGGCAGTGAGGAGGCAGGAGGCGAGGGTGCGGGGAAGACCCGCTGCTCTGAGGCCAGAAGTGAACCAGGGCTGCTGGGGCCTGTGGGGGTGGGGTGGGGACAGTCACGGAAAGTGTGACTCTGGTCTAGTCACGAACCACCTGCTGGCGGACAGATGGCTACATCTTTCCCAATGGGCTGGAACTGAAACTTCCCCAGAAATTCAGTCTTATAACTCACCCTCTTATCTCTGACTCTCTGGGAATCAAAGATCGAGCAATTTCAAAAGCAAGGACTTTCCTCTTTCTGTCTGTTTGACCCCTTACAAAAGAGCCATGGCTTGAGCAAGGTGATTGGGTCAAGGCTGTTCGCTTGGGGTTCAGGAAAAGGAGGGAAAGTGACGGCTCCTTGAGTCAGGATGGATTCTGAGAAGGGCGTCGCATGGATGTCTGTCGGGGGGCGGCAGGGGACCCGGTTGCACCGAGATGTGTGGAAGGTCTCCAGAGGACAGACAGGGAGGAAGCAAGGCCTGACCACACAGAGGAGTGACAGGGACCAGGGTCAAGTCTGGGTTTAGATCATCTAGCAGCCCTAGCTCTTCAGAAAGTCAAAGGAAGAGTCAGAGACCCCAGCATGGGACCCAGTGACACTGGGCCTTGCCTCGGTTTCTAATTTACAGCCACCAGATACCTAGGAGTTCCCTCCAGTTTGCGAAAAACCCTTTAAGGCAGCCCTTTGTAAAGTGAGCCCGCGTAAATCACGTCCTCGCTCTCCCCAACCAGACACAGAGCTGCTCCCTTCCAGGCCTGGAAACAGGGTATCTTTTCTGGAATGCCATCAGGATCATCTGTCAGGTCCAGGAGCAGGGATGGAACCAGTCACTGCCCTGGCAGGAGCCAGGCTGTCCACAGAAAGCTGCAAGAGCTTTTAGGCTAAGGCCTGGCCAGGTGAGGCTGGGTGAGGGATGATGGCTCCAGGTATGGTCAACGGAAGAAGGGAAGGAGGCTCAGCTCAAAGAGGCCACAGAGGACGGGCAGTGGGCGCCTCCAGGGACCCTCTGCCAGCTGCGTCTCCACCCACTGCCCCCCTAACTTGGGGCTTGGCACTCCCACCCCTGATACCCACATCCATCCCCCTTGAACCCCCAGGGGTGGAGGGTGGGACACTGGGGGCATTGGGGGGGGTAGGAGATGGGTTGAGGGCTGTGCATCTGTCTTCTCCACTTGAGAGACGTCAGGAGCAATGGCCTCCTCACGCTTAACCACTCTCTCAGGGACTCCAAACCAGACCAACAGAGGAAAAGGACACAAACAAGAAGAACTTACATGGGAACGGTCCTGTGCTAGAAAAGGGTGGGTGATCCTAACTTTCCGACTGAGGTTTGCCCTTCTTTCCCTGCCACCCCCTCCCCACCTGACTCCCAGGGGCAACGGAGAAAACAAACGGAGGCGGAGGGAGAGGACAAGTGGGAAAAGCCGTCCAGCTGTGGTTGCCCTTGGCATCTGCTTACTGAAAAAATCCAAAACAAATACCCCGACGCTTCCACCCACTTAAACTTCCTGTGATTCTGCTATCGGCTGTCTCCATGGATACTCCCAGCTGAACCCCACCACCTACACCCAGCAAGACAGTGTGTGGACCGGCAGGTCAAAGGCTGTATCTCCCCACCCAGCCACCCCCTCTGCCCACAACAGCCTGGGCACGTGGCCAGATCCCGCCAACCCCCCTGATGGCCGACTTCGGTCCCACACACCAGCTTCTAGCCAACTGATTGTTGGGTCACTCCTCCACCTCCAAGCCCCAGTGGCCTAAAGGCACACCCCACAATCCTGCCACAAATGGACTCTCTCACTGGCCCATCCAGCCCTACAGGCTGCGTCTTGGGGAAAGGATAAGATGGAATTCTCCCCAGGCTCCAAATTCCTTGCCAAGGCTTTCCCCATTAACCTCTGGTCCCTCTCACCTTCCATCACCCCACCCAGCACACTCAAACCCCCTCCAGACACAGCTGTTGGCACACAAGAGAGCCCCGGGGGCACCGTGAGAGTCTGGACACGTGGGACAGTCAGCTGTGTATCATCGACGGGCTGGCGGGCCCTCGGCAGGGAGGAGGGGAAAAAAACGGAAGGGAGTCCTCTGTGTACTCATGTCCTAGACAGTCAAAACCCAGACAATCACATGGCACGCTCCATGCCCTCTGGCCGCGGGGATGAGGCCAAGAGGAGGAAGGCGACCTGTTTCTCCAAAAGAAAAGGAAGAAACGTAAACTTTCTCCCCAGCCGAGCACGGGGGAGGGTCACTGCAAACACGGGGTATTTGGGGCTGTCTGGCCCTGCCAGGGCTCAAGCTGGCAGATCATCCCCAAAGAGAGGGACACAGGCAGAGGGGAGCAAGTCCAGGGAGGCCCCTGGGCCAAGGCAAGCAGGGTTTGCTCAGTTGTTCCTGTCCCCTCTCGCACACGTACACACACAGAGCACACGCACACACATGCCTCAGCAAGTTTGGCAGAGGGAGGTGCGGAGGGGGCCTGGCCGGGCTTCCAGAGCCAGAAAGTGGGTGGGGCTGAACCATGAGTTCATCTGTTTCCTGCCCACAGCGGTATAAAGGGAGGTAGCAGGCTCCCAAGGAACACAGTGGCGTCTGGCTGCAGGGCTCAGAGCACTGTCAAGGGAGCCACACCCCCTCTGGGGCAACAGACTCGCCACGGTCTGCAGCAGCAGCAGCAGCAGCAGCAGCAGGACAGACCACCGATCACAAGGCACCTTTGAGAACTTGAGAACTTCAGGTAAGGGAAAAAAACCAAACCTCTCCTGCTCTTCCTCGGGTTAAGGTGAAGAACGCCCCTTGGCGAAATGCCCTCCGCGAAATGCCCTCCATCCACGATCCCCACTTTTCCTCTTTTCTCCCGGCTGGAGACCCGCAGACCTGAGTTGATGTGAGGTGGCCGGACCCCACCCCCAACCCCACTGCCCAGAAACAAGGGCCTGGACTCTCTGTCCTTCTGCGTCAGGACTCACCTCCCTCCTCTGGAAAGGGGCTTTTCATGCCTGCTAACTTGAATGAATGAACGGTGGTGAAAGCATTAGAAGATAATTAAATGCATTATGCAAACCAAAGGAATTATTATAATTTAGCCTTCTGCCCTCCCCCCCCGCCCCCCACAAAGGGAGAGACACTGCGGGTGCTGCTAGGGGTTTGGGAGAGTCCCACAGGTAGAAAGAACTGCACCTAAGACTCCCAGGGGCTGAGACAGAGGGGAAAGGCTCAGAATCGGGGGCCCTCAGCATTCCTGAAGGACTCTCGTCTTTATGTTCATGCATCATCTGCCTGCGGCAAACACAGGGAGCCTGGCCCGTGGCTGGGGGCCCCACCCACCCACCCACCCACCTTCCAGAACTCTCCCCTCACCAGATCCTCTTCCACTTGCTCTAGGATGCAGATGTCTCCAGTTTCTGCCTGCCTTGCCCTGGGCCTGGCCCTCATCTTTGGTGAAGCATCGGCCTCCTACCCCCGCCGGACTCGGGCGGCGGAGCTGGCCACAGACTTTGGAGTGAAGGTGTTTCAGCAGGTGGCACAGGCCTCCAAGGACCGCAACATGGTTTTCTCCCCCTATGGGGTGGCCTCCGTCTTGGCCATGTTGCAGCTGACAACAGCAGGAGAGACCCGGAAGCAGATCCAAGAGGCCATGCAGTTCCAGATTGATGGTGAGAGATGGGGCGGAGCAGGGGGCGGGCACTCGCCTTGACTTCTCGGGACAGGGGCATCACCAACCAGAAGCAGGGGGACGGCCAGCCCCAGCTGAGCCGAGCCCCATCTTCCCAGCACATCCTGCGTCACGGGGCTCAGAGTCGGTCACCAGGGGTACAGGCCAGGGGATGTGGCGTAAAGCAGATGTGCCTTACCACTTATTAACTGCATGACCTTCATGCCCCGTGGACGTGTTGCCTCATCTGCAAAATGGGGACAATAAAATGATCTCCCGCACAGAGCTGCTGTAAGGGTTCAATCAAATTATGTGGGTGAAATGCTTCTCATCGCTATTAAGCCAATAAGAAGAAAATGTAGGGTTCATAACTTAAAGGTAGAGAAAAATACTCGAACCCATAAAAGGGTTAGGACCTGAGATTTCTGAGGAAAAGAGGGAGATGAAGAAGAGATTAAGATCTAGAAGGAAATCCCCCTCCAGAGACCCCAGGGGAGAAGAAGAGCCCCATCCAGATGGGCAGGATTGGGCTTCTCATGGGGGAAGGTGGCCCGATGGGGGGCCCTTGGCTCAACATAAGCTAATGTGTCCTCTCTGTCCTGTCCGGGCGCAGAGAAGGGCATGGCACCTGCCCTCCGGCAACTGTACAAGGAACTCATGGGGCCGTGGAATAAGGATGAGATTAGCACTGCGGACGCCATCTTCGTCCAGCGGGATCTGAAGCTGGTGCACGGCTTCATGCCCCACTTCTTCAGGCTGTTCCAGACCACGGTCAAGCAGGTGGACTTCTCAGAGGTGGAGAGAGCCAGGTTCATCGTCAACGACTGGGTGAAGAGACACACGAAAGGTGAGCCGGCAGGGAGAGGAGGCCCGGCCCGAGGGCCCACAGAGGAAGGGGATCTGGAAAAAATTCCCGGCATCCCAGCCTCTCCTTGTCAGCGTGCTCTTCTCCATGGACAGGTCAGGCGCTCTAAGAATCAGAGCCTCTTTGTTTTCATAAGTAGGCCCTCCCATGAACTATCTCTAAGGGCAGCCCTCAAAAGGGCTGTGAGATGTCATAAGAACGGTAACAACCACAGGAAGCAAACACAGCTGTCCTAGACTGCGGCTTAGGGAGCAAAGTGAGGGAAAACCCAAAGTAAGGGAAGACATCGTCTCTGAGTCTGATCCTGGACAGGATCCCAGGGCCGGAGCATGTGCTGAGCGGGAAGCTCTCCCGAGACTCCTAGGAAGACGGAACGGGTTGAGCACAGCTAGACCAGCTCACTTACACCCCCAGTCTGCCTCCTGACCAGATCCCCTCAAAGACCCACATCCAATCTGAGGACCAAAGGGAGCCAGCTAAAGGACTAAACCTATCTGGCCCCATCACCACTCACCTGGCTTTCTCATAGGCATGATTGGCGACCTACTGGGCAGAGGGGCCGTGGACTCGCTGACGCGCCTGATGCTGGTGAATGCCCTTTACTTCAACGGCCAGTGGAAGACGCCCTTCCCCGAGTCGGGCACCCACCACCGCCTCTTCCACAAATCTGATGGCAGCACCGTCTCTGTGCCCATGATGGCTCAGACCAACAAGTTCAACTACAGTAAGTTCAAGACCTCCTTCCAAAAGTCCCAGCACTACCCTACCTCATCCCCCCACCCCCGGTGTTCCCCTCCCAGGGAGGAGAAAGCCCCGAATGTAGCCCAGCTTTGCCAAAGACTTCCCAAGCAGGAGCTGTTGGGATAACGGGAGCAGCCAAAAGTGGCTTTAGCTCATGCAAGACGAAGCTGACATCCAGAAAGTCCCTCCAGCCCACGTATGACCACGTGACCCCTGTCTCCGGTCCCCGAGTGTTTCTAGTGTGGTTACAAGGGGGGCTCACAAATCCTGCTGGGGGAAGGCCTGTACAGGTGGACATTGAGATGAAGGAGAGAAGAATGGGGATGAATTAGTGGCTGGGTGTGGGGAAGAGGGGAGTGAAGGCCAAGAAGGCCAAAAGGAGACAGGGTCACCAGAAGATACAGAATTAGCAGAAGAGGAGGAAAATGGGGATTAAAAACTCTGACTGGGGGAGCCTCCAAAGCCCAGGTAGAAAGCTGGCTTCCAGAAAGAGCAGAGGAGACAGAACTCATTGAAAACCCAGTGCTGGGTGAAAACCAACAAGAGCAGAAGCCATTTTCAGTGCGCCGATCCGATCCGGTGTCTTTGCAGCCGAGTTTTCTACCCCCGAAGGCCATTACTATGACATCCTGGAATTGCCCTATCACGGGGACACGCTCAGCATGTTCATTGCTGCTCCCTATGAAAAAGAGGTGCCTCTTTCTGCCCTCACCAACATCCTGGATGCCCAGCTCATCAGCCAGTGGAAAGGGAATATGACCAGACGGCTCCGCCTCCTGGTTCTGCCCAAGTAAGTCACCCCTGGCTCTCACCACCCTTGCCAACCTTCCAACCCCCCTCTATGTGCCCCCTCCCCTTCCCCAGGGCTCCCTGAACGGCCCACCCCCACCTCCAGTTTCCCAAATGTGACATTTGCAGGGCAGGGACATGTGTGGGAAGCTGATGGGAAACACGCCGGCCTGGGTTTGATTAAGATTCCTGTCATCCTCCCTCCTCCTGTTTCCACTGGAGGGCGGCGGGGAGTTTTTCTAGACCGTGCCCCCACGCTTACTCTCAGAATACCCGGCTAAAACCAGCCAACAGAAGAGCCAGAGAAATGGTGCTGGAGCGGGGAATAGATCAGCCTTTGAAAGACCCTCTCCCACCCACCTCGGCTCAAGTCAACATCCAAACAATGGAGACAAAAGGAGCGGGAGAAGCTTCTAGCTGGCTTCCAACAAAGCAGATTTTTTAAATCCTCCCACAGAAGCACAGAGGGTGGAGAAAGCTGAGACTGGGTCATTCCGGAATGATAGGGAAGCCTCCCACCACACTTACCCCAAATTTCCAGATGCTGTAAAGCCAGGCTTGGGGAAAGGGGAGAATTTGCCCCTCCCCACCACGCCCCCATCCCTAGAAAGTGAAACCCGAGGTAATGAGAGCCCCATGGGAAGAGGGGGAAGCCAGACCCTCTCTGCTGGAGTCCTCTTCACAATTAGCTTCCAGAAACATAATCTACAGACCAGGTTCTCGGCGGCTGGGAGATGGCAGAGAATGTTCATTGCTATTAGAACTTACAAACAGATTTGAAAAGACCAGCCTCCCTCCGCTTTCACATCCGTCCCCATCCTGTCGGGCCTCCAGCCGGGCCGGGACGGGACTACACTGGCAGGGCCGCAAGGGGCGGCCTGAGCCTGAGCTGTTCCCTGCTTCTGTTCCCAGGTTCTCCCTGGAGAGTGAAGTCAACCTCCGCGGGCCCCTGGAGAACTTGGGGATGACCGACATGTTTAGGCCAAACCAGGCGGACTTCTCAAGTCTTTCAGGTAGGAGAGTTTCCTTTCCCTTTCTTCTGCTGGCCGACTGTGGGGCCCCTAAGAGGACAGAGGAGTGTGTCTCTGAAAACCCCAGCTCATCTACCCTCGGATCTGTTTGTGTTTCAGATCAAGAGGCCCTGTACGTGTCACAGGCGCTGCAGAAAGTGAAGATCGAGGTGAACGAGAGCGGCACGGTGGCGTCCTCCTCCACCGGTGAGTCGCTCCACCGGGGTGGGCGGGTCTCTGCCCAGGGCTGCCAGGAGGGACCGACGCCTGGGATGAACCCCGTGGCCCTGCTCTACCAGCCTCTCCTCGCAGAGTGACACCCCTCCCCCCACCCCTGGTGCCAAGGGCATCGCCCCGACCCCACCAGAGTTTCTTGGCCTAGAAGGTGGGCCCACTTGGCCGGCGAGCTGGGTCCCTCACCGGATGGCTCCAGAGGTCCCCTGAAGGTGAAAAGACCCCCCAAAGGAAGCCTGGCTTCTTCTCCCAGTGGCTAGTCAGCTTAAGGAACTTGCTCACCAAGACGCTCTAAAAAGCCTCACATAAATGGCTGTTTTTGAGGAGTTGATAGATCTCAACAAAGCTCCTGGAGGAAGCCAGGCCTCTGAGAACTTCCCGAAACTGTTAAGGCTCACAGCCAGAACCACCAAGCCTCCTAGACCCCCCCCAGGGCTACCATCGGAAGGCCGGTGTCAGGGGATCCCTGCTGATCAGTCCAGGCGCCAGTGCCCAGTCCCTCTGTTCTAGATCATTGTTCCTTCTCTCTTAGCCATCATCGTCTCAGCCCGAATGGCCCCCGAGGAGATCATCATGGACAGACCCTTCCTCTTCGTGGTGCGGCACAACCCCACAGGTGAGCCGGGGCCGCGATGCTCCACTGCCCTCCCCCCCCGCCCCCTGCCCTGTCTTCTCGCCTCAGGCACCAGTCTAGACAGGGTAGACACTCCCTCCTACCCCAAGAGGACTCCAGACAAAGAATCTAGAGCTCTGCTCCACCTCCTCCATTCAGGGACGACGCTCTGTCACCAACAGAGCACCGTGCCAGGACCCCAGCCCTAGCTTAGTCACAACAGCAGCTGTGACTCCAGACAGCTCACTCACGTTCTCACATCTCCGTTCATCCATAAACATGGGGCTGCGTGAGCCGTGCCATTTCTTCCCATTCTCATCTCCCACACGTCTTCCGTCCTCAGGAACGGTCCTTTTCATGGGCCAAGTGATGGAACCCTGACCGTGAGAACAGCAGCCCTCATCTGGGACAGAACTGGAGATATATCCAAGAAGAAGGAACTCTAAAGGAAAAAAAAATTATTTTAATTAATTTTTCTGGTTAAAAGAAGGCATTTGCCCTTTAGAAAAAAAAAAAAAAAAGGTAAATCTTTCGAATCTGCCTCCCAGACCTCAGGCTCTCCCAGGACTGAGGAAGAGGACCTTCAGTGAAACTCCCCGGGGGAGCTCTCCGGAGAGACCTCCGAAGCACAGCTGGGTCTCCACACCAGACTATAAACCTTGGACAACCAATGGCGCAGCTGCTGTGCCCATCCGGGTCTGCAGACCTGGACCCCACTGAGACAGTGGCAGGTTGGGACCCTAAGGCTTACGGGAGCTTTTGTGTGCTTGGTAGGAACGATTTGTGTTCCAGTCACGTTGCTGTCACTCTTGCACTGCCTGCCACTGTTGAGGAGGCTGGCGGCGGGCCAAAGGAGGCCAGTGGGAGAGGCACCCTTTCAGTCCAAGGTCTGCGCTGCCCCAGGTCAGAGGTCCCGCGGGCGGGCAGTGCACCTACCCGTCCCCTGCAGAGACCCGCCCTGACCTGGCCGTCTCCCTCCCCAGAAACAGTGTGCATATATTATTTTGGAGTGTAGGTGACTTGTTTACTCATAGGAGCAGGTTTCTGCTTCCCACTAACTTTATTTTGCAGGAATGGAGGAAGAAAAGTGAGGTGTGTGCCTGGCTCTTGGCTCTAATCTCCTGGTGGGGAGGGTGAGATGCCAGGGGTGTGCTTGAGTATTTATCACATCCTTGTCCTTGTGCGCTTGTGAGAGAGAAAGAGGACTCTCAAGAAGAACGTATTATATGAACTTGCTTGTCATGTTCCTTGGTGGTCTGTGTCTTGCATCTCAGGAGTCTGGCCCCTTGACGAGCTGCCCCTCTGGGCGGCAAGCGTGGTGGGGCCCACACTGCCACCTGGTGGCTTCCCGAGCCCCGTGGCTCCTCTCCCTTCCCGGCCCTTCCACTTGATGGCAAAGACCCCCGCCAAGATTATCTAACTTTAGGGACCAAAAGGATGTGGTGGGTCAGAGAGAGATTACAGCGAGGACAGAGTGGTTTCAAAATTTTCCAATATATTTAGGAACAGGAGAGCAAGGGGCTGCACGACCTAACAGGACAGAACTTTCCCCAATTACAGGGTGATTCACAGCCGCATTGGTGACTCACTTCGATGTGTCATTTCCGGCTGCTGTGTGCAAGCAGTGGACACGTGAGAGAGGGGGAGAGAGATTGAGAGAGAGAGGAGAATGAGAGAGACCATGAGCTCGGACTTAACTACCCTAGCTAGATAATCTTTCTGAAAACCAACGAGCTAGGGGGCACGGTATGAAGACCAATTTGTTGAAGAATTGCACATAGATGTCGAATGAATGAATGTAATCCAAATAGGACCCTAATAACCTCCCCCCCACCCCACCCCACCCCTCGCGCTCTTCAGTGAAAAATCTTTGTTCTTTGTTTGTTTGTTTCTCATAATGCACTGGACAGTGACAGCTACACACAGTACCCATAAGGATACCCAAATGTGGGGTCCAACATTCTTGAAGTTGTGTTGAATCGTATGCTTTTTCACTTTTGATATATAAACAAGTAAAATATTTTTTAAAAATAATAAAATAAATACATTAAAATATTCCAAGAGTCCCCGTCTTTACTTTCCACATTTCACACAGTACAAAATCAGAATCCCATCAGTGCACAGACTTCTCCAGTAAAGGGGATCTTTATGAAACATACAGCCACAAGTCCAAGGCACAAAGACCTCCCCCGGGCGAGTCCACGGAGCTGACCACGGGGCCTCTGCAAGAAGGCCCACGGGATACGTTGTGCAGGGCATAATTCTCCCCCTGGGTGTCACCCTCTAAAAGGAAAGAGGGGTCCTCCGAACACCTTCCACCTGCCCTGACACCTGCTTGTGCGCACTGCCCCTGTGGGTTCCCATCTCTGTTCAGGCCATTGCCTTCCCTGCCAAATGCCCTCGCCCCTGCACCTACCCCACTCCCCACTTCTCAAAACCCAGACCAAGTCCAGCCCCTTGGTGTTCCCATGGGTGACCTGGTCCACACCATCACCCTCTACCTGCCATTTAGCAAGATTTCTTTTTCCGGGTGTGTAACAGTGCTCGTATTCATGTGCGCTCTTTAACTTTGTGTGTGTGTGTTACCCTCACCATCCCCATGTACAGATCGGGTTCCTTTGAAAACAAGGCTCTTTTGTGATATAGACTCTCTTAATAGCCTCCTTAAAACGACCTCCTGGAAAGTCTTTTATTCTCTTCCTCTAGTCTCTTCAAGGCTCTTGCCAGGGGACGTACCTCCCCCAATTAGTTTCTGTTCATATCTTCAAAAACATCATCTTTTAAATTGAAAAAAAATACCAAGAGCTATCTGTCGAAATTGTATGCGGTCCAGCTCCAAAATCCTAAAGACAGGAGTGAGAGATCCAGTCCCCTGGAAACCTAGGTCTTCTCGCTCTCTCTTTCTAATTTTTATTTATTTTAAGGAATCTCTATGCTCAACCTGAGGCCTGAACTCATGAACTCACGATCAGGAGTGAATTCAGAGCGAGCACTGGGTCCCTAGGTCTTGTCTTAATGGGAACTAATTACCATCTGGGAGCTCTTGGTCAAAATGCTGTGTGACAGTTAATAGGCAGTGAGTTCTCCATCACTAGAAATGTTTAAGGAGAGCCAGGATGACCTCTTGGTGGCGCTAGCTTCTGCAGTCAAGGTATACTTTTTAAAACATATTTTAATCTAAATTTAATTTTAAATGTCAGGTGACTTGTGTAAGGGATACCAAACACAAGCTCATAGTAAAACACTCAGTTTGAAAGGTAAAAATAGGAACTTAATTGGTCCCCAGTTTCTTCGGAGTTCTTTTAGAACTTCGGTAAGCATTTATAAACACATTTAAAATATTCTTCACTTTCACACAAATAAGATCATTACACACACACACACACACACACACACACACACAGAGTGTGTTCAGCAACTTGCTTTATTTGCCCAATGATACATCCTACACACCTGTCCCTCATTCTCTTGTCCAGTTGCATATATAGACACACTATAATTCCTACACCACCATTGATGGATTTTAGTGGTTCCATGGCCTTATTTATCATCATTTTTGTTACCAACAAGGCTGGGATGCACATTCAGACTAGTGCACGCGTACTCATGTGTCCATAGGATAACTTCCTAGCAGCAGGACTAAGGATCTTTCAAGAACCTCTCAACCCTGCAGTCATGTGACTCTGGTAATAAAAACATTCTCAAAAGGCACAAAACAGTCAAAAGTGATCATTCTGCCTGGTTAGAATCTTACTTCTTCTCAAGCTTAAATAAGCCTTCACAACTTTCCTAAATAAGCCCACTGCTGTGAACACAGATAGATTTTAGGCCTTGAACTAAAGGAACCTTCACATTATAATTTTCTCTAAATTGTGTTAGACTTCCTTGGAGCGAATTTAGATTATGATGTTAATCCAGAAAGGGCATTCATTCAACCTACTCACTTCCCAGTCATTCAACATTTGCTAAAGGCCTTCTCCCTGACCTGACTCTGTCGTTCCTGTTTCCCTCTAGAGGGCCAGTTAGGGACCTTCTTGGATGCCTCCAACATGGTGCTCTAAGATGTTCAAAGGTGATGTAGTTGTTTGGCACCTTCTCTTTATGGATTCTTCTTGGATTTGTCATTTTTTAGGCTTTCTCTTCTCCCCTAAGGGTCCATATAGTAAGAGGGGCCCCAAAGCCCAATCAAACCTAGAAGGAAGGTCTTCCTCTCTCCTTAGAAAGCCAAAGGATTAACTATACTGGAATTAAAATGTAAATTTGGGAAGGAAGGAAGGAGATGGGGGGAAGGATGGGGGGAAGGAAAGGAGACCAGAATGCCCACTGAAGCTACTCTGAGCTTTCGAGAGATGTTCTCAGCCTCAGTGAGTACTCCTTCTTTCCTTTCTAATTCTCTGGCAAGCTCTGTGGGACCAAGATGGAACTAGTAACTCATCACAGAACTAGAGAAAGGGGGCCATAGAGGCCACTTGGCCTGCTTCTAGCTGGTTCAGACCAGAGATGCCCAAACTAGATGCAGCCTGATCTAGTTAACAAGATCACTGAGATTTGTAGCCAAAACTTCAACTGGTACTAAAATATTCCTCTTCCTGCAAGAACAGCTCTTGTACAGATCTCCCCTTGGGGTTGTAGTGGGGAGCAGGAGTCATGAAGGTAACGGTCCCAGAATTCAGGGATACAGGGACCCAGATAGACCTTCTATCCTACTTACCTCCTGAAAATATGACCAATTCAATGAACTGGGATAATTGTTGAGGATTTACCCATCGGTAACAGCTTTGCTCAGAAATTGAGAGAGTCTCAAAAAGCAGAACAAATTAGCCTGGTTCGACAGGGTACAGTTCAAAAAACCATCCATCCCTGCTGAGAAGTCTCAGAAGAGAAGGGTTCATCAGAAGGCCTCACCCCCGCAGAAAGAGTTTGCTCCGGGGGGTGCCCTATTTAACTGTGCCCTCTGCTTTTCTCAGATATTTTGGGGACAGAGATGATGAAGCGGACCTCACAGTACAAAGCCTGACTGGCCCTGCCTGGCTTCGCCCGGGGCCCCCCTCCTCCACCCCTCCAAATCTCTCTTCCTCCATCTCTTTAGAAACGAAAAGCCAACAAGATCTGCTTCCAGCCATCATTACTGCACATTTCTTATAAACCTCACACAGTGGAATTATTTATCTGCCCACGTGTGGGCAATGAGTGTGACTCATTCTGTAAATCCCTCCATGGTAAAAATATTCCATCAGAATGAAACTTGTCAAGGAGACACCATCTGTTTTCCAAGCCACTCTTTTTTTTTTTTTTAGGTGGTTCCTCAAGTAAGTTTCGTTGTAATAGTAGCAAATGCTTATGTTGAGATGAGGAAACCAGGCAGAGAGGGGTTGAGAAACTTGTCACTGTTGTTGTTGTTATTATTATTATTATTATTATTATTATTATTACATAACAGCCTGGTTGCCTCTGTGCTCTTTGTTACACTGTGCCACCCCTCTCGGTGGCATCTCTGAACACAGGTCTCCGTGCCCCCACATGCCAGCCACCAGCACATCCTTACACCTCGGCCTTCAGCCTGCACACCGCGTCCTGCCACCACATAGCCTTTTCCTTTATTCCCTAGCCACCAGGTGTCGCTTTGACTCCAGTGGAAAGCTCCTCTTGCAGCAAAGCAGCTGTAGCTTCTGCCCAAATCTGGCCGAGTTTGAACCCCATATGATTTAACAAGTATTTATTTAAAAGCTTAATGTGATACTGGGTACTGTGAAGCCCTTTTAGAAAGCATAAGTGATCTTTCTTACTATCAAGTACCTGAGGAGAGTAAACGGCAAAAAGCTGAAATGCCACGTGAGTCCCTGCCAAAGACGGTTGAAGGGAACACTGTCAAAATGATTGCCACGGTCTACACTAGAGGGTAAATCTCATCAGGAGTGGGCGCTCGATGGAAACTTACAGGATGGATAAGGCGGCAGGAATGGTAGGGCCTTTCAGAAAACAGTGTGAACAAAATGACAAAGGAACAATATTAACAGGTCATGTTCAAGGCACACACCTGAGGCAGAAGTCTCAAGTCACTAGGTTGGCCTTCAGACCACTGTCTATCTCCTCTGATAACCCAGCCAGTCAACTCTCCCCCTCTTCGAAACACCCTCTCCTGGTCTAGTCAGGCAAGTCTGACCTATGTCCCTTGAAACAGCCATGCTTTCTTGTTATCCTTCATGTTCCAGGATTATAGTCTGCAAGCCTACAAAAAGGTTGTGACATTGGCCACAGTGGGAAACCAAAAGACGGGATGGTTTCAGGGGAAGGCGAAGGAAGCATCTCAGTGAAGCTTGAGATGACAATGGAATTTTCTTTTTTTTTTCTTTTTAAAAAAAAGATTTTATTTATTTATTTGAGAGAGAGAGGGTGAGTGAGCAAGAGAGCACCAGCACGGGGAGCTGCAGCGGGACAGGGAGAAGCAGGCTTCCTGCAGAGCAGGGAGCCCGATGTGGGGCTTGACCCAAGACCCCGGGATCATGACCTGAGTCGAAGGCAGATATTCAACCAACTGAGTCACCCAGGCGCCCCAACAATGGAATTTTCGAATGGAGGACCCTGTGTACACTTATTCAACCAATGTTGGGTATCTGCTGCTGTACATCAGGCACCGTGCCAGGCACAGGAGAAAGAGCAAAAGAAGGAATCACTGTATTGGACACGCTATCACCATATACAAAATGAAAATGTACCGTATTTTGGATTAGATGTAAATATCTGGATTTGATAACCATGGGTACCAATCATAATGGATGTCAGTCTACAAGCACTATGCTGAAAGATGCCATGAAGAAAAAAGAGATGAATAAGATACAATCCTTGAAAGAGCTTCCAATCCAGCGGAAGAGGCAGGCGGCTTACACATGCAGCCAGTGGACAATATGGCAAGCTTACCAAGTTTACCAGAGTTCTTAGATAGAACTAAGAGTTGGTTCTTAGAAACCAACTCTAGCTAAGGGGAGCACCAAAGGAAACTGGGGAGCTCAGGGAATTGCCAGGAGAGCCAGAGGAAGATCTCGAACTAGAGACAGTGCCCCCAAATCACACTGGTGCCCCTGCCCTAACCTTCACCGGGCAGAGGAGACTGCCATTGGTGCCGCTGCACTGACGCCCTAAGTTTCGATCCAATGACCCTCTTCCAGAGTCTTCCTCCCCTCCATCACCTCATTCCTTCCCAGACCATAGTCCGGGCAGATGTGCAGACTGGCCAAGTCCACAGACATGCCAATGCTGTGGTCCCAAAGAGGGCTGCAAAAGTGAATGTCAGGAAACTTCACGTGCTTCACTGGGAGGTTGTTCTATCTCCCCCTAGACTCATAAGGTGGGATTCCTAAGCCTTAGGAAATGGGGCTAGAGCCTGGGAGGTGAAAGAGAATGGCAAACATCTACTACAGAAGGTATTGTAACTGTCCAGACTACTAGGAACAGTACATGGTAAGGTTCTAACTGCTCAGTTAAAAGAAACAAAACAAAGATGGCTACAAATAACATCATCAGGGAACTACGGACTACTTAAAGAATGTGCAAAAAATGGGTGCTGAGGCACCTGGGTGGCTCAGTTGGTTAAGCATCTGATTCTTGATTTCAGCTCCACATTGGGCTCTGCGCTCAGCACAGAGTCTGCTTGTCCCTCTCCCTCTGCTCCTCCCCCTGCTTGCTCTCTCTCTCTCTCTCTCTTAAATAAATAAATAAAATCTTTTTTTTTAAAATTGGTTGCAGAGGGCATCACAAGAGGGGGAAATACAGGGCATAAACCCATTGAGACAAAAGACTTTGGGCCACTCCTCCAACCACCAGAGGAACCACCGCCTACAACCAGAAGAAGAAAGACCTGGGGAGATGTGAGTATGGTTTGTAGGGTGACAATACAAACGTCATCACCTGTGAAGTTGAATCTCCCCTCTAACCTTCCAGACTTATCTTTGACTCTTCCTCCTTCTCCTTTACTTGGATGAATTCTCAATGTCAGTTGATGGGCACATTACAGGGATCTCTCCAATTTGTCCCTCTCCATTTCATCTTTGTGCCTGGATTTCCAAAGATGATCTTCCAGCCTTCCATTTATCCTTTCAAATTGTCCCCGGTTTTACTATAAAATGAGCTTTATTTTTTTAAAGATTTTATTTATTTATTTGACAGAGAGAGAGAGCACAAGCAGAGGGTAGCGGCAGAGGGAGAAGGAGAAGCAGGCTCCCCACCGAGATGGGAGCCTGACGTGGGGCTCCATCCCAGAACCCTGAGATCATGGCCTGAGCTGAAGGCAGACAACCACCGAGCCACTCAGGTGCCCGAAGATTAACTTTCTTAAAAGCATTCTCACCAAGTTATCCACCAACTCAGGCAACCATAATGACTTCCAACTGCCCACTGCATCAAATCTGAACTACTCTGCAAACACAAGCCAAATTGCATCCACCAACTCAGAGATTCGCTACATTCAGCGTTTGCTATTAGTGAGGAGATCCAGTCCACCATCTTCGAATTAGTTTGAACCACCTGAACTCTAGGACTCGACATGAGCAAAACCCATATTTCTAACAATTCTCTCATGAATCGTCTCTTTTCTGCAGTGAGGCGTACCAGGCTGAGACAAAGAATTCTAGAAAGTATCAGCTTTCCAAGGAGTGTAGGAGTTCACATCTCTAGAGCTTCCAAATTTCCAAGCGCTGTTGCTCAGCTCCCTGCTTTCCCTCTCTGCCTCACAGCTCATTACTTCCTTATCTACAGCCTTCCTTTCCCTCCCAGGAGCACATATCTTTTCATTCCTTTTGCCTTCTGCCCCTCCTACAGATCTCCCTTCCTTCTTTTCACTCTGTAATGATTTACCTGTCCTAACTCCAACAGCTGGCTTTATTGATCTTATTCTTGACCTTAAAAAAAAAAAGCCAAGATAATTCAGCTAACGTCTACGTCATTGGTAAGCTGAAGGGTATACACAGAAGAGAAAGGAAACTGACAAAGAGGAAAAACAAAAGGTAGAAGAAGTTGAGAAAGGGAGAAAGTAAGCAGCGATAACAACCAGTGTTGACCGGGTGCCGGATACTTTCTGTACAGCCTCAAAACAACCCTGCAAGGCAGGTATGGCCATCCTCAGCTTTCCGATAAAGAGACTGAGGGCTAAATGACTCACCTGAGGCCCCACATCCAGTAAGGGTCAAGACCAGACCATATCCCAGGTGAGTTAGGCCCCCTGTCTTGCAACGATAGCATATTACTTCATATCCAAGAGTAAGAAAAAAGTTGGGCGCCTGGGTGGCTCAGTGGGTTAAAGCCTCTGCTTTCGGCTCAGGTCATGATCTCAGCGTCCTGGAATCGAGGCCGCATCGGGCTCTCTGCTCAGCAGGGAGCCTGCTTCCTCCTCTCCCTGTCTCTCTGCCTGCCTCTCTGCCTACTTGTAATCTCTCTCTCTGTGTCAAATAAATAAATAAAATCTTAAAAAAAAAAGAGTAAGAAAAAAAGCATAAAGTGGAGACGGGTGAGGCCTTAGCAACAATTGCTTCAAGTGCTATTCAAAAATAATAACATCATTTTCAACATGACAAAATGGAAGCATTTCTCTTATCCCGACCTGCCAATTGCTTCACTTGACCGCGAGGAAACACACGGGCACAAGTGCGCATGCTCACACGCGCACGCCGTCGGCCGAAAAGCCCGTATTCTAATTCACAGCCTCGTTTTTTACACTTGTGTACAGGTTACATCTGTCCCTTTTCACTTTCGACCCGTGCTACCCTTTAAGATGCTCTATATTTCTTCCCGTTTTGCCTTCGTTCATGCTCCTCCCCCTTTTCCTCACATCACTTCCAGAGTAGTCCCTCCTTTTCTCTTTCATTTCCCATCTCCCCCATTACCTACACACTTCCCTTACTTCAGGTGGGTGCCACATCTAGAAGGTTCTCGGTACATATCTATTTTGGGCTCCATACTTATGTCAACCCCCCTCCCCCCCATGCTTCGTCTAGTCTTCCTCAAGTCCTCAAGTCAGGGCTCCTTCCCCACATCCAGTTCCCATCCTGCGCCCTCTCCATCGCCCCCGCCCCTCCATCAGTCCTCCCTGCTTCCCCACAAACTCCAAGAGTCGTCCCCTCCACCTCTCGCCCCTTTTCCCGCCTTTCCCCCCCAAGGTTCCGAAGCGCGAGGACCTCATTGTCCTCCTCCCCCATCCTCCCACCGGCCCACCAGACGGCCTTGTTACCATGACGACAGAGCTACTCAAAGCTGAAGTCGAGGACCTGGTTGCCATGGCTTCCGCTTCTCCGCCTCCAGCCCCGCCCGCGCGCCTCGCGGAGCCGGCGCCTGCGCGGTACGCCACTCGAAGGGCCTCCGAGCCGGGGCGGGACGGGGCGGGGCTTCAAACGAGAGGGAGGGAAGGAGGAGATAGGATAAGAAAGGGAGTGGAGCTGGCGCGTACGGTGGCCGAAGAGGGACGCGCCGAGCCGGAGGCTGCAGGATGGTAGGCTGTGTGAAGAGGGAGGGGAGGGGGAACCGAGGGGCGTGGGCTGCACCTGCGGGGGTCCTTGGGGGCCGCCCTCTGTGGGGGCCGCCCTCTCTTCCTCCGGTCCTCAGAGGCCCCACTTCCCCGGGCGGGTGGGCCAGACGGCCTCGCAAGGAAGAGCAGCTGGAAATGGCTTTAGTGGAGAAGGGGCGGAGAGGGGCGCATTTGGGGGGCGAAAGGGAGCGGACTAGGGGGCAGCGGGACCGTCCCGAGCCGTGGGGAGCGCGCAGGTGGTGGTCCAGGGGGTCCCGACCACTGCCGCAGGGAAGTCGCCCGAGGAAGAGGGGTGCGGGGGCCTGCCGGCGAAGGGAGGCGGCGGGGTTGGCGGGTCACCAAGACCCTCTGTTCCCGTGCAGCCCGGAGGAACGGCGGCCCTCGGGGAGAGCGGTGTGTGGGAGGGGAGAGTTTCCGGGTCCGAGGAGTGGACATCCTGCCTCGCTTTATCGCCCTGCTCGCCTACAGGCTGGGGTGAGGTGGGGAAGCCAAGTGGGCTCGAGGTCTTGCTCTCCGGGACCCCGGCTTCAGATCCCCGGCTCCCGTGCTCGTGGCCCTCCGCCCCCCGCCATCCCATTCTCTTTCCGGAGCCCAGGCCTTCCGTCTTCCTGCTGGCTTCCCGTTCCCCCGCCCCCCAATCTCAGAGGCGCAGGGCTCCCTTGCGCCCCTCTGTTGCCCTCCCGCCACGCTAGCAGCGTGCCCCTTCCCCACCACCAAACTCCCTTGATTTCTCATTTAGTCTACTAAGCAGGTACTGTTTCAAACACCCACGGATTGCAGCCTTTGGTAATGCCCAGGGAGAGGAGAACTGCAGGGAGAAGGAGCTAACTCCAGGATGTAGACTGGACCCCCTGGAACTGGAAACTGGGGGTGCACGGCATAGTGAGGGCTCTCTGTACCCCTCCCCACTCTACTCAGCATGCACTTTGTTCCACAAAGCTCCAGGAACCACCCAGGATGGTGGTGTCCTAACCGAGGAACTGAAAAGGAAATTGGTCACCTGGTATCTGGAAAGGAGTGGGTGCATAGTAGGAGGCACCCTAAAAGGAAAAAAGAGAGGACTGTTGGGGGCCAGAGGCCTGGATGGCTGAGGGGAGAAGAGGGCAGAATTTACCCCTGGTCATACGACTGGCACTGGAGGGCAGTGCACTGGGGACATCGCCAAGGGTGTGTGGCTAGGGATGGGGTGGAGAATCGAGATAGCTTCCGGAGAGACAAAATACCCCATTTCAGCATGGTGGTGGATAGAGGGGCCACAGAAGAAAGCAGACACCTCTGTGGCTTCAGCTCTGAGCTGCTTGTCACTGTACTAGGCATTTTACTGACCTTTGGAAGACAGAGGTAGGAAACAGGAGGTGAAGGAATAATAATAGTTACACTTAGTGTGTTACAGTCCTTACCATGTGACAGGCACAATTTTGTATAGCAACTCATTTAATCCCTCCAAACAAGTAGGTACTTTTATTACGTCCATCTTACAGACCAGGAAACAAACTGAGGCCCCAAGACATAAAATAATTGCCCGAGGCAAATTTCTCCACTTCTGGAGCCAGGATTTGAACCCAAATGACAGACTCCGAAGCTCTGACATGCCCCAGAAGGAAAGGCACCTGCTGGTGAGAATACCCAGAGTTGATAGCCAGGGCCTGCTGTTTGAAGCCCATGGGAGCTGTGAATAGAGGAGAGTTAGACGCATTTGTGGGACGCATCCGTGTCAGTGTTTCTGGAGTAAACAAACCCAGAGAACCAAATCTCTGACCCTCAACTCTTTCCCCTGCCCCTAGATGCGATTCATGCTGCTGTTCAGCCGACAGGGGAAGCTGCGGCTGCAGAAATGGTACCTGGCCACATCAGACAAGGAGCGAAAGAAAATGGTCCGGGAGCTTATGCAGGTTGTTCTGGCTCGCAAGCCCAAGATGTGCAGCTTCCTGGAGTGGAGGGATCTCAAAGTCGTCTATAAGAGGTGACTCGCCACCTACTTTCCATAGCTGTCTGGATCCTGCTGGAGGGGGTTCTGGCAGTGGGTTCAAATGGCTGAGCAATAAGGTCAGGGAGAGATGGGAGCTAAGGACACATCTGGAGGACAGTGATGGACTCCAGCTTCCTTTACTCTACAAACTTACCTGGAAGGAATTCTCGTTCCCACTTGTTTTGCTCATGCTTGACACATACCTCTGTCACCAGGGCCTTATCCTGTCCCATCACACGTGTCCCTTGCAGCCTCATTCAACAGTAATAGATCGTGCACCACTTCTCCCCAAACACACACGCGTGCACACACACTCCCTATCCAGTTCCTTCTCTGAGCAGGTGGATTAGTTGGCTCAGATTCTTGCTGAGTCAAACTGAACAGGTCAGAGGGCAAGAGGGAAAGAGCTTGCGTGTTTGCCTCTGTCTTGTGAGAGCCACCAAGAGACAGAGTGAGTTGTTAACGATTTGCATACCCCTGGGCCACCTGGCCTGGCCTGTGTCTAGTACGGACACGGACCCTGCATTGGGAATGAGGAGAAATGGGAGGTTTGGGCGCATAGCGCCTGGGTCCTGAAGCAGGCCCAGCAGCCCCTCCAGCGACCCCACGTGTGCCCCTACCCACAGATATGCCAGCCTCTACTTCTGCTGCGCCATCGAAGGCCAAGACAATGAGCTCATCACCCTGGAGCTGATCCACCGGTATGTGGAGCTCCTGGACAAGTACTTTGGCAGCGTAAGTCCCCCCACCTGCCCTGTCCATACCCAGCAGTCCCCTCTTTCTACCAAACCCTGGGACCCTTCCAGTCTCTGCCTGGAAGATTTGGGAGAGGCAAAGTTGGAACAGTGAGAGCAGTAATTAATTCCCCTCTTTAAGCCTTAAGCCTATTAGCCATATCCCTTAATCAGCCCGGGGTGGGGGGGGGGCGGTGCACCAGAATCTGCCACTCAGTCCATCTAGAGCTCAGCTACATGTCTCACAGAAGGACGGAGACCACGTTCAGATTTTATCAGTGGCTCCTGACCTTGACTTTGCATTGGAATTTTCTGGAGAGTTAAATTTTTTTTTTGTTTTAATTAATGATGCCCAGGTCCCATGCCCAGCAAGCCTGGATTAACTGATCATGGGGATAGCCCACGCATGAAGAGCAGGCTCAGATCTTAGATGGGGAAAAGTAATAATTCCATCATTTGTATTCCAAATTAGCAGTTTACAAAGTGCTTTCAGCCTCCTGTGTCTGCTCCTTGTTTTATCTTGTGAGTAGGTGTTGTTATCTCAATTTTCAGATGAGAAACCAGACTCAGAGAAATGAAATGTCATGTCCATCTAACCGCATAGTGGCAGAGCCCTGCTTGGCACTCAAGTCTTTCCACTCGTGATCCAGAATCTCCTCCTTCCCGGCTCCGTAGCACCCAGGGAGGGAGGCCAGCCTGGCCCCTGGTGGGAAACAATGGCACAGATTTTGGGGGGAAGGCAGCAGGAATCACAGTCAAGGGTAGATTAGGGCAACTCATATTTCATGTTCACAGAGAAAGAGGCGAGACAAGGAGAAGGGAAGGTCAAACCGAGTACTAAGGCTTGGGGGTTTGGGGGTTTGTAGGCCTGGGGCAGGAGCCCGAGTTGGGAGCAGTGGTCAGGAAGAAGACTGTGGAGCCATGAGAAGAAAAGAGGTAGGTGCTGGGGTGCCAGTGGGGTGGGAATGCACCTTGACATTCAACTCTGCCTTCTCCCCATCCACCCAGGTGTGTGAGCTGGACATCATCTTCAACTTTGAGAAGGCCTACTTCATCTTGGATGAGTTTCTGATGGGGGGTGATGTCCAGGACACTTCCAAGAAGAGTGTGCTGAAGGCCATCGAGCAGGCCGACCTGCTGCAGGAGGTACGGGCCCGGGACAGTGAGGAGGAGGAAGAGTGCCATTGCAGAGGGGGCCCTCCCTTCCCTGGATACCTTGCCTGCCAGCCACAGCTTCCGCCTTCCAGCCGCCAAGGGGCCCCCCCTCCCTGTGGCGTCCGCCCCCCACGGGGCCTGGTTGGCCAGCTTGCCCTCAAGCACTGACTGACTGGTCAGGGTGGGAGGTCGTGGTGGCAGGTAGCCCCCCTGTGCCCATTCTCCCTCCTTCTCCCGAGACCCAAGGTGTCTCGTCCGAGCCAGATCTCCTTGGTCCCATACTTCTCTTGGCATTCAGGTTTGCTCAGGGAATTGGTGAGAGGCACGCGATAGGTAATTCTTTTTTCCCTGGTGTCTCCCCCCCATACCCCCCCTTTTTTTAAACAACACACACACACTCAAAAGTCTGTGCTTCTCAGAAGTAAAGGGCTGTGGGGATTTGGGGGCTGGGGTAGAGGGTGCCTAACTGTTGGTTCTCCTGCTATCTGACGCCCCCGCCCTCACCCCATTACTGCCTGCCCCCTCTCTGCTGTGCCACTGCTGAGACTTGGTGCAGGGAGATGAGTCACCAGAATCTGCAATGACAAGCAAGCTGTCCTGAGCTGGCTCTGAGGAGGGGGAGAGATGGGGGCTCATCTCTGCAGTAGGAGAAAGGGCAGAATTGAACTTGCCACTTCACTGGTCCAACTTCCCCTTCACACACACACACACACACACACACACACACGTGCCCTGGCACACACACCCACCCCTGTTACTAGTGCTCTGCTCAGACCCTAATGACTCATTTCTCTGCAGTCTGGTTCACCTTCCCTCAGGGACCTGATGCCAACTTATTATTCCCTGCCCCCACTCTGACTAAAAGGACCCAACCATCTGGCACCCCCAGCCTCCAGAAAGCGAGATTCCCATCCGCCCAGTCCCAGGTTCACTCCCTTCCCCCTCAGAGACTGAGCCCCCTGCTCCCCAAGCTTCTGGTTTTGGGTTCTCTGGGTGGTGGTGGATTCCACCTGGACCCCCTCCTTGCCACGGTTGGCTGTGGGGGCTGGTTCCTGGAGACTGGGGACTGGAGACTGTTCCACCTTTGAGCTCACGTTGGCTTTTCTCTCCCCCCCTCCCCCTGTCTCTCTGTGTTCCCCCCACTCATGATTGTCATTGTCTTGCCCACCCTCCTCTCCCTCATTCCCTGTCTGCCTCTCCTGGTGTCTCTGCGTCACCCTCTGTCTGTCTCTGCCTCAGGAAGATGAGTCGCCTCGCAGTGTGCTGGAGGAGATGGGTCTGGCATAGCCCCCCCCCTCCCGCCTGGGCCTCGTGGAGATGTGGGGAGCTGGTGGAGAGTCAGGGCACGAGTGCCCCTTTTCTTGGTGGGACCCAGCCACCCCTCCTCTGCTGCCTCACCTTCTTCTGGAGTGAGCTGTGGGCTCAGGACCCTCAAACATTCATTCCCTCACCTCTATTTCCTCTTTCCCCTTTCCCCAACGAAGGTTTTAGGAGCTAGGAGGTAGGACAACGTGACCAAAATGGGGGTGCTATTTGGCTTTCATTCCCTGCCTTTGAAGAACTAATGTTACCCTAAACTTGCTCCCCTCCCTTATAACTGTAAATATATAAATACATCAGGTTAAAGGGAAAAGGTTTTCAGGGCTCTTCTCTTCTCCCTTGCCCCATAACCTACCTCCACCCTGCCCCAGTAGCCAGCCAGGGCAGCCCCTCTGCCTGGGGTAGGGGTGGGGGGATTTCTGAGTACTGAGAGGGAAGGCCTTTCCCCTCATCTACCCTCCTCCTCCTCCTTGGCTGCAGTGGGGACTCTGTCCAGTGCCAGGGGAGTAACAACATGGTTAATTTTTTTCTAACCTTGCCACTTTGTGGGAAGTGAGGGCTGGGGGAAGGGCAGGCAGTATGGGAGACTGTCCCTCCTTCACTCCATGTTCTGGGTGAGGCAGGAGCTAAGGGGTGGGGTGTGGGAAGCGTCTGACTTTATTTCCTTTCCTCTGAAATAAAAGGAAAAGCATTTCTGGACTTTGCCTGCTTAGGCTCTGTGAAGGAAGGAAAGGCCTCTGGGATCAGTCAGGATGGGATGGGAACTGGGATTGCCAGAGTTAAAGGGAAGAAACAAATAGAGGACCTCCAGTTCAATTTGAATGGTAATGAATATTTTTAGAATATGCTTGTTCTGTGCAAATAGATCCATTGTTTATCCAAAGTGAAAATTTAACTGAGCATCCTGTACTTTATCTGGCGCCCCTATTCCAAACGGATTTGTGAGCTCAATGCCTCTCTGGACTTGGTACCTCCAGCTCCCCAGCCGCCTTCAGCCAGGGAAGAGCAACTCCTGGGGACATGGTTTCACTCCTGGGAGGTTTCTTTGTGGAAGATTTCATTCAGCTGGTTTAGTTTTATTTGGAGAGAGGAATCGGGTTCAAGGGTATAGCCAACCCTGTATGCTTCCCAAAGGGTTGAGGAGCGGCTGAAAGCAGAGTGTTTCTGTAGCTGGAAGCCGGTCCTCTCTATATGTTGTGAAGTACATGGGACCAGGGAATTTAGGGGGCAGGTGAGGGAGGCGAGGTTGGAACAGGGGCTTCGAGGAGCCACCAGTACTGCCTAAGTGGCTGGAGGATCATGGATAGCAGAGCCTTCTAAGTGGCCTGGAGCTGCCCCACCCTGGGGACCAACCACCACCACCACCACCACCCTCCCCAGGCTGGAAGTGGAATTTGGGTTTTCTTCATAGATATGGGCCATATTCTACTCTGAAATGAGGCTGAAAGCGGTTCCACCACCCTGGCTTTTGAACAGGAGGAGATGGGTATTGTGGCTGGCGCTTCCCTCACCGCCCCTTGGGAAGGACCACGGAGGCCCAAGGGGACGGGTGAATAACGGAGAACAAAGTCCTAATAAAATAGTCACTTTTATTTCTTAGCAAAACTATTTCCTCCGTGAGGGGTATTTACAACAGAGAAGGGAAAGAATAGGTAAATTCACAGCGATCTGGAGAGGGTGGAGAGGCTCCTGGGAGGCCCAAAGGGCAGGAGACAGACACGTCTTCACACAATTAACTGGAACAGCTTTTTCCGGTTTTGGACGGGGACGTCCCGAGAGGGACTAGGTGGGGACAGAGGCCCGTGGGGGGAGGGGATTCGCACAAACCACCCGCCCGCCTGGGGTGGCCCCGGAGGGCCTCCTTGAGTGAGTTTGGGGTGTTCGGGCTTCGAATCCGGGAAGCGGTCTGACAGGTCCCGGCGCAGCCCGGGGGCGGGGCGACCCGAGAGCGGGGGCGGGGCCGGGAGGCGGCCAGGGGCGGGGCTGGGGCGCATGCAAACACCGAGAAAGTAGAGGAGAAACACGGAGGGGGGTGGCAGCGCGCGCGGCAGCGGCGCTCGGGGGCGGGACCAGGGCAGGTCACG
>LNAC01000632.1:799282-814168 GCA_002007465.1 Ailurus styani | reverse complement strand
TTCTCCTCCACCTCCTCGATGATGCTGACCACGTCGTCCGCTGGCAGGTGGAGTTTGGTGGACAGCTCAATGAGGCTGTCAATCGTCTGAGGGTCCATCTCTTCGTCGTCGTCGTCCTCCTCCCCGCCCTCCTCTGCCCCCTCAGCCTCCTTCCGACGGTGGCCGGGCATCTCTTCCTGGGAGCGCTTGTCCTCGGCTCCGGCTTCCCCGTCCTCCTCCTCTGCGAACAGCAGCGCGTTCTGCCGCGCCCTCTCCGCCTCCTCCGCCTCTGCCTCCGCCTCCGCCGCCTCCTCATCCTCTTCCCCCACCCTCTCCGCCCCGCCGCGTCTCTCCTGCTCCGCCTCCGCATCCTCCCTCTCGCTCTCTCGCTCCTCCTCCTTCTCCTGCAGCCCCCGACCCCCAAGGCCTCGCTGCCGGGCCCCGCCCTGCAGCAAATACTGGAGCAGCAGGTCGGAGGCGAGGTCTGCCAGCCGCTCTTCTTGCGCTGCGGCCTGCCGTGTGGCCTCTGCCTGCCGCCGCCCGGCTTCTACCTGCGCCAGCCCTTGCTGTAGAAGGCGCTCACCCGCCTCAGAGCCGCCCAGGAGTGAGCTCTCCGGACTGCGCGCCTTGGGGAAAGGGGCACCCAGGCTTTGGTACGCCTTGGATAGGGGTGCCAATGCCTCACCTAGATGTGTTTTGGGGGAGGACACTCCTTCCCCGAACTGGTGGGCTTCAGGAAGGGGCCCACTCTCGGGCAAACGCGCCTGGAATTGCGGGGGAGCAGGGGGTGGCAGGGGCGCGCGCTCCGGGACTCGCGCCTGGAACTCTCCCCAGGAAGCGCGCCACACGCGCTCCGGCCCGGGGCTCTCCAGGTTGACTCGGGTCAGCGTGTGCGTGCGAGTTTCCGTCTCTGCTGCTGCCGTCTCTTGCTGGCGCTTGGCGTTGCTCGGACTGAAATCTCGCAGTTCTTGGAGCAGGGAAGCTAGCGCCTCGAGCTCTTCGGAGGGGTCGCCAGCCTCGGGATCATTCTCCTGAGTCTGAGCGCGAGGCGGGGCCGCAGGTGCCTGGGTCTCTGGCGCCGGGAGGCTGTGGGTCTGGCTGCGCACGGTCTCAGTCAGCAGAGCTTCTGCTGCTTCTTCCTTTGGCCCCTGCTGGGAGCCGCCGGGCGCCGGAGGCGAGCCGGGGCGGTCAAGTGCCTGCAGCAGCACCGCGGCCAGCGCCCGGGGATCCACGCCCTGGAAAAGCTCTCCCTCGTCCTGAGGCTCAGAATTTCGAGCGGCTCGGACCTCTGGGGCGCTAACATCCTTCTGCCCGGGTATTGCGTCCCCAGCTACCGGCTCTTTATGTTCAGAGCTGAGGGGAGGTGGCTGCGCCTCAGGGTGCCCCGGGGGCGCTGCTCCCAACCCCTTGATCAGTAGAAGGAAGCAGAAGAGGGTGGAAGCCGGCAACCTGAGCGATTTCATGACCAAAAGACTGCCGGAGACTGTGAAAAATAGAAGGGACCAAAGAAAGAGAGGGTTTCTGTAAGAAATTTCCGCTCTCTGATTCTATATCCCCTTCCCCCACCTTTAATAAGGAAATCCAGGGCTTCCCTCATCCCCCTAACCTTACCCAGAAGAGGGACGTTTAGGTGCAAAGGAGAAAGATGTTGTGCCGATCTCTGGAGTCGTGTAAATGGGAAAACGCCCGCAACCCTCGCTCCCCCCCCCAGTGCCTCCTCGCCCCCTTGCCTAAGCCATCTCACTGCCAGCGCCCACGTACTAAGCAGCTAAGATAAGGGGGAAAAAATCTCTGCTCCCTCCCCACAGGACTCCCCGGATGGTGCGTGGGCGACTTCAGCAGCAAGAGAAAAGCGGCGACTCCCCCATTTACCAGGGACCCTTACCCGGGGCTCCCCGCTGTGTTTTTAACACCCCCATCCGGGAGGAGAGAGAACCCTCCCTCACGCCCACGGCTGCCGAGGGTTTGAGGGATGGACAGCGGAGTATTTACCAGCTGGTGTCACGATGCGGGAGGTGGAGAGGAGGGTCGGGGCGGGGTGGGGACAGGGGAAGATCGGGACGCGTCCGCCTCGGCTCCGAGCAGTGGCTGGGATAGGAGCGACGGTCGAGTTCTGGCGTCCAGTGGGTTGGGCTCAGCTGGGTCCGCGCGGCTCTGGGCGACTCGCTCGCTCCGGCTTCAGCACGCTGGACAGCGCCCGCGCCGCTGCCGCCTTATAAAGGGGAGAGCGCAGAATCACGTGGGCTCGCCCCGCCCCATTGACGTCAATGTTCATTCATGGGGAAGCGGGCGGGCGCCTCGAGGTGGGGGGCAGCCCAGTGATTGGAGAAGGTGTTCTTCTCCCGGCCGGCGCCTGCGCGCCGGGAGCCTCGGCTGGAGGGGCGTGCGCTAGCCGAGCACCGGGGAAATGAATGAATGAATGAATGAATGAAATCGCCGGGGCGGGCGGGGCAGGGGGCTATGAATGAATGAAGGAGGGACGAGGAGAAAGGATGAATGAGTGAATGGGAGAATGAATGGAAGGGTGGATGCTGAGACGCTGCAAGACGGGAGGGTGGGTTACAGAGCAACTTGCAGCTGCGGGAACCCGCATCGCTGAGCCGAATAGGATGGGGGCACTCCCAGAGTCTGACTGGGCATCAGTAGGAGATCCATACTGGGGAGAGGGAGGATAAGGATTCCAAAGCCGAGGAAGGGGCTGGACTCCCCATCCCCCGACCGCACGCACGGTTCACGGGGAACACACCCAAGGACGGCGTGAACCCGAGAGGAGGGACGGATCTGGGCGCCTGCTGGCGCTGTTCGCGGATCTGCGGTGCGGGGTGCCGGCCCTGGGCCGGGGCAGATGGGTGGATATTGCGGTTTTGGTAATCCCATTGGAAAGGGTCCGAGTCGGAAGAAAGGGGAAAGACTGAGGATGTGTGTGCCTCTATGTCGTGTCTGTTCACAGTCGGTGCGTGTTTGGAGAAAAAGGTGTGTCTGTCCTTCTGTCCAGCTCACTCTATAGCTTATGTTGGCCGCCCGGCTTGCCCCTTGTCAGCCCACCTCTCCCCCACCCTCCTCCTGCTTCTTTCCCTCCCTCTGCTTCCCCCCAAAGGACGTTTGGAGGGCGAGAGCAGACCAGGTGGGGAGGGGGTTGCGCAGGTTGGGGGGGGTGACTCAACTCCAGCTCTCTCCATTGCTTACAGGGAAGGTTTGAACGCGTTGCAGAGGGGTGGGGGAGTGCGTGTGCAACGTCAGAGATAGCCCCTTTCTACCACCAGACCCCTCGTCCGTATCTCCTGCCAGAGGCGTTGGGGTTGGGGGCTTGGACAGCTAGAGGTTGGGGGGGCGATGACGCACAGATTGCGCAAAGAGAATCCATCAGCAAGCCGGGTCCAGTGAAGGGAGACCAGCCCGTGGGCGGGGGTGGGGGGAGGACGGAAATGGGGAGGGGGCAGGGGAGAAGGGAGGAAGGCAAGGGGAGCAGCCACTGCAGGAATGAAGGGGAGGAGGGAGGCTGGAGGGGGCTGCGGTGCAGGCAGAGAGCTGTGCGGGGGCGTGGGCAGAGAAAGGGGGGAGTGACAATGACACATGCCAGACACACAAGAACTGCGGACACGGGTGCCTGTGGGCACACGGAGGGCACCCGCACCCTAAGACTCTGGAAACCGAGATCAGGGCTGTCTGTCAGGGGCTCAGAGACTCAGAGCCAGTCCTCAACCCCCTCCTCATCTCTTCCTATCACTGACCCTCCTTCTCTCTCTCTGACACACACGCACGCGCGCGCGCGCACACACACACACACACACACACACATACACACACACACTCACGTGCTTTCCTCTATAGCCAGCAGTGGCTTCTTGGTTCCATCAGTGGCTCTACTTTCCCTGAAGAAAGCCCATCAGCTCTGCAGGGAAAGAGGTGGGGAGGAGTAGAGAGAGAGGAAAGAGAGAAGAGATGGGAGCAGGAGAGGGAGGGAGGAAGGAAGGAATCTGGAACAGGTAGAAGTAACAGGCTAAACGAGAAAAAAAAAACCCAACACAACACTGAGAACCAAGGTGACTGTGGAGATACCACAGAAAGCAGAGAGAAGAGGAGGCAGCAGACCCCAAGGCTGTGCCTCGCCCCCCACCCCAACACACGCAACTGTCTAGGACCACTTCCTAACCTGGGGGCTCCCCTCATTCCTCTTTCTCCTCCTCTTCTTCTCCCCTTTATCTTCCCAGCCTGGTTACTGTGAACGGTGGAATGGGGAGGGGGTCACGTTACCTTCCTGAGGAGGATGAATCAGAGAGATGGCTCAGACATCTGGAGGGGGGAGGGGAAGCCATCCAAGAGAGAAGGAAGAGGGGAGGGAACGAGCCAAGGGGGGCAGGCTGAGAGGCTGATGGGGCTAACAACTAAGTGTGAGACGAGGGGAGACAGGCACCTAGAGAAACAGTTGTGTTCCTGTGGGCTTGTGTACGTGTACATGCACCTATGCATGCGTGTACATGTGTGTGCGTGTGTGTGTGTGTGCAGAGTTTAATGAAACATTGGGGGGCAGAGAAAGGGAATTGGAAGACCAATTGTGTATTTAATCAGATAGAGTGGATGGGCACGATAGTGTTCCACTTTAAATATGAAATCTTCTCTTGCAATCTGTGTGGCCATGTCTTTGCCTGTTTCCAGGTGTCATTGTGTAAGTATGAGTTCGTGTGGGTTCCAGTCCTTCTGGGTGTCTGTATACCTGTGTGGTTGGGAGACTTTGAGTGCATCCAGTCTGGGCATCTGCTGGTGTCCGAAAGGTGAACCTGGCTTGGTGTGTCAATAGTGTGTGTGTGTCTGTGTGTGTGTCTGTGTTTATACACATGCGTCTTTGTGCATTTCTCTGAATCTTTCCATGCTTTCTGGTTTATGTTAGAAGTTATATGGATGTCTCTGTGTCTTTGATCTTGCCTGCCCCTCCCCCACACTCACCATCTCTAGATTTCTGTGCAGTAAAGCCACTCATCCGCAGCCCCCAAGTTCAGGTCCTTGCCCCCTTGTTTTCAGAGTGTTCCTCTCTTCTTCCATTCTTCCCCAACTCTTCACCCCTTCCTTCCTCCACTCAGCCCAGAGCCCAGGGGAGATTCTCAGACACTGACATCCGAAGACTCTCAGTCAGCATGACGTGGGGGAGGGGGGCAGCAAGGTGGAAGCCAGGGCACCCACGGCAGTAGGATTGGTGATTCCACAATCTGGATCCCTCTGCATGGACTCCGAATCTCTGGGTCTGTTTCTGCCTCTCTTCATCTCAGTTCCCTACCTGGGTGTGCTCATTCACACACACCCCACCTCTCAGAGGTGTGCTGTGCCCTTCATACCCTGCTGCCTCTAGGGGCTTCTGGAAAAGAGCTGGACTGGGGACAGTTGCCTGGAATCGGTAGAGGAGGGAGATGGCAGGAAAGATAATGGAGAGGCAGAGCTGGGAAAGGCAATGCTAAGATGAAGAGCTGGAGGGGATGCCTGGTGTTTGCTCTGAGTTATTTGTATAAATCCTTCTCTCTGTCTTTGTTTCTGAATCTCTCACACTCTCCAAGAGGGCAGCAGGAGAAGATGGGGTCCAATGGGGTAGTGATCCAAACTGAAGATTTGGAAAGCCAGGGGAGGGTATTGGACAGAGCCCTGTGTCTTTTCCCTGAGAAGGTTTGGAAGAGAAAAAGAGGACAGGGGCTTGGGGACCCCGCAGCTCACCGTCCCCCCATCCCTCCCTTCCCCCCAACCGGTGACTCACCTCTGCAGCCTTTCATTGCGTCAGCGATGGGGGGACAGGCAGGGAGGGGGGCACTTTATGAGAGGGGCAGGGGTCTCCAATTTGAACTGAAAGAAGGTGCTGAAGGTCCCCCCTGAAAATGGCCCCATTAAAAAGCATCATTGCCCTATCCCCAGCCCAGCCCAGTTCAGTATAGTGGGGATTACTGGGGAGGGGACCGAGGGCTGGGGGCCACTGGTGGGTCTGGGAATGATGAGCAATAGGAAGGGGGTGCTCACCCTGATTTTCAATTCCAGGGTCCCATTCTCTCATACCCCCACCCACTCCTGAGTGGGGGATGGGAGACCCAGCAAGACGGGGGAGGGCAAAGCCGCAGAGATGAGTCACCAAGAGAATGAGAGAGAGAGAGAGAGAGAGAGAGAGAGAGAGAAAGAGAAAGAGACAGAGATGAGGGGAGATACAATGAGAGACAGCTTCTGGAGAGACAGAAGGAAAAACACACACGCCATGAAGATACCTACAAACTAACCAGAGAAAGCAAATTGTGTACTTTCATAATTCTGATCCAGCCTCCTCCAACATCCACCTGTCACACACAAACATGCTGTTATTTAGAGTTACACTGATGTTCTGAGACACACCCACTTACACAAACACAGTATCACACTTAGCATGGCAGTGTCACTCAGACACATGCTGAAGATGTGACCAGGGTAATGGAGATCTGCGTTGAGAGCCCTCGTTCCTTTTACATAGGATGGTGGGAAAGGGTAAAAACCCTGAGGGAATGTGACTTCAAAAATCCAAGATGCGGTTTCAGGGACTCACAGGCTACGCCTTGCACACACGACGATACAGTTGCCTACCTCCCCATCCACACATACATAATAACATATCAAACATCCTCCTCATCAAAAAGCCACTTGGAGTACCTGATTCGGGGGCACACCAGGCACGTTGTCCCGCATACATCCCACCCGGACACCCTGTGACTCGTGCACACATGTACAGAAACGCAGACACACAAAGACGCCCATGGACACACTCACACGGACGGAAACCACCTTGCGCTGCCTCGCCTGCGTCCGCGCGTCCTGGCGCCACCGCGTGTTACTTTTCGGAATCACAGTCTCCGGCGCTCCGGAGCTCGGCTCCGGGGGGGGGCGGTGCCCAAGCTCCCTCCACCTCCTCCCCCTCCTGCGGGGTGCCCACCCAGGAATCCGGGAAGCGAGCGCTCTGGCGAGGAGAGCCGAGAGCCGCGAGTTAGACGCTCGGATTGTGGGGCTGAGGGAGGCCGGTCCTGGATGCCAAGGGGAACTTGGAAGAGAAGCCCATAGAATTTGGATAGCAGCGGATTCCTAGGGCCAGGGGAAGGAGAGACCCGGGCTTGTCAGGGCGCCGCGCAGCTGCCCTCCTCGCTCCAGAGCAACCGCTTCTTTCTGCCGCGTGGCTGGGGTGGGGGTGGGGGCGCGCAGCGGCCAGCAGCCCTCTCCAGCTCCAGGAAGTCATTAGCCCCATTGCCACAGGGCTTAGAGATCCTCTCTAATACAGGCTGCTGGGGAAGGGGAGGGGGGGATAATGCGTCTCATCCCTCCCCCCACTGAGAAGTGAAACAGACACAGAGGGTGGGCTAAGGGTCCGTTTTTATTGCAATACAATCACGGTTGAAGTGACAGGGAGGGTGGCAGCAGCAGCAGCAGCAGCAGCAGAACCGGAACTGGGGGAAGTGATGAAGCAGTGGCTGCCCTCTTTGCCCACCTTCTTCCACCTCCAGGCGCCCTCCTCTGCCCGAGTCTTTGATTCCATCCCCAGCAACGCCTGTGCTTGCTGTCAACAAATCCCCACCAGCTGCCCATCATCCAACAAGAAGTTCAAGTACTCACGGTCACACGGAGTGAGGTTCTGAGGCATGGTCAGGGCTTGGGACACCTGAATTCTAGTCCCTGCCAGGCTCCCAGCTACTCTGAATGACTTGGAAGTCACTTTGATCTTTGTGAGCCTCTGTTTCCTCCCTCTGGTAGATGTGAGGATCCAGTGTAGGAGACAGCGCTGTGTACTTGCAGCTGTTACTACTTGCATTCAAATAGAAAACTGCCAAAGTCCAAAAAGCATAAAGAAACCAGAGGAAGGGAGGGATGTCCAGAAATAACTGGAGATGGGGGTTCCATTGGCACTAGAAGGCAGCCTGGTCAGAACCGGAAGACAGCCCCATATTGGGCTGAAGGATCTGCACTCCCACGCCAAACTCTCCAGCCCAACCCCCCTGGTCCATGGCCCGGCTCAGGCCACTGGTTGGAGGCATGGGAAGGGGGCCTCTGAAATAGCAACACGGTGCAAAGTTGGAGGAAACCCATCACAGGGTCAGGCTTGGAAAGACATGTCCCCAGAGGGTCAACAGGGCATTATAATTCTAGCTAATTGACAGGCTCTCTCTCCATATTGCAAACAGGGTGGGTGATGAAAAGGTCATGGGGAAGAGGAATGGAGGAGCAGACCAATGGGCGACGAGGAGCTAAGTGTCTGGGAGTCCCGGGGGAGGAGGAGGATGGGGGCACCAGAGTAAAGGAGCGAGAGGATACTGATGGAGAAGCGCAGGAGGCTGAGGGAGGCAAGGAGGGGAGTGCAAGACAAGCTCTGAGCTTGAGAAAGGGTGGGAGGAAGAAAAGTAATATGTGTTGGGCCCCTGGCCATAGCACACCCTTCTGCTCGCTCCCACCCGCGAGGGGGCAGAAGGGAGAAGCCAAGAAGGGCAGAGTTCACTGTCAGGCCAGGGCGACGGACAAGGAAAGTCTCCGAAGTCTGGGAAGGAACCCATTCTTTGGCCAGTAAGGGGGAAAGTGTGGACAATAGCAGCGCAAGGGCCTCCCCCAAACCCGGCGGTTCGGATCAAGGCGTGGGCAACAGCTCTGGGGCGCGCTAGAAGCAAGATGGTAGACAGAGAAGAGTAAAAGGTTAGGGAGGGCGCTCCGAGTAAGGTGAGGCTTCAGAGCGGACCGCAGAGAGCAGGGGGAGGGGGCGGAGCTTGCGAACAGAGGGGGTCAGGGCTTTGTGGAGATCAGCGCGAGAGCGCAGATCTCAAGTGCTTCTTCTCTCCCCTGCGATAGGAGAGGCCCTAGATGTCGGCCTCCAGCAGGTACTGCTCTGTATCCCCCTTGACCAGCTCGAGCCCCAGGCCGGCCTGGCAGAAGTCAGCCAGCTGTGACCATAACTGGGGCGCTAGGAAAAGCTGCCACATGACGATGAGGCCGGCGAGGCGCGGGGCCTGGCGCTGCAGGTGCCCCCAAAGCTGGCTCTGCACCTGCGCGTCATCGCTGCGGAAGGCGCTGATGTCGAGGTAGCGCCACGTGCCGTCACCGCCATGCGGGATGGGGAAGAGGCGCGTGCGCAGCGTGAGCACGCGCGGGCACGCCGGGTCGTGCACGCGCCACTCCAGGTCCGCGGCCGCCAGCAGGCGCCGGCTGCTCTCACTCGGCCGGTAGGGGTGCCAGTCCTGGATGATGATCCCGCCCGGAAGGTCGTCGCGCTGCACTGAGGGCGATAGCAGGAGGCGCGCCTCTGAGTAAGTGCCTGGATCCCCAAGGAGGGGCGGGGTCAGTGTGGGGCCCTGGGTCTCCGAGGGGAGGAGAAGGGTGGGAAACAGATCTGTCGGTAGGATAGGGGAGGCGGAGGGAAAGGACGAAGGCCCAGATTAGGATCTTTGGGTCCCTGAAGGGAAGTAGGATTAATAGAGAGGAGGCAGGGTCACGGAACTCCGGACGCCGGGCCTCCCCAGCCATCTGGAGTCAGGACCGAGGGTTTGACGGCTGGGAGTCGGGAGATTTTTGACTGCCCCTCGACAGAAGGGCCTGGGTCGGGACTGCGAGTCCCCGGGCAGCGCTCACGGGCGCCCCCACTCGGCAGAGCCAGCAGAGAAAGCAAGCCGGTGACTGCGGGAGGACGCCTGACTAGCTGAGCTCCCGAGTCCTTCTCACCTGCTCGGTGATTAGGCGGTATTTCTTCAGCTCCCGGGGGCCCAGCTGGTCGTCCCGGGTGAGCTGTGCCACCTTGACCCCCAGGTGCTGTCGCGCCACGCCCTTCCCGCGCTCCCGAGGCGCCAGGCGCAGGCCCTCCACCAGCACGGTCTTCCTGGCGTCGATCACGTGCACCGACTCCAGAGCGATCTGCGGACCGACGCCGTTAGGGGGCCCTCCGCCCCAGCCGGGGCTCTCGACTCACAGGACTCGCCTCTTCCCACACGCTGAGCACTTCGTCGTCACCACCCCGGGCGCCGGGCCAGACCCCGGCCTGCCCAGGGAGATCTCGCCCTCGGTCTCGAATTTCAGAGCCGGCAGAACGCCCATCCGTCCCGGTCTCATCCATCTCTAGAGAGGCTCCCGCTCGGCTAGCGCCGGGTCCCTGAGCATCGCCACACGCCCTTTCCTTGGCTCTACCCCCAGGATCTTGGCACGCCCCCTAGTCCCTGCCACGCCCCTGCTTCTTCTTAGCTCGGGCCCGACCCCCTCTCGCTGAGGTCCGGCTCGCGGTTTCCAGATGCTTTTTGTGCGACAGTTCAGTCCACTCGGGGGTCCTGACCCCACTCGTGTTCTCACCTCCAGTCTACCCTCTCTTGCCCGCTCTCTTCTTTTTATGCTCCTGCCACCCAAAACTCCTCAAACGAATCTTTAAATACCGAAGCTCTCACCAGTCCCTCCCTCCGGTTCCTCCGCTATTCCAAGTACTACACATCCTCCCTTCTACGCTCATTGACTGGGCCCCTGGATCCGCAGGCCCTACTCTTTGGTTCCAGAGCAGACTGGCTCCTCAGCATCCAGACAAGGGCTGGGGGAGAGGCTTGCCTCCTCTCCTTCCTAAGAAGCCAGTCACCCAAACGTAGCTTCACCCCCTTTTCACCTGGGCCCCAGCTCTCACCACTCCTCCTTTACGCTTGGCCAGCATCACGGTGCGGTTGGGATCCCAGAGCCGGCTGTGGTAGTGGCTGGGAAGGTAGTAGTCGAGGCCACTGCAGATGCCCCCGAGATGACCAGCACCTCCTTAAACTCCCGTTCTGTGCCACCACGAAGATCAACAGCTTGGCCTTGGCCTCAGGCCCCGATCTGGACCTGGGGTTGGCTCCCAAGGACTTGGCCTTGGCCTCAGGCCCTGCCTCAGCCCCCCACGGTCTCGCTCTCAGCCACAGGCTGCCATCTGGATCTGGACATGGCCGCTGCCTCCCCCTACCGGGTGTCTGAGTGTGGCTCTGTTTCTGGCTGGGCCTCCTTTTCAGGCTTAGGGACCTCTGAGCTGGCTGCACCACACCTGGGTTCCAACTTCATTACCCTGCAGAAAAGAGACAACCCAGTATTGTGGTCAGATCCCTGTTTCCACAGGCGGCCCCCTACACATCCAGGCCCCACAGCCCTTTCCTACACAAATACCCCTTCTCTTTTGCTCTCCACACAGACCCTGGGAATACAGGGCCTCCAGCTCTGATCAGCTCCCAGAGCTCCCAAACCTACCAGGGGGTTCCTCAACAGTCACAAATCAGGAACCCCAGGAGCTCCTCAGAGATTGTCCCAAGATCTCTTTCACACCCACTTGCCCCCAGGGACTCAGACAAGGGGCAAAAGGCCCTCGGAGGTGTAAAAAAATGAAAGGGTCCCACCACTTCTCCAAGACCTCTGCAAGAACATGAGAAACCATCATCTCTAGTCCCCCTACAAAAGGGGTCCCTGGGAAAAACAGAGGGTTCCATCCCCCACCCTACCACTGCCAGTCACAATCCCAGGGCAAAGGGGGGGGTGGTAAACTCTAGACCTTCTCTGTATTGCCACTCCAGTACCCTCCACTCCACCTCTGACACATACATTCAAACATAAACCAGAGTGGACAGATGGATAGTGCCATGAGAAAAATTCAAGTTGTCCCTCCCAGGCTGATCAAACTGCCTTTCCCCTCCTCCTGCAGGAGTTTGTTCCCTCCTTCTCTGTAGAGAGACCTGGCTCCCCTCTAGGGCTAGATGATCATTTGGGAAAGGGCTCTGTTGGAGCTCCTGCAAACAGAATGCCCACAAAGATCACCTATGCCCCTCTTCCATTTATCTTCCCTCCAGAGAGTCTCTTCTGATTTTCTCTTTCCCTCTGTTCTTCTTTCTAATTTCTTCCTATAATTCTTACCCTATCTCCTACTCAAGACTTTCTGTGTTTTTCCTATTCTCATTTTTGGGTCAGCTCCTCTGGATCTGTCACCGTTGGGCCTCCAGCACTTCTGTTTTCCGGCAGAGATAGGACCAAGAGAAAGCCCCCTCCCCAAGTCCTAATGACTCTTCATTTCCGGACCAACCAAGTCAACCAATTAAATCCCCTTCCTCTCTTTCAGCCAGTTATAATAGTCCCTTCCTATAACCGACCTCAAGCCTCATTAACCAACATCCCAGGAGACACATCTACAAGCTTTGTGGGGGATGATACTGGTTTGGTTGGATTTTTTTTTTTTTAATAAGAACACAACCTAGGTTTGGGAGAGGGGATAAACAATGGCATCAAGGAGTTTAGGGATGGTCTTAGTTCCCATGCCATAAACATAGCTTCATAAATACAGCATGCTTGCTCTACAGACAAAACTTCAGAACTAAAGCCCCATCTCCCTCTTTCTTTTCACCTTGATGCTGATGCCTAAGGCCCTCCCAGGTAATCCTTACCTGGGTGAGGTAAGACAGCATCAGTCCAGTCATCAGGGAGCAGGGAAAAGCAAAGACTCAGGATCTCAGAGCCCCTGCTGGAGCCACCCGAGACCAACAGTTTCAACCCACTTTTTTAACGGTGTGGAAACAGACACCCAGGGAGGCTAAGAGCTGGCCTAAGGTGACTCAGCTTGGATAGAGCCAGGTTTAAGGTTGTTTTCCCGGCTCCCAGGCCAGTGGGGGAGACCTTTTTTTTTGGTGTATTTGGATCTCCAAACCCCGCCCGAAGAGCAATGACAGGAATTACTGGGTCCTTCCTTGGCAGGAGTCAAAGGTCCCTAGTACTCTTCAGTAGGAACCAGAGATGGGATCCTTGGGAGGAAACCCCAGTGCCTTCCCTCCACTGTCAGCATTTCCATGCCAACAACAAGCCTCGGGCCATCTCAAGCCTCAGATTCCTTGTGGCAGGCTCTGGGAATGATGGGTCTCAGAAGTGAGCAAGTTAGCTTGTGGCTTCCATCTACATTTCCAAGCAGCCTCACCAGCTGTTCATGGGTCCCCGAAAAGTACTAGGTGGTAGTTCCATGCTGAGTTCAGCAAGTCCCTACAGCCCCAAAAGGGGACAGAACGTGAGCGACTTGGAGACAGGGACACATCCAACTGATTCAAGACATTAGGCTTCGGTTACCCTCCTTTGCTTTCAAGTCGAGGGAGACTATTTCTAAAGGGTGTGTCTTCATCTTGGATGAGGTTGTTTGAAAGGGGGTCGCAGGAAAGAAGGAAGAGCTTGCAAATTCATCTCTCTCGTTTTCTTCCCGGGCACTCCTCTACACCTATCCCCTTTCTGGGGGACAGGACACAAACGTTCCAAGTCTCTTAACCCACTTACCCCCGGGGAAGTGGGTGCTGGGAACTAAGCAGGCCAGAGGTTCCAGGCCAAACCGAAGCTGCTGGCTGGCCCCACAACCCTGGCTCCATACTCTGATGCCTTCCCATCCCTCAGAACAGCGCCCTCCAACCTGGCTCCTTCAACTGTCATCCCCCTAAGGTATCTAGGCAGAGGCAGCCCTGTGCCCCCAGGGCACTGTGGGAGATGTAGTTCAGGCATCTCCTGGACTGAGCTCCAGGAAGAGGGGCAGCGTTTCCCTTGCCCTCCATATCCCCGCATCCTTGGATCCATTCTTTCAATCTTATAAATATGAATGCTCACTCTAGGAGGGGATGATTAAAGTCCTCGCTGGGCATGCTGGGAGGCCCCCACCCCACCTCCACCGCACCCCACACACCTGAAATATTGATGCTCTTGAGGTCGACAGCTTCTCGGAGCTGGAAGAGGGAGGAGAGGGAGCGGAGAGGCGGAGACAAAGAGAAGGCAGCTACACAAAGCACCCAAAGAAGAGAGCGAAAAGGACAGGAAGGGAGACTGGAAGGAGACAAAGGCGGACAGGGAGGTGCAGGGCAGGAGGGGATGGGAGAGGGGAGTGGGAGGAGGCACGGATACCAGACACAGACCTGACATCTCCTGACTCAGGGCCCAGCAGATGCCAAAAAAAGTCCTAGCAATGCACCCCCTCCCCAGGGAGACCATAAATAGAAAGCAGCGACACACCCCCTTCTCCCCTCAGTGTGTGATGGGGGAAGGGGTCAAGGGGAGGAGAAAGCCAGAAAAGAGAGTCTGGAAGAGAATAGAGACCTCGGAACAGAGGCAGGGGAGACAACATGAAATGGGGCAGAGGCGGGGGATGGGGAAGATAGACCAACGAGCCATGGGGGGTGCCCCAGAGCCACAGCCATGGATTACGGGGCCGTCCTGGAGGGTCTTCCCTAGTCTTCCCTCCGCCCCTTCCCAGGAGTGAGGAGTGGGGAGTGGGGGAGGCAGGCGGGAGAGAGCTTCCCAAGGAAGCTGTCTGCTTGGCAGGGGTCCCGGTGGGCGCCAGGCTCGGGGGACAGGTGGGAGTGCAATGGCGACGGGGTGGGGGAAGGATGACGGACGGGAAAGTGCCTCTGAACATCTAGGCGAAGTCCTGGTCCTAGTTATCTAGGTCACCGGACTGGGAGGGGTAGGGCTGTAGGGGGCGCAGCGGCTGTCTTCCCCTGGGGGGCTGTGGCCTCCTGCTGCCCCCATTCCTCGGAGGAGGAGCTCGCCAGCCCCCAGCCCCCAGGCCCGCGGCCCCCTACCTCGCCGGAGCCGGAGCCCGGGCCGGGATGCCGCGACACGGAGCAGGGCCGGCCACGCGGACAGCGAACGGTGCCGGGAGAGGGGTCCCTTCGGAGCCCCGAGGGTCGAGTTCGGGTGACGCGCGGGGGCCGGAGCAGTCCCAACTCGGAGTTGGAGTGCGGATGTGGGGTCTGCGCTGCGGCTCAGTCCCGCACGCGGGCGGGAGGTTCGGGGTTCGGGTGCTGCGGGCGCCTCCCGCGGCGACGCTCTGCTGGGCCGGGGCGGCGGCTCCGAGGGGCGGAGACCCTGGCGACGCGGAGGAAACCTGGCCCGGATCTGGAGTGGACTCAGGGTGGCCAGGGCGGGTGGGCC
>LNAC01000632.1:769601-784851 GCA_002007465.1 Ailurus styani | reverse complement strand
GGTGGGGGGGGAGGGGAGGGAATGGCTTCTTCCTCCCGCTCTGCTCAAGGCTCACCGTGGGACATGATGTAGTCACGATAGATTGGGAAGTAGAAGAGAGCGGCCAGGACTCCCGGTGAGGTGTGAATCCCCGGAAACTGCTTAGAGAAGCTGTTGGCCTCAGTGGAGAGACTGCAGAAGGCTCCAGTGCACATGATCCCATGTGGGTGGGAACCCAGCACATAGTTGCGGTCAGGGGGCAACTCCGCTGTTTTCACCAGCTTCGGGGGGTGCGGGGTGGTGGTGAGGTAGGATGCCGGGAAAGAGGCATGGAAGACAGGGTGCCAGCTGAGAAGAGTTGCCCTGCACACCCTAACTTCAGAGTTCCAGGTCCTCCAATGGGGTGGGCAGCCCAGACAGCCTACTCCGGAACACCACCCTGCCCCCCCCCACCCCCATGCCCCGCTGTCTGAGGTTAGGGAGCCCAGGGTGCACAAGCGGAGGTGAGAAAGTGTGGGAGGTTGGAGAGAGGGAGGAGGAAGAGAGTCCCCATGGAGGGGGACCTGTCACCTTGATAGGATAATAATCCCTGAGGTGTTTCCACAAGGCCCAGGTCCTCACCCACTCAATGCGTCTTCCACCTTGGGGCAGAGAGCTGCGTGGAAGAATCTCTGCAGGGCCCCCGGCCACCCTCTCTGCTTCTGGGCCCAGGTCCCGCAGCACTCACCTTGGTTGGGCGTGTCCCGGTCCAGGAAGAACCACACAAAGTAGAGAACAGAGACTGACCAGAACGAAGTGAAGAGGAGGAAGAGGACAAGAAAGGAGAAGAAAGGGCCTGGGGGAAAGATGAGAAAGAAGAGTGCATTAGGTTTTGAAGAGTGATTCCCTGCAGCCGCTTTCTCCTCCCCCGCTCCCAGATGTCAGGTGTGCGTCTGGCCATCTCCCAACCTTGACCTCTGACCCGCTCCTGCTCCCTTTGCCCTCCCGGGCATAGGCAAGTGGGGCCCCAGCCTTTCTCCGGGAAGTTCCTGCTCCCCTTGGGGCACCAGGGCTCTCACCCATGAAGAGGAAAGTGAGCACATAATAGTAGGCGCCCACTGCTTCTAGCCACTGTTTCTGCACGGATTTCATGGTGCGAGCGCGGCGGGGCTGTGGAGACTCCTATCCCAGTCGCTGCCCTCTGCCAGAGGGGAGTCCAGGGCCCGGAGCACAAACGAGGAAGGTTTGGGTGCGATGGAAGGCTTTCTTGCCGGAGGGGCCAAACCCTCGGGGCCTCCCGGGACTGCGGGTGTGTTGCGTGTGTGTGGAGAGGGAGATTCCTGGATCCGGGACGCAGGATGTCTCCAGAATGATCTTTGAACCGCCAGCGTTAGTCGGTTGGGGCTGGCCGCTGGGCGGAGCTGGGAGGCTGCAGGGAGCGAGTGGGGGATATAGGGCATCGGCTGACCCGGGGCTGACGTCTGGAGGAGGCTCAGAAGAAGCCGGGGAGCCCGCCCACCGGGCCCCAGCCAATGGCTAGGGGCAGAAGCCCAGTTGAGACCGTGGGATCTCCAGGGCGGCGGGGCAGGCCCCTGATGCGCGCCCCAGACCTGGGGGCAGGTCTCCAGGAGGGTCAAGATCGCCCGGAGGCACCGCCGCGCACAAACACGCACACACTGCAGCTCAGTTCCCACGTTTAATTTCCCTCCCCGCCCACGGCCGCCGCGGGCACCCCGAGGGTCGGGGCTGTGCGCCTCGGTGAGGAGGAAGTGCCGGTGCGCCGGAATGCCGGAGCGCGCCTCGTGCTCTTGGAACAGTTTCGGGAGCCGCTCCACGTGGAGCGCTTACCGCGCATCCACCTGCGCCCGGCTGGGCCGCGCGCTTCGCTGCACCGGGATCCGGGCCCCCACTGCGGGCAAAACGGGACGCCCGAGGGGCGGTGCTTGGGAGCCCCAGCCGGTGCCCTTCTTGCCCAGTCGCGCAACCGTCGGGGACAGCGTGCAGGGCCTGGGCGGTTGCCATAGGGGGTGAGGCCGGCGTGGCCGGCAGCCAGTGACCTTCACCGTCTGGTCCCCGGAGCGCGCGGGGCCAGCGCTCCGGGGGAGCCGGTGCACCGGCGGTCAGCAGAGGGGGCAGAGGCCGGGGCCCACCGACGGTGTGGATGGGCGTGCGGAAGGGCAGGAGGAGTTCCAAGGGGCCGTGAAACAGCTGCAGGGCCACGCTCAGCAGCGGCCGCGGCGCCTGCTGCGCGCTCCGCAGCCTCGAGCCCGGAGGATTCGGGAACTGCTGGAAGAGCTCGTTCCCTTCTAAGAGAGGACAGGCACCAGGGAGGCCCTCCTCCCGGACAAGGTAGCCAGCGTGCGACCACTGTGCCTTCGTCACCTGTGTTCCAGTGCCAACTTGACAAAGCCCTTCTGATTCCGGATCCGAGAATCAGCTCGCCGGGTTTTGCCTCCAGCGCTTCCAGGGGCTCTCCCACCGCGAGGACTGCCACCTGGCTGCCCCCAGGCCGGGACGACAGATAGGCGGCGCCGGCCTTGTCAGAGGACGCCAAACCTGGGGGGGAGGGGACGCCCCCCCCCATGCCTGGGTCTTTGAGAAAAGGGGGAGGAGGGCACCAGGGAGGTAGAGAGGGGACCAGGAGCTCCCACCCCGCACCCCAGGGACTGGGAGATCTCCCCACTTCTCCTCACTACACAGGATGTAGTCCCCGAAGTGGGGGAGGCGGAACCAACAAGGCGCGTGAGGAGGCGTGGCCAGAGGCCAGGGAGGAGGCTGGAGAAGCCGGTGGTCTCCGCGCCGAAGTTGCTGAAGGCCCTGATGGAGGGCCAGGACCTCGTGAGGGTGGAAGCCAAAACGGTAGCTGCGGCAGGGATCCCGTTCTGCGGTTTTAACCAGCTGGGGGGTAGAGGCATCATAGCCTACTCTGGCCCCGAGATTAGACTCAGGGGGGTAACCAGAGAAGAGTCTATTCCAAAACCTTGCCCCCACCCAGCACGCCATTCCTGGATGGCCTCACTCAGACAGGGAAGTAATTTCGGAAATATCTCCAGATGGCCCAGCTGCGACCCCAGGCAGAGCTGTGGCCTCCTGCCCGAGGTGTGTCCCTCTCTCTGTAGAGCCAGACCAGGCAGAGGATGGCTAGGATCTGGGCTTGGCTTAGAAAAGCAGGGAACGGGCTGCCTGGGTGGCTCAGTGGGTTAAGCCTCTGCCTTCAGCTCAGGCCCTGATCTCAGGGTCCTGGGTCCTGGGATCGAGCCTCCCACGTCGGGCTCTTTGCTCTGCAGGGAGCCTGCTTCCTTTTCTCTCTCTGCCTGCTCGCGATCTTTCTCTCTGTGTCAAATAAATAAATAAAATCTTAAGAAAAGGAAAGCAGGGAGCAACACGGCCAGGTACACCTGGGCTGGACGATGGAGTGGGGGTTACTTAGGATCCAGGCATATACCTTCCCAGTTACCCCCCTCTGCCCCCGAATCCCTGTTCAATGGCTTCAGGCCCTCCTGCCCCAGCTAATTCCTTCCCATTCCTTCTTTGGCCCCCAGAGAGCCCTGTCCTGCTTCCCTCCTGGTAACAGCAGGGAAGCAGAGTGCCAGGTGCTGAGCCTCACCAAGCCCCAAGAAGGAGAAGACCCATCTGCAGGACAGCAACCACTTGACCCCAGCGGAGGTGGCTGGGGGGGTGGGGGACATACTGTGGAGGGACATCCCATAGGGGCCACTATGGGCTCTTTTTTTTTTTGGAAGGGGGTGGCTCTTAAGTACACTCCCTGTGGTCCAACACACTGGCCCCGACCCTTGGCCCTGGTTCGGCTCCTGTGTCCAGCCCCTTTGCTGACCCGAACCTTGTAGCCTTGTGTGCCCCATCGAGAAAGGGTTAGCTACTACCGCAGCTCACAGGGTTGTCACCAATAGGACCAAACAGAAATGCCCAGGGGTGTGGCCAGGAGAGCGAGGGTAGGTGGACCAGGCAGGAGGTCAGGACCTTGGGCCTCTGCGGGGCCTCTGTGGAGCTGGCTGGCAGAGGTCTGGGAAAGTGGGGTGTTGCCAGAGTGGTGTGCACTGTGAATGCCAGGGCTCCCCACACGAGTGAGAGCAGCTAGAAACCCCTTTAGTTGCCCTGGTCCAGCCCCTAAGGAGTAGCTTAGGCCTCCGTGGGAGACATTCCAGAAAGAAGGGCTTTTTGGGAAAGGCCAGCGATTGGCCAGCCCAAAAGAGCACACCCTCCAAGTAGACGGACTCGTCCTACCATGGCGGGGACCCTCCCCTCCCCAACACTGGCCAGAGCTGCGGAGCCGGCACCCTCTCCAGGTCCGGGAATGTCACTTCTTCAGGCAGGGATGACACAAACCCCGTTAGGTGCCTCTGTCCCATGCTTTCCTGGCATAAAATATTTGTCCACTTGCCCTCCTTTCTGGTGGTTTTCTGGCTAAGGTCTCCCCCCAGCTGTGAGCCACAAGAAAGACAGCTGCAGTTCTCATCGACCCTAGCCCTGTGACAGGTGCCCAGCAGGTGAAGGTACTCGGTAAATGAATGGTGGGTCGTTGGAGACAGGGCGAGCCAACCACTGCTCAAGCTGGCACACCCCTTCTATCCTGTCCCCTGCTTTGCTCTTGAGTTGCCCCTCCCCATCCCCCGGAGGTGTTTTCTCCTGTCCCTGCTCAACTCACTTCCATCCACAGGGAGAGCAGTGAGATGCACTAAAAAGTCTGGCCAGGAAAGGTGCTCAGTGCACGCAGAAGGTGGACCAGCCCCACCTGTCAGGAAGGCAGGCTTCACAGAGGACGTTTTCCTGGGAGTCCAGGCAATAGGAAGGAAGGGGTGGGTGAGGTGTTCAAGTCAAGAAATGGCCAAGGACCTGCAAATGGACCCATTTGGTTTTCAAAAGGCTTCTGCAGGGGACCTCTTGGGAGAGACATTCAGGAAGGTAGGCTGGTACTAGGACCTGGAAAGGACCAAGCTAAAGGAACACGGCCCAGCCCGAGGTCCTTGGGGTGCCTCCAGGGGCCTTGCTTACTTGGCAAGGGCTTGATGCTCCCCACCCACCCCGAGGCTGGAAGACATCAGTTCTCAGGAGGTCTCACCTCTTTGGAAGGCTGCTTCTTGTTCTCCTCTCCAGGAAGCTTTCTTGGGATGAACTTCCAAGGCTTCCCTTTTCCTAATCCTCCCTAACTAAAAGCTTGGGTCCCACAAACCTCCTGTGTCTTCCCGTGGAATGCATACTTCCAGGAGGCCTCCTTCCCTTAGCACTGTCCCCAGAGCCCAACTCAGGGATCTGCCACCCCCAGAAAATGTCAAGTGATGAGAGCATCAGGGAGAAGAGGCCAGGGGAAGGCCAGGGGGAGGCCAGGGTGGGCTTCCCTCTGAATCTAAGTGAAGTCCTTGGAGTCTGGCCCTTCTCAGGCTCCCCCACCAACCCTCAGGCAATACAGGGGAGTGAGAAATGGGATCCAGGGGAGCTTCTCAGTTCTTACCTGCTCTACCACCTGCTTCTGACTTTTCCTCTCTGTTCTTGTTCTTTGGAGTAACTCCAGATCCCCCCCTCTGCTCTGGAGGCAGGAGGGATATGGGGTCAGCGGGGAGGGGAGAGACAAACACGGACTCAAAAGTTACAAATCCTCCTTTATTGGGAGGGAGGCTGAGAAACAATAATTTATTGTATGGGGAGCCCCCAGAAGCCTTCTCCCCATGAACCTTTGGGAACGTGGGGCGGGGCAAGGGGGCTCCCAGGAGCTTCCTGAGAGGACTGTGTGTTGGGGGGGAGGCGACACATTCAGTCCCAGGCACGCCGAACATCCACTCAGGAAGGAGGGCGCCAGACCGACCCCCGGTCCGAGGCGGGGGGGCGCGGGAAGGCACAACGGCAGGGAAAGTTTGGCAGAGTGGTTGAGTGTCAGGGGTCGACAAAGGACACGATGATGTAGCGGGTGCCCCGAGTCGTGGGCAGCCCCTCATGGTAGTGGGTGAGGCGGCCAGGGTGCAGGAGCCCCCAGCCCTTCCGCGGGGACGAGATTATGCAGTCATAACGCAAGAAGCGACAGCCACCTCCCTGGAAGAGGATGGGGGAGCAGAAGCGGACAGTGAGCAGGCCGCCAGAGCGAGGGTGAGAGGCAGGCACGGGGGCTTGGGGTGTTGGCACACAGGGAAGGCACGGGAGGGCGAGGCACGCAGCCCGGAATCCAGGACGTGGTGCCTGCCAAGTTACTGGAAAAGGGGAAGAGGGCAGGCCATGGGCAGGGCGTGTGACTGAAGGGGGTGTAGGGGTGGTTGGGGCAGGCCAGCAAGGTCCCCGGGGCTCAAGTGAGCGTGTGCCCGTGGGTGGAGGGGCCCTGCTGGTGCCCTGACGTGGGAGGGCACTAGGGGCTCACCTCATAATCCAGGCCCTTGTGGTTGAGGGCCACGTTGAGAGTGAAGGTGGACGAGTCGTGATGGGGCCGCAGAGAGGGCTGCTCATCTGGCCGGTAGCGGACCACAAAGTTCATCACTGCCCGGGTCTGTGGGGACATGAGAAGACACTGGAAGGATGGCTGTGAGGTCCCGGGGGGCCTTCTGAGGAGGGTGGTAGGGAGGGCCGCAGGGGTCTCACTCCCTCAGGCGGCCCTCCTGTGGGATCCCTTTCCACAGGGCTCCAGATGCAACAGGGGCTGAAGGGGCGCCGTGTGGAGACTTCCACAAGGACCCAGGTGAGGGGGGTGGCAGGGGTGGCAGCCCACCTTGGTGTGGTAGCCTGGGAACAGGCTCTCTGTCATGGGTCCCACGTATGTCCTCAGCAGCTGCAGCCACTGGTCCTCATAGCCCACCTGCTTCATGTGGATGTCCACGGTGGGCACGTTCTCATAGCCTCCGGCCAGCCTCGAGTCCTGCGGGCGGTGGGCACTGAGCCCCAACAGGGCCACGCCAGCCTCCCCCCTCCTTTTGCTCTCAGGCCTGAAAGCTCGCGTGACTTGGGTCTGGGAGCCTCGACCATTCAGCCCGACTCATTCCTATTGGCCCTGAAGATGTCACCTCTTCTGTGAAGCCCCTTGGTCCCCCCGCGTCTGGGCCAAGGGCCCCTCCTGTGAGTCCTGCAACATCTGGGCTGCCTGTCACAGCCTTCAGGAGCTGGGACTAAGACTGCCTCTAGCAGGTAAAGTGCAGGACGGCAGGACTCCGACCAGCGCAGCTCAACGCACCACACTGCCAAGGTCAGTGGCCGGCGTCTGGGACTTGCGTGCCCCCGGTCAGGAGTTCCTAATGAATGCACGCACACGCACGCAGTTGTGCCCCCTGTGGGTCCCCTCCCCTTCCCCGGGGTCCCCTTCCCTGCTCCCACTCTCTTGATTCCACTTCCCTCCCTCACAGCCACACCTCCCTTGCCCGGGGGCGCCCCTCCTCCCCTGCCCGGCCCCTCTCACCTCGTGCCGGCCTCCTGACCACTGGCCGTAATGCTCCATTTCCTCCACCAGCTCATCGCACATCTGGTCGGACAGCAGCGGGAACCAGTACACATCTGGGCATGGCTGAGGACGGGCAAGGGAAGAACAACAGGGCCGGGGGACACTCGCAGACCTCTCGGGAGGAGACAGGCAGCCCACCCAGGGGAGAGAAAGCAGGGAGCAGAAAGGGAAGCCGGGAGTTGGGAGCAGCTGGGGGAACAGGGATCTGAGCACGGGGACCAGGAAAGGCAGGGCCAGAAAAGGCAGGAGCGGCACAGGGAACATGGCGCAAATGGCCCGACGGTGCCAGAGCCCCAGGTCTGGGCCTTTGTAACAAAACTGTCATTTCGGGTGCCTGGGTGGCTCGGTTGGTTAAGCGGCTGCCTTCGGCTTAGGTCGTGATCCTGGAGTCCCAGGATGGAGTCCCACATCGGGCTCCCTGCTTAGTGGGGAGTCTGCTTCTCCCTCTGACCTTCTCCCCTGTCATGTTCTCTCTCTCTCTCATTCTCTCTCTCACATAAATAAATAAAATCTTAAAAAGTTAGAAAAACAAAACAAAAAACCCCCAAAAAACCCGTCGTTTCACCCATAACACCAACAGACCCACTAGACAAGAGAGGATCGTCCTGATTAGTGGCAGGGTGGGGAGCCGAAGGCCTATCTGCTTGGCCTTTGCCTCTATCTGCCTGAGGGCAGTCAGTTTGGGAACCACTAATCCAGGCCGGGGACAGTCAGGGGTCCTGCACGGGGCTCACCTGCTCCACGAGTCCCTCCCCTTCGAGGGCCCGGCTGTAGTTCTCATGAATGTACTGTTCCTTCCAGTCCTGGGGGAGGAAGGGGAGGGGTGTGCACCTCGATGTGTGCCTTTTTCACCCTCTCTGGTCCCACCGAGGAAGCCCCAGCACCACGACCACGACGGCCTCTCCCCAGGCAGGAGCAGGACCTGGGGGCGAGTGCGTGCGTGTGTGCGTGTGTGCGCCCTCCTGTAGCCAAGGGCACGTCCCATTCTGAGCAAGTCCGCTGGCACTCACCAGGGGGTTGTCGAAGATCTGCCAGAGGTCAGGGTGCAGGTGATCGGTGTTGTACCGGGAAGTGGCCAGGAGGCGGCCAAATTCGTGCTGATTGCTGAGGTGGAGGAAGATGCCCTGGAGTGGGGCAGGGGAAGGTGTGAGGACACACGGGTGGCTGGTCCCCAGCACCCCGCCTTCGGATGCCCAGACCCCACTCACCTTGTCCCGCAGGCTCTTACAGAAGGCCATGTCGGGGTCAGTGTCGCTGCCCGAGAATACCTCCCTCTGGGGCAGCTCTGTCCTCAGGGTCTCGCCACGGATTACGTATGCCTGGGATATATAGGGCACATTCCACACGCCCCTGGAGGCACCCACACTGGGGTCAGCGAGGTGGGGGACCCTCCCCCATGGCTGCCCAGTTCAACCCCGGAGCCCCTTCCCTCGGGGCACCCCACTCTCCAAGCTGGAAGGTCCACTGGCTGCCCTGTCACAGCACCTCAGGCCGGCTGCCCTGTCAGCCCGGCCCTACAGCTGGGGCCCTTTGCAACAGGTGGGGCCCCGGAGGAGCGCACAGGCATCTGCGGGCTGGAGGCAGGACTCACACTCGCTTCCTCTGTACTAGCTCCACGTAGTCCTCCGAGCGGGCATAGTACTCATCGGGGCTCAGGGCTCCCCAAAAGTTGGACCACAGCTTCCCGTGACGGGACAGCATGGGCGCTATCACCTTCCTGTGGACAGGTGGAGCGGAGGGCCAGGCACAGGTGAGCCCTGAGCCCCAGGAAGGAGGAGGGGGGACTCTCCGGGGACTATCTGGGGACCCGCCGGCTGAGCTGGGCAAGCGACCTGTTCTCTTCGATGAGGATGCGCAGGGTCTGCGGGTTGGTGATGACGGCGTCGGCATCCAGGCTGAAGTAGAATTCGCACTCCGGGTCCTGCCGACAAGTGTCCCTGCAGGTGACAGATCGATGCACAGGGAAGTAAAACAGGAGCAGGTAGAGGGAGGAGGGGACTGTGTGGCGGGCAGGAGAACCCCCCCCCCACCTGCCGAGGAGGGGAAGAAGAAAGCGGGTAGAAGCACCAGCAAGAGAGGAAGAAGATTGCGGGGGAAGGAGGGTGATGGGGTGCTTCCCCAGGACCCCGAGGTTCTCCCGGCGGGAGGGCGCCCCCGCTGAGGCCAAGCACAGGCTGCACCCAGCGTGGACAGGGAAGGGCAGGTGCGGTGGCTGGCAGGCCGCCTTGGCCCTCACCCGTGCTCCCCGCCCAGTGCTCACTCACATGGCCATGTCCCTGGCGTCGCCTGGCGTCAGGGCCTCCTCTGGCCCCACCAGCTTCACAGCTGAGAAGTGGTCCTGGAGCTGGGGCCAGGAGTCTGCAACGTGGGGCTCATGGTACACCTCCTGGAGAAGGAGCAAGGGTAAGAGAGGGCGGAAACGATGGGGTCTGGGGGACAGGAGGGGGAAGGTGGTGAGCAGAAAGGGTGTAGGAAGGAGTCTGGGTGGGCGTGGGGGGTGGGCGGGAGTTCCAATCCAGGCAGGGGCAGAGCCCCTTGGGAGGGCGCACAGGGGAGAGGCCACCTGCCGGGGTGTCTCACGTTGTTATGCAGGAAGAGGGTGACCCTGTCGGGGGGGTAGTCCAGAAGTAGCAGCCGCTGCAGGAAGCGGGGCAGGAATGGGGTAGGTTGTTCCACAAACACAGCCAGAAGCACCCGGGGGGGAGGCTGGAAGACACGACAAGATGGGGCTCAGAGGAGAGCCCGGGTCCCCACACTGGGGTGTCCACCATCCCGGCAGGTTGGGAGTCCCCAGGAGCTCTGGCCTGTGCCCTGCTGCTCAGCACACTCTCCCTGCATCCTCTGCCTCAGTGTCTGGTCCTGCCCACCCCTCCCCCCGGCATCCCTCCTTCCTCACCTGCCCCCCCGGGAGTGTCCTCCGGTCCCGGCCGCAGAACCCGCAGCCTCCCTGGGGAGTCCAGCCGTTAGGGACATAGTTTCCCAGGTAATTCAACTGGAGCTGTTGGGAGAAGCGGTGAGAGGAGGAAGCAAACGAGTCCAGCAGCAGAGGTGAGGAAAGTCAGATGGACAGACAGGGGACAGGGCAGGGAGGGGAGAGATGGACACTTAGAACCTCTTCCAGCCCCTCTGCTGCTAGGTCTGGGGAGGACTGGCTGCTTGCAAGGGCTGGAGGTGTGCAGGGGCGGGGGCCAGGTCTGACTGGGGCAGGGGTGGGGGGCTGAGGGCATGAAGCACTGGAGCACCTTAGTAGGACCGTTCCCATGGACCACGACAGGAAGCGTGTCATAGGCCACATTCCGGATACGCACACGGTTCCGATCAAACTTTAAAACCACCTCATCTGGGGAAGAAAAGCCCAGCTTTATACTCTTTTCCTCTCAAAGCTGCCAAGCAACAGATGCTTCTAAATATGGAGGGGGGCGGGGAGCCCAGCTTCTCTAGAGAGAGGATGAAGGACTGTGGCTCCAGGGGGGTAGGGGAGAGCCGCTGCTGTCTCTCTCCTGAGGGTACTGACCAGACTCCAGCCACCCTGGGGAGCTCCACCCTACTACCCTGACGACCTGGGCAAGTCCCCAGTCCTTCAGAGAGGCACTTTCCTCCCCTGTAACAGGTGGTAACCATAGGCCCCCCCCTTCGTAGGACTGTTGTGTTAAATAAAATCACAGAAGCGGACCCCTTTCTCCTCACCTAAAGCCCCATTGAGGTTCTGAAAGATCCGGGATTTATGATCCAGACTGAGGCTGAGTTTCTCCTAGATGGGATGAGATGGGGTGGGCGGTCATTTCCCACTCTTTGTACAGCCTCCGCAAAGCCCTATCCCCTCATCTCCCCTCCAGCGCCCCCTCCCTACCCTGAGCCCCGGGTCCAGGTAGAGTCGCGTATAGAACAGCTGGTCGTCATCATCATCCTTGTACTTCCACTGGCGGACGACTTGGTGGACGGTGGGGGCAAAGCCAATGAATCCTGTGGGGGTGGGCCGGTGCTGACTCCAAGACTGAGAGTCCCGGGGACCTGTCCCCTCTCCCTCTCCAGCCCTCGGGCGCCTCGAACGCTCCACGCCCCACCACTCTGCCCCCCCCTGCCTGGGGCACTCTGCCACTCACCACCAGAGTTGAGGAAGCGCTTCCCCGTGCCCACCTCAGGGTACTGCTCTGCCAGCCCCCACTCGGGCCAGCAGAAGCCCTCCGCAGAGAAGACCAGGCGGCTGCCAGTCTGGACAAACTTCTTCAGCAGCTCCGAGGGGCTGCCAGCCAGAATCACATCGTAGCTGGGGGAGGAAGACGGGGCGTGAACCGGACAGCCACAGGAACCTCGGGCTCCTTACCCCCTCCTCCTGCTTACCTCCCCCCCCCGCCCCCCGCATCCGCCACCCCTTTACCTGTCCACAAACATGATAACCATATCCTCCCGGTCTGCGTATTTCTCCATCTCCTTCTTCAGCCACCTGACCTTCTGTCCTCCACCAACCGTTCGGGCCACATCACCCCCTCGCCACTCCTCTCCCAGACCCAGGGTCTGTGGTGGGGGAGACCCGCCACGCCAGGGAAGGGCTCAGTCGGGCCAGAGGGGCCCTCCTGACCAGGCTCACCATGGGGCCCCAGGCATCCAGCCCTCAGCCCACTCCCCCCGCCGCCCCTAGGGACGAGGAAGGCATTCCTCTACTCACCCGCACGGTGTAGTTGAAGAACTCCGCGGACCGCAGGAAACGCCGGTACCCTTCCGTCTCGGCTGTGGCCACCGTGATCACCAGCAGCTTCTCTGTCACCAGCCGGGAATTGGAGCCCGGGCCCCACTCACAATCCCCCCCCACACTCACCGCCCCACGCGCTCCGCTCACCGCAGACCCCCTTGCCCTCCCTCCGATGCTGCTCCTGTCCTTTTTTTTTTTTTTTCCGAATCCCTCTTAAACTCTTCCCAACCAGAGGAACTTTGGCCCCAGTGGAGAGAGCTGGATGGGAGTAATTCGGAGTCAGTTCACATGGGAGGCTAGAATCCCAGCCCAGGGTGGGGAGTGGGCGAGGGGTCGCGTGATTCACACTGTGGAGGGCGCGCGGCGTGGGAGAGGCCGGCCGCCCCCTCCAGGCCTCGACCCCTTCCCGGGCCCCGCGGGCAGGCACGCAAACCCGCCACCCACTCGGCGCCCCCGGGGTTCTCACCTGGGTTGACCGGGTCGCTGCCCCGGGGACGGTCGGAGGCCGAGGTCGCAGGAGGCGGCGGCAGCAGCAGCGGCAGGAGCCCCAGCAGGAGCCGGAGTCCCGAGCCGGAGAAGGCCATGGCCAGGGAGCGGGCGGAGACGGCACACAGGCCGGCAGGGCGCTGGGGCTGTGCGCCGGAATCCCAATTCCGGGGAGGGGCTCTGGGAAGAGGGACAGGGGCCGCGGTGCGCCCAGCCGCGAGGAGGAGCAGGGCTGGGGCGCCGCCCTGGAAAAAAGGCGTAGCCCGAGGCTACTGAAAACTCGAGAAGCCGGCGCCGCAGACAAGGGGAGGATTGTACCCGGGCGTGAGCGCGCGGGGTGCGCGGAGCCAGCGGCGGGGGCGCCCGGCCGGGAAGCGGGGGAGGGGCGAGGGCTCGGGCCGGCGATCCGCAGCCGAGGACTTCGGTGAGAGCCAGCCCGGCCCAGCGCCTCCTGACACACGAGGAAACTGAAACCCCGACAGGGGAAGTGACCCCCTGCAGGTCGGGCGGGATGCGGAGGCGGGTCTTTGCCACAGCCCTGCCCGGAGCTGCGGGCGGAAGGCTGGGAGAGCCCGGCGGTGGAGGCGCGCGGAGCTTGGACGAGTGGAGGAGCCGGCGGCAAGGAGGGAGACGGCCGAGGAGTCCGTGGCCCCAGGGGCGCTGGGGGTTAAGGTTTCGGCAGAGGATCCCGGGGGGCCTCTCGGATTGCCCACTCAAGCCTGCCCGCTTTTTTTGGTAGTCCAGCCCACCATCTCTCCCGCCCCCGGGAGAAGCTCCAGGGGTGGCCTTTGTGATGATGGCATCTTCAGAAGGACCAAAGGAAAATGACATTTTTCAAAAGACCACTGGCACCACCTCTTTAAATGATCCATTTCGGGGGTCCCACAAAATACACAAACACTCAGACCGGAAGTAGTTTTGCCCCTATAAAATATGGCGGAAAGCTTTCTCGTCTCCCAGGCAACACCACGTACTGTGTGGGCCCATTGGGATTATTCTGCGCACGCGCAAAAGAACGGGCCGCCGGAAGTGATGGCGCGGCCTTCCACGGCGAGTGGTTTATAGCGCGCCTGTGCAGTAGGGTCTTCCGGCAGCTGTGTTGTGGAAATGGTGGAGAAGAAAACTTCGGGTATGTGATCCCACACGGTTGGCCCCCTACCTCCTGCCAAACCCTACCCACCCTGGCCTCCCAGCCCCGACCCTGCGCCTACCCGACCCAGTTATTAGTCTCAAATCCCTCTCCCGGCCCTCGGGTGTTGGTGTCGGGGTAGCCCCTCAGACCATCCGTTCGTGTTTATTGAAGCCCGCTCCGTGCCTACGCTGGGGATGGAGAGAGGAAAAGATTTTATTTATTTGACAGAGAGAGAGAGAGATCACAAGTAGGCAGAGAGGCAGGCAGAGAGAGAGGAGGAAGCCAAGCAGAGAGCCCGATGCGGGCCTCGATCTCAGGACCCTGAGATCATGACCTGAGCCGAAGGCAGAGGCTTTAACCCACTGAGCCACCCAGGCGCCCAATTCCTGGGTTTCTTGTTTAGGATGTCTGTGTAGATGGTTCCATTTACTTAAAGTGTATACAGGAGGAGAAGCAGACTTGGATGGGAAGATTTTGAATTTTGAGCTACAGTGAGGCAGTGAGGCTGTCTCTGGCTATTCTTTTAAACCTCTCTTGTGGCCTACTCTCTCTCTGCTAAGAAGAGGGCTCTTGCCATCTCTTTCTCAATCTTTTCACTCTTCCTGGGGTTTCAAACCCAAACATGGGGTTCTAACTATCACCCAAAACCAAATGACTCCAAAAGTGGTTCTCTTGATTCTGAACTTTCTCTTGAGGCCCACAGTAATCCTCAGTTTGTTTCCTGAGATTAAGAGTCTCTTATGGTTTGTCTTCCTCCCTAGTCCCATCTTGTTTCATTTTTTTCTTCCCTCCCTTCCCTCCATGACACCCCCCTTCAAATTCCTCATATCAGAGAGATCATATGATAATTGTCTTTCTCTGATTGGCTTATTTCACTTAGCATAATACCATCTAGTTCCATCCACATCATTGCAAACGGCAAGATTTAATTTCTTTTGATGACTGTGTAGTATTCCATTGTATATATATACCACATCTTCTTTATCCATTCATCTGTTGATGGACATCTAGGTTCTTTCCATAGTTTGGCTATTGTGGACATTGCTGCTATAAACATTCGGGTGCACATGCCCCTTTGGATTACTACATGTGTATCTTTAAGGTAAATAACCAGTAGTGTGATTGCTGGGTTCGTTGTAGGGTACCTCTGTTTTCAACTTTTTGAGGAACCTCCATACTGTTTTCCAGAGTGGCTGCACCAGCTTGCATTCCCACCAACAGTATAGGAGGGTTCCCCTTTCTCCACATCCTTGCCAACATCTGTCANACCTCGCCAACATCTGTCATTTCCTGACTTGTTAATTTTAGCCATTCTGACTGGTGTGAGGTAGTATCTCACTGAGGTTTTGATTTGTATTTCCCTGATGCCGAGTGATCTTGAGCACTTTCTCATATGTCTGTTGGCCATTTGGATGTCTTTGGAGAAATGTCTGTTCATGTCTTCTGCCCATTTCTTGACTGGGTTATTTTATGGGTGTTGAGTTTGAGAAGCTCTTTGTAGATTTTGGATACAAGCCCTTTATCTGACATGTCATTTGCAAATATCTTCTCC
>LNAC01000632.1:730862-769478 GCA_002007465.1 Ailurus styani | reverse complement strand
CTTTGGTGATGTTCCTAGGAAGAAGTTGCTGCAGTTGAGGTCGAAGAGGTTGCTGCCTGTGTTCTCCTCAAGGATTTTGATGGATTCCAGTCTCACATTGAGGTCTTTCATCCATTTTGAGTCTGTTTTTGTGTGTAGTGTAAGAAAATGGTCCAGTTTCATTCTTCTGCATGTGGCTGTCCAATTTTCCTAACACCATTTGTTGAAGAGACTGTCTTTTTTCCACTGGACATTCTTTCCTGCCTTGTCGAAGATTAGTTGACCATAGAGNTTCTGCATGTGGCTGACCAGTTTTCCCAACACCATTTGTTGAAGAGACTGTCTTTTTCCCACTGGACATTCTTTCCTGCTTTGTCGAAGATTAGTTGACCATAGAGTTGAGGGTCCATTTCTGGGCTTTCTGTTGTTCCATTGATCTATGTGTCTGTTTTTGTGCCAGTACCATATCGTCTTGATGATTACAGCTTTGTAATAGAGCTTGAAGTCTGGAATTGTGATGCCGCCAACTTTGGTTTTCTTTTTCAACATTCCTCTGGCTATTTGAGGTCTTTTCTGGTTCCATATAGATTTTAGGATTATTTATTCCATTTCTGTGAAAAAAATTGATGGTATTTTGATAGGGATTGCATTAAATATGTAGATTGCTTTAGGTAGCATAGACATTTTTACAATATTTGTTCTTCCGATCCATGAGCATGGAGTGTTTTTCCATTTCTTTGTGTCTTCCTCAGTTTCTTTCATGAGTACTTTATAGTTTTCTGAATACAGATTCTTTGCCTCTTTGGTTAGGTTTATTCCTAGGTATCTTATGGTTTTCAGTGCAATTGTAAATGGGATCAACTCCTTAATTTCTCTTTCTTCTGTCTTGCCGTTGGTGTATAGAAATGCAACTGATTTCTGTGCATTGATTTTATATCCTGACACTTTGCTGAATTCCTGTATGAATTCTAGCAGTTTTGGAGTGGTCTTTTGGGTTTTCCACATAAAGTATCATATCATTTGCAAAGAGTGAGAGTTTGACTTCTTTGCTGATTCGGATGCCTTCTGTTTCTTTTTGTTTTCTGATTGCTGAGGCTAGGACTTCTAGTACTACGTTGAATAGCAGTCTTCCTGACCTTAGGGGAAAAGCTCTCAGTTTTTCCCCATGGAGAGTGATATTCATTGTGGGTTTTTCGTAGATGGCATTGATGATACTGAGGTATGTACCCTCTATCCCTACACTGTGAAGAGTTTTGATCAAGAAAGGATGCTGTACTTTGTCAAATGCTTTTCCAGCGTCTGTTGAGAGTATCGTATGGTTCTTGTTCTTTTTTATTAATGTATTGTATCACACTGATTAATTTGTGGATGTTGAACCAACCTTGCAACCCAGGAATAAATCCCACTTGGTTGTGGTGAATAATCGTTTTGATGTACTGTTAGATCCTGTTGGCTAGTATTTTGGTGAAAATTTTTGCATTTGTGTTCATCAAGGATATTGGTCTGTAATTCTCCTTTTTGATGGGGTCTTTGTCTGGTTTGGGGTCAAGGTGATGCTGGCCTCATAAAATGAGTTTGGAAGTTTTCCTTCTGTTTTTATTTTTTGGAACAGTTTCAAGAGAATAGGTATTGATGATTCTTTAAATGTGTGGTAGAATTCCCCTGGGAAGCCGCCTGGCCCTGGGCTCTTGTTTGTTGGGGGATTTTTGATGACTGCTTCTATCTCCTTACTGGTTGTGGGTCTGTTCAGGTTTTCTATTTCTTCTTGGTTCAGTTTTGGTAGTTTATATGTCTCTAGGAATGCATCCATTTCTTCCAGATTGTCAAATTTGCTGATGTATAGTTGGTCATAATATGTTCTTATAATTGTTTGTATTTCTTTGGTGTTGGTTGTGATCTCTCCTCTTTCGTTCATGATTTTATTAATTTCGGTCCTTTTTCTTTTTGATAAGTCTGGCCAGGGGTTTATCAATCTTATTAATTCTTTCAAAGAACCAGCTTCTAGTTTTGTTGATTTGTTCTACTGTTTTTTTGGTTTCTGTTTCATTGATTTCTGCTCTGCTCTTATTTCTCTTCTCCATGCTGGATTTAGGCTTTCTTTGCTGTTCTTTCTCCAGCTCCTTTAGGTGTAGGGTTAGGTTGTGTACTTGAGATCTTTCTTGTTTCTTGAAAAAGGGTTGTATTGCTATATACTTTCCTCTCAGGACCGCCTTTGCTGTGTCCCAAAGATTTTGAACAGTTGTTTTCATTTTCATTTGTTTCCATGAGCTTTTAAAATTCTTTTTTAATTTCCTGGTTGAACCATTTCTTCTTTAGTAGGATGCTCTTTAGCCTCCGTGTATTTGAGTTCTTCCCAACTTTCCTCTTGTCGTTGAGTTCTAGTTTCAAAGCATCGTGGTCTAAAAATATGCAGGGAATGATCCCAGTCTTTTGGTACTGGTTGAGACCTGATTTGTGACCCAGGATGTGATTTATTCTGGAGAATGTTCCATGTGCACTAGAGAAGAGTGTGTATTCTGTTGCTTTGGGATGAAGTGTCCTAAATATATCTGTGATGTCCATCTGGTCCAGTGTGTCATTTAAAGCCTTTATTTCCTTGTTGATCTTTTGTGTAGATGATCTGTCCATTTCAATGAGGGAAGTATTAAAGTCCCCTATTATTATTGTATTGTTGGTGTGTTTCTTTGATTTTGTTATTAATTGGTTTATATGATTGGCTGCTCCCATATTAGGGGCATAGATATTTAAAATTGTTAGATCTTCTTGTTGGACAGACCCTTTAAGTATGATATAGTGTCCTTCCTCATCTCTTATTATAGTTTTTGGCTTAAAATCTAATTTATCTGATATAAGGATTGCCACCCTGTTTTTGTTTTTGTTTGTTTTTGTTTTTTGGGGGGATGTCCATTAGCATGGTAAATTGTTTTCCACTCCCTCACTTTAAATCTAGAGGTGTCTTTGGGTCTAAAATAAATTTCTTGCAGACAGCATATTGATGGGTCTTGTTTTTTTAATCCATTCTGATAACCTGTGTCTTTTGATTGGGACATTTAGCCCATTTACATTCAGGGTGACTATTGAAAGATATGAATTTAGTGCCATTGTATTGCCTGTAAGGTGACTGTTACTGTACATTTTTTCTGTTCCTTTCTGGCCTATTACTTTTAGGCTCTTTCTCTGCTTAGGGGACCCCTTTCAATATTTTCTGTAGGGCTGGTTTGGTGATTACAAATTCTTTTAGTTTTTGTATTTTATCTCTCCTATTTTCAATGACACCCTAGCTGGATATAGTATTCTTGGCTACATACTTTTCTCGTTTAGTGCTCTGAATATATCATGCCAGTCCTTTCTGGCCTGCCAGGTCTCTGTGGATAGGTCTGCTGCCAATCTTATATCTACCATTTTATGTTACAGACCTCTTCTCCTGAGCTGCTTTCAGGATTTTCTCTTTGTCACTGAGACTTGAAAGTTTTACTATTAGATGATGGGGTGTGGACCTATTTTTACTGATTTTTTGAGGGGGTTTCTCTATGCCTCCTGGATTTTGATGCTTGTTCCCTTCGCCAAATTAGGGAAATTCTCTGCTATAATTTGCCCCAGTATACCTTCTGCCCCTCTCTTTCTTCTTCTTCTTCTCTGATCCCAATTATTCTAATATTGTTTCGTCTTATGGTATCACTTATCTCTCGAGTTCTCCCCTCATGGTCCAGTAGTTGTTTGTCTCTCTTTTGCTCGGCTTCTTTATTCTCCATCATTTGGTCTTCTGTATCACTAATTCTTTCTTCTGCCTCATTTATCCTAGCAGTAAGAGCCTCCATTTTTTTTTTACTGCACCTCATTAATAGCTTTTTTTATTTAAGTTGGTTAGATTTTAGTTCTTTTATTTCTCCAAAAAGGGCTTTTATTTCTCCAGAAAGGGATTCTCTAGTATCTTCCATGCTTTTCTTGAGTCCAGGTAGCCACCTTGATAATCATCATTCTGAATTCTAATTCTGATATATTACTAATGTCCATATTGATGAGGTCCCTAGCCGTCAGTACCAGAAACTTGGGGGAGAAGAAAGGAGGAAAAAAAAAAAAATATATATATATATATATATATTAGACTGGTGAATAGAACAGAGCCACACACTTGATTCTGGGTGTATTTTGGTCTGGTAGAAGAAACTTGTCTCCCAACATTTTAAATAAAAACATATATATATATATATATGTATTAATATATATGTACTTATATATATATACATATTATATATAATATGTATATATACACACAAATAAGGGTAAAGATGATGAAGGGATGGAATATGACTGTAAAGATGAAAATTTAAAAAGGTTCTAAAAAAGAATTGATAATTTAAGAAGTTGGTTAAAAAAAAAAAGAAATGTGATCAGGCTGGAGACTAGAATAAAGCCTTTAGCTACATTTAGGGTATATTTTGATCTATTAGAAGAAACTATCCCAAAATTTTAAAGAAAGAAAAATGTGTATGTATGCAAAAAATAAGGTCAAATACCATGAAGAGATAGAATATGACTATACTAATGAAAATTAAAAAAGGGTTTTTAAAAAGGTATTGATAAAATATTTTAAAAACATTAAAATAGGAAAGAGGAAAAATTTTTAAAATAGAAAAAAATAAAATTTAAAAAATTTAATTTCGAAAGACTAAAGAAAAAAGCCATGAATTCTATGTGCTGTATTCCTGTAGCTCTGAAGTTTTGCGGTTCTTATTGATCAGTGAACTTGGTCTTGGCTGGATGTTCTTATTGATCTTCTGGGGGAGGGGCCTGTTGTATAGATTCTCAAATGTGTTTGCCGGAAGTGGAATTGCACCGCCTTTGCCAGGGGCCAGGCTAATTGGCCTGGTTTGGAGAGTGAATCTGCTCGGGTTTGCTCTCTGGAGCTTTTTGTTACCTGAACACTTTCCGTACAGCTTTGGAGGACGGGAATGAAGATGGCAGCCTCCCAATCTCCTGCCTGGAGGAGCCGAGAGCTGGGGGCCCCACTCCTCAGTGCGCCCTCAGAGAAAAGTAGTCAATCCCTCCTGTCTCCCTGGTCTTTGGCTGCACTCCAAGCTCACCCAGCCTGTGACTGAGCATTTCTGTCTCTGACACATGGCCTGGTTTGGAGTCTCCAAACCCAGCAGATTCCTGTAGCGTGCTCCTGCACCGCTCCTCCTGGAGGAGGAAGGAGAGGGTCTCTCCGGATCTGCTGCTTGTGGGGTCCCTGCTCAAAGGCAGTGGCCCAACTCTGCCTTGGATCACAGTTTAAGGTAACCCTGAGCTGAGAAACGCCCCCCCCCCACTCCATCTCTGCACCCGGCTTCCTGACTCCAATACCTGGGAGCTCTGCTGCACTCAGACACCCCTGGTCTTTTTGTGTTCCCTCAGGTCCTGAGATCATACTGTTCCTGCTAGGGCTCCAGCCCCCCACTTAGCCTCTGGAGCAACATCCCTCAGTGGATCAAACTTCTAAAAGTTCTGATTTTGTGCTCTGTGGCTCTATCCCTTGCAGGGAGCCTGTCCCTCCCCCCCCCCCAGTTTCTCTTCCCATATGTCACCTCAGTCACTTCTCCGAACGTCCTACCTTCCAGAAAGTGGTAGCTTTTCTGTTCCTAGAATTGCTGCACTTCTCTTCGATCTCCTGTTGAGTGTGTAGGTGTTCAGAATGGCTTGATAACTATCTAGCTGAACTCCTGGGACCCGACGATATTAGGTCTCCTACTCCTCCGCTATCTTCTCCCCCTGGAAGCATTCTTTCTGACCTCAGCATTTTAAACCTCTCTCTTATTACCATTCCAGCTGTTCACAAAATATCTCTGTCTTCATTAAATGTATATTCATTGAGTGCCTATAATCATAAGGAAAACCTGAAGTCATGTCAAGAAAGCAAATGAGGGGATTCTTTCCACCCAAGAGAAGTAGTCGATACAGTCTCAGGGAGGTCATAAAATGATACAGTCATACAAATCGTACAAATCATACAGTCATACAAGTTGATACAGTCGTAAAAGGAGGATTGTAGAAATACACACTGGATTTGGCCCTAGGACGTCACCAGGGTCCTGAATGTGAGCGATTCCCACTGATTGGGAGTCAGGTCTCTGGGGGTTGAGGAGTGGATGGGAAGTGAAGAAATGAAACCTCCATGGACCATTCTCTCAAAGATAAGTCACTGTGATGTTGGGTGGACATGTGAGAGTTTGGCAGGTTTTTCCAGTGAAGGGAAAATACCTGTGGGGGAAGAGGGGTTGAAGATGCAGGAGGGAGAGAAGGATTTGAGTTGGAGGTGAAGGGTCAGGTTTGACGGTGGGACTTGGCGGCAGCGGGGAAGGGGTGCCCATACATTTATGTTTGAGGGCGGGCTGAAAAATGAGTGTCTCTGCATGTGGTTGGCCCTTGTCCTTTGTGGCACAATGGGGTTGCTGAGCATGAAGGAGGGGCGCATTCAGGTCCCAGTGGAGGCGGGAAGCCCAGAGTGTACAGTGGTCCCTGTCTGCACAGTTGTGTGATTTCTGCCAGCAGTGAGAGGTCTCCAGGAGACATGTCATTGGTTGGGTCCGGGGATTGGGAGGAAAGGCTGGGGCCACCCCAGCTTCTTTCCTTCTGTGTCCCCACGATCCTGGCTCTGCCCCATCCAGTTCGCTCCCAGGACCCTGGACAGCGGCGGGTGCTAGACCGGGCTGCCCGACAGCGCCGCATCAACAGGCAGCTCGAGGCCTTGGAGAATGACAACTTCCAGGACGATCCCCACGCAGGACTCCCCCAGCTTGGCAAAAGGCTTCCTCAGTTTGATGATGATGCAGACACCGGTGAGGCGGGTGGAGGAGGAGGGAGGAGCAGGAAGGGCCAGGGCTGGGAAGGCAGGGCCGGAGGAAGTGGGAGGAAGTCTGTCTGGCTCAGGACTGTAGAAGGACATCGGGCCAGGGAGTGGGCACATGACAGGGGAGCTCCTCTGGCTCCGCCTGGGACTGGCTCCTGCCACAGCTTCCTCTAGCAGATGGAGAGGAACATGGAGGGACCGAGCTCCCAGAGCCCCTCCAGCTCTGACACAAAGCCTTACTAAGGGAGCGTGAGATGCGTGTAGGTGCTGGTTGGAGAAGTGAGGGGAGGGACACATGTGGGAGAGAGAGGCCGACTCAGAACCTGGTGTAGCACCTGGGCAGGGAGTGGACTCATGGGATTGGGAATGATGGCTCAGAGAAAGATGGGGTCTTTCTTGGCACGCGTCGAGTAACTATAGTTGACCTTGAATAGCACGTCTGCGCAGGTCTTCTTGTATGTGGGTTTTTTATAGTCCCTTCCTGTAATTGTATTTTCTCTACTTTGTGATTTTTAAAATTTTTTTCTTTACCTTTGTTGCAAGAATATGGTGTATAATACATAAAACGTATAAAATTTGTGTTAACTGCCTGTTCACATTATCAGTAAGGCTTCTGGTCAACAATAGCTATTTGGAGTTGTTTTGGGGGGAGTTGTAAGTTCCACACAAATTTGTGACTACATGGAGGAGGTTGGTGCCCCTGAGCCCCTCGTCGGTCAAGGGGTAAACTGTAATTGCCCTTCCTCTGTAGGAAAGAAAAAGAAGAAAACTCGAGGTGATCATTTTAAACTTCGCTTCCGAAAGAACTTTCAGGCTTTGCTGGAGGAGCAGGTGAGGGGGGCTGGCATGGGCTGGGAGGACCCCAAAGGGAAGGAATGAGCCTGCGGAGGTCCTGGTCCTGGGTGGGTGTTTGCTACGTGGGTAGACTGGAGCTGTGGACCCTTCCCCTTGTCTCAGCAGAACCTGAGTGTGGCCGAGGGCCCCAACTACCTGACAGCCTGTGCAGGACCCCCCTCCCGGCCCCAGCGCCCCTTCTGTGCTGTCTGCGGCTTCCCCTCCCCCTACACATGTGTCAGCTGTGGCGCCCGCTACTGCACTGTGCGCTGTCTGGGCACCCACCAGGAGACTAGGTGAGCTCGGAATGCCCCGTCCCGGGCCCACAGCCTGTCCCTCCAATCCCCTCCTCTCCTCATCCTGGGCTTCCTCTGCCTGCAGGTGCCTGAAGTGGACTGTGTGAGTCTGGGCGTCCGTGGAGGAGAAGGCCTTCCGTGTATCACCCCAGCCTCGGAGAGGGCTTGGTCAAAGGGAGAGGTGCTCTTCTGGACCAGGAGAGAAGCCGTTTACTCATCCGACAGAGCTGTGTCCTGCCTGCCAGAGAAGAGCAATCTAACTCCCAGGGACTGTGTGCTGGGAAGTGGGCTGGGCCCACAGCGTGCTGTTGTATGTAATAAAAGGTTTCTTGCGAGGAGGAGCCTGCCTGTTTGGTCACATGGCGTTTTGGGGGTGAGGGTCACAGGTCTCCTGTCCTGTTCACTGCTCTGTGGCTTTTCCTTCTGTCAGTCACCCCTCCCACCGTCTGCCTGTCTGACCGTCGAAGATCTTTTTTTTTTTTTTAAGATTTTATTTATTTGACACACAGAGAAATCACAAGTAGGCAGAGAGGCAGGCAGAGAGAGGGGAGGAAGCAGGCTCCCTGCCGAGCAGAGAGCCCGATGCGGGCCTCGATCCCAGGACCCTGAGATCATGACCTGAGCCGAAAGCAGAGGCTTTAACCCACTGAGCCACCCAGGGGCCCCTGACCGTGGAAGTTCTTGTCCCATTCTCTTGCCACACCCTTATCTCTGCATTTCTTGGCTGCTGCTTGATGTCATTTTTTGGTGATTTATTGAGTGCATTTGCTTTTGCTTTTTGTTTCTCTGGTTCTTCTGAGGATCATTTGAGTGCCTCCAGGACTGGGTGACGGGGAAGTAGAGTGAGTGTTGGGGACAGGGTGCAGAATGATACTACGGAAGGAGCCAGCCCTGGCTTTGTCCTCTGGTCCTTAACCCAATGGAGAGATCAACCCATGTCCTTGGTGCTGCCCGTCTGAGGAGCGGTTGTCTTGAGGAGGCGGTTGTTATCACGGGCTGTAGTGTGTGGAGGTATCAGTATCAGAGAAAACACAGAAATTTCTGGGGAGCATGGGGGAATTCACAATATAGAGGCCTCTGATCTTGGTGGCCCTGGATGCTGTAATTTTTTTTTTTTTTGAGATTTTATTTGAGAGATCAAGAGAGAGAGCATGAGTGAGGGAGGGGCAGAGGGAGAAGCAGACTCCCTGCTGAGCTTAGAGCCTGACGCAGGGCTCAATCTCAGCACCCTGAGATCATGACCTAGCGGAAGTCAGATGCTTAACCGACTGAACAGCCCAGGGGGGCCCGGATGCTGTAATTCTCAGTGTGGTATTAAAGCCTCTTACACACATACCTCCTCTAAGTGGATTGCAAGCTATGAGCTCATAAGCTCCTTGGAGTTGCTGTCTTAAGGCCCTGTACCCTGTTGGAACATAGCAAAGCAGATGCTTAGGACGTATTTATTGTATTTGTTGAGAAAATGACCTCGATAAGACTATAATAGGATCAAGGAAATTCCATGTTAGGTACCTTCTCTCCCCTTTGAGACTTTACAACAGCTAGCCCAAAATGCCCAGTGTTTTTCTTGCCCTTTCTCTGGATACTTGAGGTTGGGTCAGTGGTGTTGGGGACAGCTCCAAGTCTGATGATGAGGACATGGTTTGGGGACAGTCCCATGTTGGTGGTTTTAAAAGATGGCTGTACATTTTCTGACTGTCCTTTCATCAAAAGGTAGGGTCTTTGTTCCCTTCCCCAGGGATCGGGGCAGAATTATGACTGCTTCACCCAGCAGAGGGTGGCAGAAGTGAGACCATGTGACATTCAAGGATAGGTAGTAAAAGGCAGAGAAGCTTCTGCCTTGTCAACTAGGACACTTGTTGTTTTGGATCCCTATGTCACCATGTGAGAAATCCAGCCCTCCTGACGCCGCTGTGCTCTGAGGAACCCAGACTGCACGGGCGCCCACACACGGGCTCCCACTGCCGGACCAGCCGAGTCCAGCCTTCGTACCACCCTGTGCAGGCTTCTTTCATGGGAGTGAAGATGCCTCCAGATGGTTCCAGCTGCCAGGCATCAAATCACCCTCAGCCGTTTGAGGCTTCCTGGCCGTGTCCTCAACATCACAGAGCAGACATAAGCCATCTCTGCTGTGGCCCTGTTTTCTGACCTACAGGGTCCATGCATATAATCCAATGGTTTATGCCACCGAGGCTCGGGATTGTGGTTACGCAGCAGTAGTAACTGGGACACCAGGAGTCCAGTTTGCTGACTTCTGACTTCTGGCCTAAATTTATTGTCTTTCGCATGAAAGGAAACTTTCCTGGGTCCTAACCTTTCAATTTTTCTCTCCATCAAGAAGTACATGTGAGAAAGAAAATGGAGGGGAAAAAAAAAAGGAGAGGGAGTGAGGGAGGGGAATAAAAGACTATGTCTTGGCTGAGAAACACCATCATCACTTAGGTGTGATCACCTGCATTGGACTTCCTGTCAGCTTGTGCCAAGCACGGTCTCTTTGGTTTAGTTCCTAAATTCGCTGGCATTGTTCCATATTTTGCGGTTACAAAAAGAACCCCATAGATTCTGCCTGGTGTAAGATTTGTCTACTCAGTGACCAGCTGACCGTGATAGGACCGAGCCAGACCCAAGGGCTCCCCATTGCTCTGATGCCAGGGGGCTCCAGGAGGCCTCCACTGCTGTTCTCCAGGAAGGTCTCTGGACCCCCACTTAAAACCACACTCCCTAAGGAAAGCCTTAAACAGTTTTCGCCAGCTTCCTACATGCTGGGGAGACCGGTCTCTACCTTGGGAGACACCTGGGGCTCTGGGAGATCAACAGGGTGCCAAAAACTTGTAGAGGGTGGCCCGCATGTCCAGTGAGGGTACAGCACAGCCTCCTTCTGGGCGCACAGGGTGTGGAAGAGGTTAATGCTAGAGCCTAGGGGCTCACTCCTAGAGCCCTCACTGAGAGTTTAGTTGACATGAATTAGTTTGGAAAGGCCAGAATTCTGGGAAGCAGGCCAGCTGTGTCTTCAGTCTTGGACAAATCCTGGTCCTACTGTTTCCCAACCGTGTGGCTCGGCCGGGTCACTTATAGGTCACTCTCTCTCACAGCCACCGCCCCCATAGTGGGAGGATTAAACGGGACGGTGCGCCCAGCCCAGTGCCTGGCATCTGGAAAGTTCTGTCAGTGACAGACGTGGACATGATTGCCCAAGACCTCCAGCAGTTTGTTGTTGAGCTTTGCAACAGCCTGTTCCTCCAAAGACCGGCCAGTCCTCGCCGTAGCCCTCGCACCTTGCCCACCGCATGGCAAACAGCTGTCTACATTTCTCTCTGCTCCTAGCTTGTGAGCTCTTCGAGGCCGGGAGCCATGTCTTGGCGCCACACTAGCTTACAGCAAAGAAGGAAACAAGTACTGTTTAAAAGGGTAAGTGTGTCAATAGCTCCTACTAGCCATGCGACTGCAGGAGGGATGGAAGACATCAAAATGTGACCCAGTGCCCATGTTCAGGGCCCGTACTTAGCTGCTCAAGTGTGGAGGCCGGCTGGCGTTAGCCTTCCTGAGAGCAGGTAGGGGCTGAGCCTTCCTGAGAGCAGGTAGGGGCTGAGAAGAGGCAGGCTGGGCTTTGGGAAAGGAGGTAGAGGCTGTGGGCCGGGGGGCAGAGTGGACGTTTGGCATTGGGTTGGAAATGCCCTGGGTGGGGACGCCTGGGTGGCTTAGTTGGTTGAGCAGCTGCCTTCGGCTCAGGTCATGATCCCAGCGTCCTGGAATCGAGTCCCGCATTGGGCTCCTTACTCAGTGGGGGAGCCTGCTTCTCTCTCTGCCTCTGCCTGCCACTCTGCCAGCTTGTCCTCTCTCCCTCTCTCTCTGACAAATAAATAAAATCTTAAAAAAAAAAAAAAGGAAATGCCCCGGGTGTGTGAGGAGGTGTACTTAGCTTTTGTCCTTCACTGGGAAGGAGGTGGGGGGAGCACGCAGGATACAGGCATCCCCGAGGAACTCTGATGGCCTCTCAGAGTTGTAAGACCCTTCTTGATGTGTAGGTCTCATTTTTGAGAGAGAAACCCATTATGGGTTTGGGGATTGCTAACAAAGCACGCCCCCTGGGCCAGTCCTCGGCACAGCAGACGGGTAATCGTGACACTAGTGCCCAGGCTCTCGTGCAGTCCCTTGCACACTGACTCTCGACTTGGCCATATAACTGGCTTGGCCAGTGGGACATCCACAGACTTTGTGGAAGCAGAGAGTGGGGGATAGGATATACAGCCTTCCGCAAACTTCTTGACCAGGAACCCCCTTAACAGCTAAAAAGGCACCCATGCTTCTGGGTAGACCCGTAGGAAACCCCAAGGCCGGTGAGCCATCCAGGTCGCTAGGAGAGCATGGCTGTATGGAGGAAGAGCAGGGAGGCTGGGCTGGGGCCTGGCAGTCTGTCAAGGCCTTAATAGTCTGGGGTTTTTTTCCCCGAGGCGCTGGGGAGCTACTGAGACAGCACAATGCTTGGCGCTCCACGGGAGGAAGGTGGATGGGATTAGAAAGCCGGATGAGAAGCCCCACTAGGGGAATCCTGTCCTGAGCAAGAGGAGGACGGTCTGAACTGGCAAAGGCAGTAAAGGGAGCCAAGTAAGTGGATGTGAAGAACACTGAGGAGGGGGAATCCATGGGGTCTGGGGGAGGTGGCGGAGGGAAAGTGAGGGGAGAGCCGGAGATGATTGACATTGTCAAGCTGTGCGACTCAGGTTGACTGTGCTGGTCACAGGAATCACAGGAACTGGCTGGGGGGAGAGCGATGAAGGTGAGTTGGCCAGCCTGGGTAAGACACGGAGGGGGCTGCATGTACTTCTGAGGCTCCGGAGAGGGGGCCCGGTTAGGATGCAGATGTGGGGGGCTCTACATCCCAGGGGACCGGCAGTACAGGGGAGAGGATAGGATGAAAGACCAAGGAGAAGGGGGGAGATCAGAACCCAGGCCACTCCCGGTGACTGCCCGGTGGTCAGGTCCGTGCTGCTGGGGAGAGGTACCGGGATAGGGCCCTTGTTGCCCTCCTTCCACTCCTTCCATTGGATGCCAGCCTCTCTCTTGTGGCCTCATTTTCCTGTCTCTCTCGGGGCCTGTTCCAAGCCAGCCCACGACCCACTGCTGTGTCTGAGTTGGACACCATCAAGTCACACATACAGCACCGATATGGGAAGAGCCCTTCAGAGCCTTTTCTGGAAGTCGTTGAACCCTTCCCCAGAAAAATCTGCCTGTAGGAGACCTGACTGATTGGACACACAATTTCAAAGGGCTGCTGATTTGTGATGTCCCCTCTTAGGCACAGCTAAAGGAATTCTGCTCAAGGTCAGCTGTCTCCTTGAGAAAGGTCGAGGGTCAAGAGCCACTTAGCTCAGGCTGGCCAGGGGGCAGTTCTCTGCCCCTTTGTTTCCCAAAGGTGGGTCTTCCCATATCCATACCTTGATGACTCTTGTCAGTAATTACGAGTGCCACACTCTTGAAATCATTTGCAACCCATCCTCTTTTTCGGATGAGACAGTCCAAAGGTGATAAAGACAGGGACAAGTGTCAGCCTGGGGTCCAAGAACTGAGACAGCCCTGGGGGCACCCCACCCACCCATTGCTTGGCCAGTCACTTTGTGACACCCTCTATCCCTGAACAGTTCATAGTACAAATTTATTTATTCATGTATTTATACAGAATACAAACAGTCAGGGACGCCTGTCCCCTTAACCAACCAGCACCCAGACCCAGAAGGTCCTGTTCCAGGAGTCCGAGGTGAGTTCTCAGGAGGCAGGGTCTTGGCCGGAGGAAGGCGGCGTGGCAGGGGGTAGAAGGAGGGGCGGGAGGCCCGGTCAGAGCTGGGCGTGGCTTCCGGCCACGGGATGGAGTTGGGGTGTGGCCTGCAGCCCGGGGTTGAGGGGACCTTTCTCCGCTGGGGCAAAGGGAGGGGAGTGGGGTCCACTGGCGTCCTACACGTAGGCGTTCTTCCCATATTTGCCAAAGGTGCTGTCGCCTTCATCCGAGACCGCAGGGTGCAGGCGGTCAGTGAGAACTGGTGACTGCACTGTGGAGGCCTTGTAGGGGAGCCTGGTTCAGAGGGGCCTGGGTCAGCGGAGGGGCGCCCCCCATCCCTCCTGCCCTACCGCCACGCGCGCCGCCCTTACCTGGGGGCCCGGTCCGCGTCGGGAGCGCGGCAGCAGCCGGAGCCGAGGCAGAAGCCCCCCAGGATGGCGAGCAGGGAGGCGCTCCAGCCCAGGTAGAGGGCGGGGCCCAGCTCGTACCTGGGGATGGGACAGGTGTGAGGCAGCGCTAGCTCGGGCTGGCGGAGCCCCACCCACAGCCCCCCAGGGCCGGGCTCCCACACTCACTTGGTCCCAGGATAAAAGGGGTCGAAGAATTCCTGGGTGATGTTGAAGGCGTACCAGGAGATGGCCACCATCCCACAGAGACCTGGCGAGGGAGAAGAGGGCCGCACTCGAGTCCCAGGCCCAGCGGAGGGGTGGGGACGGGGGTGGCAATTCCGAGAGCAAGTTACACTCCCTCCCTAGCTCCTGACCTTTCTGTCTTCTAGGGTCCGAAGCGCAGCCCCTCTTTCATGTCTAGTCTCCCACACTCTGCCCTTGGCTGGTTCTTTATCCCCAACCTGCCCCACCTCTTGATCACCTAGTTGCCTCACTTGGAATTTGCCGTCCAAATCCTAGCCATCCTGGGAAATTCACCTGCCCCAGCAACGGTCCGGGGCAGCTGCCCTGAAGCCCCTTTCTCCCACCTCCCAGAGCCTGTGACATGTCTTTATCACTAGTGCAGCGAAGTCCCTGAACTACAGGGTCTCACCCCTCTCTGGCGGCTCCTCCAGTTAGTCACCGGACTTTTCTGAGCCTGCTTCCTCGGCGGGAGAAGAGGACGAGACCCACCCTAGTTCACAGGCTTGTGCGAGGGGATGTGTGCCGGGCGCTTCGCAGACTGAAAAGAGCTGGCCCGTCGCACTGTGTTGTCACTGTGTGCGGTGAGTTTGCATGTATGCCCCTGACTCTGGTCTTCCCGCCAGGCTGTAAGCTCACTCGCCTTAGGGGTCTCTCTCACACCTCACTCATGCCTGGCTCCTAGGGGGGACTCAAGAAACCCTGGTGGTGGACTGATTTGCAGCTGAGGGATTTGGTGAACAGGGGGAGAGGGAAGAGCTGAGCAGGGAGGGCAGGTGTCAATGCAATGGGGAAGGTGAGACACCCACGGGGAGTGGTGAGCTGGGGAGGACAGGGAACCCCGGGTGCACAGCCACCACCTCAGCCCCCCCCCCAATGCAGGGCACACCCATCACCTTCCCCAGTTACCAGCCAATACGTGTAGGGCCCCGGCAGTGGCCGCCAGCTTGGCCTTCCTGGAGAGCTCCATGCTCCCGATGTTTATGCAGCGCAGCCCCACTATGCCTAGGAAGAGGCCCAGGAAGCCCAGGAAGATGGCGGTGATCATGAGCGCCCGGCAGGCCTGGATGTACCCTGGGGAGGTGGGGCGCAGCCATGGGTCCCTCAGCTGGCCCCTTCCCCCTCCACAACCGAGCCAGCTCCTTACAGCCAGCCCCTGCTCGGGCCTCAGCCCCTAAAGGCCCTCAAGTCCTCTCCTTCCCTGTCAGGCCCTATTCGGCTTAAGGGGTCACACGGTCTCCTTCCCAGGAGCTTGCCTCGGCCCCCAGGAATCTCGGCCTCTGCTCCCCACCTCCCCACCCCTGGCTTCCATGTACATCGGATGGGCTTGCTCCTTGACATTAATGACACTTTGGCCAGATAATGCTCTGTTCTGGGGGGCCGTCCTGTGCAATGTGGGATGTCCAGCAGCATCCCTGGCCTCTGCTCATTAGATGTCAGTAGCAGTTTGTCCCAAGAAGGATGATCAACAGGTCTAGATGCTATCAAATGATCCCTGAGGGACAAAATGCCCCCCAGCTGGGAACCGTTGGTCTGTCCGGTCCCCACCGTGCTCTGTTGTAAATTACAGAAGCTGCACTGAGTATTCCAGCCTCTTCCCCGCTTCTGTTCCTCTCTAGGTCCCACCGAGGCACAGCCTTGCCTTGCACACAGAGTCGTCCTGAACTGAGTGTTCCGAAGCGACCGGTAGGGGGCAGCAGTGGCCTACAGGTCATTGGATGAAGGCGGTTTCTGATCTGGAAAGTGGGATACCTGTGTGCAGAATCCATCCACCCCCATCTAGCTCATGTATGTTCGGTGCCTCAGTTTCCCCTTCCTCCAAGCTGAAGACAAACGGCCAGCTTCCTTCCTGGTCCCCCTTCCCCCTTCTCTGTCTTTGATAGTTGCCAAGCACTCCAAGGACCTTGCTCCCCTTTCCCGGGCGGGGCAGTGCCACTGGTGCTGAAGGAAAAGCTGGGTCTCTGCCAGGAGCATGTGGAGTGGCCCGGGGTTGGCGGGTAGGGAGGAGGGACAAAGTTCTCACTCCCAGCCACTCCCTCTGGAGTTCCCACCCTCTCCCATACCCCGCATCCTTCACGCACCCATTCATCCACGCACCTCTACGTGGGACAGACCACCCCGGCTGCCCAGGTGGCCCTGGTGGACAAGGGGGAGATCACCGATGGGCCCCAAGGGAGCGCGGGCCGGGCGTGAGTAATGATAGTCAGGAACCCCCTCGGGACCAGAACGGCTCAGAAGGACCTGGCAGCCTGGGTTCCAGCCCCCCTGCCACCTGTGGGGCTCTGTGCGGGTTAATGCTTGTCCTTGGGGCCTCCTAGCTTCGGTACAACGAGGCCACAAAGAGGCTGCAGAGCCGGCCTGGCGTGGACAGCGCTGAGGGGGAATAGCTGAAGAGCCTAGCACCATGCCTGTGTCCCGGACGACCCCCGATGCTGGGCAGCGCTCCCCTGCCCTTCCCTACCTGCATGCTCTTGCCCCTCCATTGGCAGTTCCAAGTGGGGCCCTTCTTGGGCAGACAGGCTCACACCAAAGGCCCTTCCCCACGTCACAGGTATGGTTGGGGTGAGAATGGCCATGGCTGCTGAGCGGGCTGCCTCCAGCATCTCTTCAGGGCCCCCAAGCATTCTGGGCTTCTGGCCCAGAGGGAACTCAGCTTTTATAGGGAGCTTGGGTGGAGGGGGGAAGCACTTGCCTTGCACACAGAAGGCCCTGGAGAGAGGGATGAAGGCATGAAGCCCCTGCTCCTGTCTCAGGAGATTCTGGGAATAGTGGGGGCGCAGAGACCCACCCAGATCCCCTAACTTCTCAGAGCATCTTTGGCATTCCTGGGGGATTTCATGGAGCCATGTGCCAAACCCAGTGCTGGCTTTAGCTCCATCCACCACCCTGCACCTGCAGTAGGGGACCCGAAAGAGCAACACGGCTCCAAGGAAGGCGTGGGAGCGACACCGAATAGGTACCCTATTCCCCTCTTGGTCTCTGGCGTGGGGCCAACTGAAGGGGTACTCCCCTGGGGGGCCCTGGGGGGCTACTCATAGGGTGAACGGGAAGCAGGAAAAGGTAACAGCCACCAGGGAGAAACCTTCTGGGTCAAAAGAGCTGTAGGCTGCAACCCGCCAAGAACTTCAAAACCTACACTGCCAGAGAATGCTGAGCGCACACGAGCGCACGCCCCCCACCTGCTTCCAGAGGACACTCAGAGGGGCAGGGAGGCTCCCTTTCAAAGGACGCTTTAGAACTCACCATGGCAGTGGGACTGGTGGCCCAGCGGGATCCTGACGCTCTTACATGTCTCAACCACAAGAGCCCACGATAGGGCATCCTCTTCACCCCACAAACCCCAGCTCTTGCACGCCTGAGCTAAGAGGCGGAACCTGGTCGTGTGCGTGCATACGCGAACGGATCCTGCTATCGTTCTGTGTGCTTTTACCCCAACACAGGACCATGAGTCCTACACGAGTCCTATAGATGGGACCGATGAAGCTCACGTTCTGACCTGCCTGGGGCGCAGAGGTAGTAAACTGAGCCCGGCAGGCAGACCCTGCCTGCACTTAAACCACTAGGTGTGTCACATTAGGGTGGGGGGACACGTGGGATGAAGCCTCTACCGCACTCCCACACAGCACGCTGCCCCCCCGCCACCCGCCCAGCTTGATCCAGGCCTCCCTTAACAGTCTGGCGCCCAAGGCCCGACCACGGGCATCACCCTCCCTCCCTCCCCGGGGGTCTCTCCCTTCTCCAGCCTCCCGCCACCCTCTGGCCCTTGGAACTCTCCCCATCGCATACCGGAGAGGGCCAGCAAGGACGGAAACTCCCGGCAGTTGTAGACTCCCATGGAGTCGGTGGCACAGCTAAACCAGAGGTTCTCGAAGATGGTGTTGGTGGTGATGACGCTCCCATGCACAGTGGACACTCGCCAGTAGCTGTTTGGCAGGGTCACCCCCAGCATCAGCAGCCCCAGGGCTCCCATGAAGAAGCCGAAGGTCTCCACGGCCACCGACATGGTAGGATGCAGGGCCCCGAGGGGCGCCGGGGGCCCCAGAGAAGGGGAGGGGCTGAGCCCCGCAAGAACCTGAGGGGCTCTCACTAAGTTGGGGTGCTAAGGCAGGCTGCGGAGAGAGAAAGGGGGGCCAGCTGCAATCTGGGCCTCAGGTCTGTCTCCCGGTTTCTGTCCCTGTCTCTGGGTCTCTGCTTCCTGGAAGGTGCCGGCAGAGGAATGAGCCAAGAGCACCAGGCAGCTGTTGATGAAGAGATGGAGGGAATAAAAGAAACGGGCCAAAAGTCCACTCCCTCCCACAGCCTCTGGGCTCCCCGCCCCAGGAGGGGGGCGGAGAGGACTTATGGGAGTGACGTAACAAACGGATACGGCAAAGGAGGGGCCCCCGTGGGAGGCAGTGGGAGCCAAGGGGAAGCGTCTTTGACTCAGCCTTCATTGGGGTGCCAGAGAATGGAAGAAGAGGGACGAGGACAGAGAAGGTGACCGCGAGACAGAGACAACAGAGTGCCCCCAGACAGACATTTGGTGTGGCAGGATCCCGGGCACAGAGCCACTCTCCTGGATGTTGGTGAGAACACTTTAAGAGACACAAAAGATCTAGGGTTTGGGCCCAATCTTCCAAGGAAGGTTAAGGCTGAATAAGAGAATAGGGTATCTGGGAGAAACCCACTGCTCTGGAGTCCAACCAACCCAGATTCAAACAAGACCCAGCATTTCCCAGAGTGATGCCCCGTGAGCTTTTTCTCCTTCTGTGAACTAGAATTAGCTTCCTCACCTCATGGGTTGTATTAAGACCTGTGACCCCAGATCAAAAGCTCCCCGCAAGTGTGAACTGTTCCCTCCTTGGTGACCACCCAGGTCTGGGTACCGCAGGCTGGGGTGAGGCCACCAGTGAGTTGTTTTCCTCCAAACTTCAACTTCCTGTACTTAAATCCCCCCCCCCCCCACTTGTTGGGTTGATCTTTTGATTCTCGGCACCAAGCTTGATCTTGCTGCCAAGGGCCACTGAGGGGGAGAAATTGCAGGCCCAGCATGTGATCCTGTGGCTGATCTAAGCAGCTCAGTTATCAGAACTGTCACCAGCTCTATTGATTATGATGGATTAGAAACCTCCGGGTCCCCACCCCGAGCTATTGCTGAGCACCTGTCCTGGTGCATTTCCTGCCCTTAGGCCACAGCCAGGACAGCTCTGGTTCTCCTCCTCCAAATGCCACAGGGGCTCAGTCGCCAGGGGACAGGGGCCGGACGCTACACCCAGGCAGTCACCCAGGACATGGCCGAACCGAGTGTATCCCCCCACTGCCCCCCTCCTGGTGTCAGGCTCCGGTGCGCTCCCCATAGATGCCTCCTCCCCAATCCCCCAAAGCCAGGCTGGCTGGGCTGTGGAACGAGAGGTATGCAGTGAAGCAAGACAGGCCCATGCTGAGCCTGGCACCAGGCGGGTGTGGGGCAAAGCAGGCTGGGTGCGGACTGGGTTCTGACCTTCCATCTCTAAGCCGACAACCGGGATGTCCTGAGTTTGTAACTTTTCTCAAGAACTCTGACGACTCCGTGTCAAATGCCCATTCCTTCCCCTGGGTAGCGGCCCCTCCCCTAAGGAGGCGGGGGGGGGGTAGCGCATGGCTGGGGAAGCAGGAGGACAAAGGGAGGGAAGGGTGGAGGTTTTGGAGGAAACTGGGGGGTGGAGGGGGCCTGGTGTGGAAAACTCCATGTGCTGAGAGGCAGCTGTGTGGGTCAGAGGAGACAGGAGACATAAATCCTGGCCTGTCCCCCAAGCTCTGCCCTTCCCGCCTCTAGTCACTGCTTTCTCCCAAGATTCTTGCACAGTGCAAAAGGCCTCATCCCCGTCCCGTCCCCGGTCTGCTTTGGGGGAGGGGGAGGAAGGAAGGGCGTGGGGTCTGGGCAGCTTGGCGGACAAAGGCGCACCCCACACCAGCCACGAGGGGTAGGAGTAGAAAGGTGAGCAGGAAAGGACCATGGGTGACCGCCACCTTTGGGCCCAGTGGAACCCACCCCTTGCTCAACATGGACACAGCAGTTCCCAAGCCAAGGCCGTTTTATTTACACTCCTCCTGGAGCACATGGTTTGGGGCTACTGGACATGTCTCTGGGGAAAGGAGGCTGAACGCCAGAGGGCAGTGATGGGGTGCAGAAGGGACAGCAAGGATGGACGGGTCCCCCCCCTCTCCGTGTGTCCTCCAGAGGCTCTCACGTATCCCTGGGCAGAGGCGGAGGTGCGGTCTCATTCAGGATTTGGACTTGGACACAGCAAGTCCGATGAGTCCAGCCAGGCCCGCCACGCCCAGGGCCATGCCTCCAACAATGGCCATGCCTACTAGGCCATCTGGGGAAGGCAAAAGGGAAACTGTCAGGAGCGCAGCCCCCACAGGGCCCCTGCCCCCCACCTTTCTCCCTGCCCGATGCGGCTCAACAGACATGCCTCTTCCCCTGGAGTCAGGAGGTGAGGGACTCTAAGGCCTGGAGAAAGGAGACTTTTGAGGGACTGAGGAGGAACTGCTCGGGGAGGAGGGTGGTCTGTGAAGGGAGACCAGAGAGCCCAGGCCTGGGGAAAGGAAGAGGACTTAACCAAGAGCTGAGAGGCAGGATGGGGCCCGGGAGACAGGAGAGTGGGGAGTGGAGGAGGGCAGAGAGGAAGGGTTCACCTTTCTTCATAGCCTTGTCAATGAGCCGTTCCAGTTCCTTGGCCTGGCTGTTCTGGGGCTCCGTCTGCAGCAGCCCCCGCACGTACTTTAATGCCTTCTCATATTCCTGCACTCGGGGAAAACACACATACCACACACACAGATTCTGTCACTTCTGCCCATCAGAGGGGCCTTCCCTTCCCTGGGGGCTCCTCCCTCTCCCTCCTCCCTGACTTCAGCCCCACCCAACAGAGTAGAGTCCACAAACCACCCCAACGGTGTGGGGGTGATAAGCTGGGGGAGATAACAACCCAAGGCTTGGGGCTGCACCCCAACCTGAGGTCACCTTGCTCCCCACACCCTCGGCAGCTGGAATCTCTGTCTCTCGCCTTCCCTCAGCCTCCTCTCACCCTGCACCTCTGTACCCAACACCACCCCCTGCCTGCAGGCCTCCCGCCTTCCTGCCAGCCAGGGCTGTCCCCGGAGGAGAAAGGAGAGGGCGCGGTGGCGGCGGCCCACCCCAGCAGGGTGGAGTGGGAAGAAGGGAACTGTCTGCCTTACCTTGAGCCGGTAGTTGCCCACAGCCAGGTAGAAGACATAATCCCGCTGCTCCTCTTTACTCCCTTTGGGCAGCAGCTCTGGGGAGGGTGGAGGAAAAAGGGTGAAAACCGCTCCTCTCCTTTCCTAGCGCTTGTGTCCCAGAGACCCCTTCCACTCTCTGAATCCCTGTATGATCCCGGGAGAAAGTCACTGTCCTGAGCTTCCGTTTCAGCTTCGGTCCCTCCTGGCTTCCCACTCAGACCCCCAGGGTGGCACGGACCCAGGCTGCCAGACACCCAGCTGATCAACACCATGGTCTCAATACTGAAGTCAGCTCTGGCTCATCTAAGGGAACCGAGAGGAAATCAAGGTGCTAGAGAAGCCAAAGACAGCTCTCCTCACCTCTGGCACCTGCTGCTCGTTCTCACTGCAGTCTTTTGCTGCCCAGACTAGTGTTCAAATAAGTTTGCCCTCCCTCCCCCTTTAAAAAAAAAAAATGCTCGTCTTCCTAAATGATTCGACCTGATTTTTTCTTAATTCAGTCTTAATTCAGTGACTTCCCAGAAGCTTATGTGCTCAGCTGTACGCTATGCAGTAGAATCCGTGGCTGAGTAGTTTTTCAGGTGTTTATAAATCTTCCCATGTCTGTTCTGTCTCAACTAGAACTGGCAACGCTTAGAGACCCCCATCTACAGCAGTGCCCAGCTGTAGAGGAAAGCTGAAAAATCTGAATGAGCCAAATGGGCAAACGTAGGGTGAAGTTATTTGCATTAGAAAAGATTCTTATTTTTATAGATTTACAATGGCCATCCTTTGCGAGTATGCTGTTTGCATACACACGATTACCTGACCAAGAGAAAGGGGTAGAGGGGACAGAGAAATTTAAAGGTCAGGTATTGTGGCCTCTGACAAATGTTGACCCATCCAAAACCAACAGGAAATAGGATTCCAATCAAAACACCGCCATCCGCTCCCAGGTTTTGGGGCCTGTCTTCTGCACTTCTTCCACACCACCCTCATGAAAGGTTTTCAACAGCTGCTGAATAGGCAACATGGTGGGGGCAAAGAACAAGGGTCTGGGACACACAAAACTGGAGCTTCTAGTCCTAATTTGGCCACGAATTCATTAGCTGCGTGACCTCAGATGAAGTTACTCTCCTGGTCAGGCTACCAGACCTTCGGGGACTGTCTGACTCTGGCTAAACAAGGATGAGGTGGTAATTAGCCAAAAGCACATGGGAGAAGCTGGGCTAAGGGGCGGCCCTTGTCACAGGTGTTTACAGGAAAATAACTGCCATTGTTTGGGATATGGGATCGAAAAGGATCCCTGCACTGGAGATGGAGGGAGTGAACGGGCCACAGCAGCAGAGGGCACATCTGGATGGCAGCTGGGAAGGGGAGAGCGGGGCAGCCTAGCAACTCACCTTCCAGCAGTGCGATGCCTTTACGGATGTCATCGTTGTACTTGCTTCGCACCAGGCACCAGGCATACTCAAACTGCGTGCTCTTGGACACGGAGCCTGCTGCCTTCTCAGACTGAAATTTCTTTTCGAACTTCTGCCACAGAAGAGGAGAGGAATCATTTAAGAATAAAGGGGCGCGCCGTTCTCTACCAGGACCTACAGGTCCAATTCCCAGTTACACCCCATCTTCCCCAGTCTCTGCCGCATTTCCCTGGCGGCTCTTGACATCTGGCACCCCAGATTCAGCTGGTTTCATCCCTGAGACCAGGACCCAGGGATTCTGCTTCTTAGCAACGGGCTGTCTCCTTGGACAGTAACCCCGTCCGCTTCCCTCCCCCTACTGGTACCGAGTGGAGATGCCACCTGGTGGCGGCTCCAGGCACCGCTCCCGAAGCAGCTGACCCCGAGTGGCTAAAGAGTAAACACGCTGTCAGAACTGCTCAACAACAACCCACGCAGCTGCTTCCCCCAACCAGCCCCACCCTGTCGGGCCTGGACATTTTCTTAACCGCAAATTGGGAATAAAAACAGTGCCCACAGTAGCCCACAGAGCTACAAAGATTGAGATATGGCCTGCAATGCACTTGGCACTGTGCTGCATTCAGTAATATATGAAACTTCATAATAGTTGCTATATCCCCCCTCCGAAGAAACAGTTAAGGAAAAAAAAAAAAAAAGGTTTCCGCACCCTGACCTCCTAACTCGTGCACGCGCCCAGAACCTGTCAGTCTTTTCACGCCAGACCGCAGGCCCCGAGTGTGGGGCGGGGCGGCGCAGAAAACTACAACTCCCATTAGACTACCGGACAAAGTAGAATCTCTGGGCAGGGGCCGGACGCTGCAGAGGATGCCGGGAGCCGTAGTTCGACTTCCCTAGGCAAAACTGATGCTGGGTAGAGGGTCTGGCCCCAACCGGACGCTCCTCGGGACCCGCCCGTCCGAACGTCCCCTTCCCCTCCCTCGAGGCCAGGCCTCACCAGCAGGTCGTCCACAGACACCAGCTCGTTCAGTACGGCCTCCATGGCCGCCGCCCCTGCAATCTTCACACCTAGCTCGCTACTGTGCCACCGTCTCCATGGCCTACTGGCAGGGCTGGTGAGCCACTTCCGTCGTCCGGCGGAAGCTGGCCCTCTCCCCGTCGCAGAGCCAATCACCTTACGCAGCTGACGCCGAATCCCCCCTCGCCGCCAGCGGCGCCCCGCCTCTCCCTCCCCGCGCCGCCAACGCGCACGTTGCGGCACTAATGCGCATGCTCGGAACGGTCTCCCTTTCAGTCCCCAGCTGCGGTGAGGTACCGTACAACTTCAAGTCTCACGTTCGTCCTCGCGAGTGCCTTCCTCCACGGAGGCTGCCTTAATAGAGTTTGGGCCTATGTCTTGGTGGTTAGCCCTTGGGCTGAAAAACAGATTTTTCTTTCTGGATGGTGGAGGACCTGGCACGGTCTTAAAATTTGGGGGACCAGTCTACCTCCCCTCTAGCCCCACCCACCTCTAAGTCTAGGAAACCGGAGGCTACATGACCTTTCGGTGCCTGTAAAATCGTAACTGGTACCAAGGTTTTTGGGGCCTCTGCTGACTTGCAAGAGGATTGACAGCAGGACCTGTTAACCATACACCCAGGGACTGGGGTACGTACGAATAGGGGTACTATAGAAATCTTTCAATGGGAATTTAAAGAAAAGTTGTTACCCCATTACTTGCAATCTTTTAATACTTAGATAAAGGCCTCCTCTGGGTGTGCCTGAGGGGGAAGATCTACCGTGGGTCATGGGCAGGAGTAGTCAAAAGATGGGAAAGGTAAATGTTCACTCCTCTGACACCTGTGCTGTGCAGTGATAGGACTGGGTAGGTAGCAGCTTTCAAATTCTTTTCACCTTGACCCACAGTGCTCCAGTGCACATCACAATGTTCCATGAGGGCATGCCTGGATATTGTTTATCTTTGCATCCCCAACACCTGGCACAAGATCAATGTCCAATAAATATTCGTTGAACAGACATGACATAAAGCAAACAAGAGTAAAGAGGGCGGTGCAAATGCAGGGGGTTATCATTCAAAAACCTTTCATGTTTGCAAAGTCCCTTTAATTTTTTTTTTTTAATTCTCATAATAGCCTGGTGAGTTAGGCAGGGAAGAGAGAGTCTTCTCTACTTAGCTCCAATAGTTGAAATGACTTTGATATTATGGGGGAGTCTGTTAAAGAATATAGAGGAGAGGATAGAACAGGTTCTTAAGTACACTCTAGTTATTCATCTGGAAACAATCCAGGCCTAAATTTGTAATCTTTTGCTGGTTTACAGTAGAGAACTTCCCTTAAGCAGCAGGATGAACTAGAGAGGAACAACTCAGGCTAATTTAAAACCCAGAAGGCAAAGCAATGCCGGGAAACCATTTGTTTCAAGTACAGCAAGAAAAGTTAAAATGAAGGTAGTACAGTAGGAAAACTAAAAATGAAACCCCACAAACTACCACCAGTGCTGCTGAAATTGTAATGCTGGTTTCACCGTCTTAGCTGGTGGCTAGTATTTTTAATTCATGCTATTTGTCAGTCTGTAATTATACGCTTGTGTGATAACTTGATGAATGCCACCCTCTCATACAAGAGTGGAAGCCACAGAAGAACAGGGTCTGCACTATATCACTCATATTATGCCCCTAGAGCCCAGCTCCGGGCCTACCACCAGTAGATACTCAATTTATAAGGGTTGCATAAATAGATACTGCTGTTGCCATCAATAGCTTTTTGGAAAGCAGTGAGGGAATATGAGTAAGAATAAAAAGATGCAATATTATCTGACTAGTGATCTGTGGAAATATTCAACAAAAGCCAAAAAAAAGGGGGGGGAAGCAAGACATGAAGACATTCATTCCTGTATTATCTGTGGAGTAAACAATATAATGAAATAACAAGGGNTGGGTTAAAGCCTCTGCTTTCGGCCCAGGTCATGATCTCAGGGTCCTGGGATCGAGGCCCGCATCGGGCTCTCTGCTCAGCAGGGAGCCTGCTTCCCCCCCTCTCTCTGCCTGCCTCTCTGCCTCCTTGTGATCTCTCTCCCTCTGTGAAATAAATAAATAAAATCTTTAAAAAAAAAAGAAAAGAAATAACAAACAGACTTAAAGTCACAGTCATGCGGATTCTTTGCATGTGGATGGTAATATTANCTTGTGATCTCTCTCCCTCTGTGAAATAAATAAATAAAATCTTTAAAAAAAAGAAAAGAAATAACAAACAGACTTAAAGTCACAGTCATGCGAATTCTTTGCATGTGGATGGTAATATTAAAAAAAAAAAACACCCAAAAAACAAAAAAGCAGTTCCCAAATTTGGTGGGCAGAAAGGAAACTGACATTTTTGGTGGGCGGGACTTGAAGCCCAAGAAGCCCTTCAGGGTCGCCCCTGCTTACCTTCCCAACTTCATCTCCAGGCACCCTCAAGCCCTGCACGGTGAGACGTTTTCCTGGCAACCAACCTTCTTCCACCTGGAATGCTCTCCATTCACGCTGCAAACACCGGAGCGCCTACAGGGCAGGCGACCGCCAGCCCCGGGGCCGTTGCCCCTCCAGGACAGCTTCCTTCGATCCGGCCCCCGCGGTACCGAGCTTATCACCCAGTCCTGCCGTCCTTGATGTGGACAGGGACTGGGCCTCCTTCATATCTCTGCCAAAGGCCAGGATTCCAAGCATCGTTTGTGGCGTGAATGAAAGAGTGACGATAAGAGATCTAAAAACGACTCTAGGAACTGCGGAGACGTCTGCACTTCCGGGTGCCGGCTTTTAAGTTGGCACCAGAGGAAGCGAGGAGTCGGGGGTCTCCTCCCGGGCTGCTCTAGGAAGAGGGCTCGGTGGTCCGGAGGACCCGGGGAACGGTGGGCGTGTTGCGGGGGAGGAGTGCGCCGCGTGGGCGCCGCGCGGACGTCGCGCCGCACCCTCCTCCTCGGGGAGGCGGGGCCGGGCGGAAACCGGCGGGGCGTGGGAGGCGGTCCGACGACTCTGATGGCCAATTAAAGCGCTGGGCTCGGTGAGAGAGGCGGGGCCCGGCGCGACTTGGAGGCGGAGCGGGCGGCGCCGAGGCCTGGGAGTCTTGAACCACTCCGGGGTGTCCGAAGTTCTCCCTGCTCACTCTTGCCCCAGGGACGCTCTCTGTAGATTAAAAGTTACGTGTTGTCCACTTTAGAGTCTGTCTCGTTACAAAAGTGTGTGATGGGTACAAACTACATGCACATGAATCGCTTAGAATAGTTAACTGCAGAGTCTGAGTAGGGCCAGGGTGAAGCCCGAGATGTTTCATTTCTAAGAAGCTCCCAGAGGATGCGGATGCTGTGTATTCTCTGAGACGTTTTCAGGAGCCAAGGTGTGGGAACAGTGCAGCCCCAGGACCGGGAGCAGAAGCATCCCCTGGGAATTGTTTGGAAATGCAGATTATTGGACCCCACTCCTACACCTGCTGAATCAGAAAGTCTGGGAGTGGGGTGGGCAGGCAGGCCATGTTTCTGCAATCCTAATGGGTAATTCTGAAGCAGGCTGGAATTTGGGAATCAGCTGACAGTGGAAAAGTCAATAGCCTCGACTGTCTAAAGACTTGTGACCGTGGTCAATTTGCCTTAATCTGCCTTAATCTGCCTTAATCTAGCTAAACTTCAGCTGAAAAATCAGGGTAAAAATACTAATGCCTTCCTAGTGCATTTCTTTTTTTTTTTTTTAAGATTTTATTTATTTATTTGACAGAGAGATTACAAGTAGGCAGAGGGGCAGGCAGAGAGAGAGGAGGAAGCAGGCTCCCTGCTGAGCAGGGAGCCCGATGGGGGCCTCGATCCCAGGACCCTGAGATCATGACCTGAGCCGAAGGCAGAGGCTTTAACCCACTGAGCCACCCAGGCGCCCTCCTAGTGCATTTCTTATAATGAGGAAATGTGAGATGATGAAAGTAAAGAACTTGGCACACCCAATAAGCTTCTAGAAAAGTTAAGCTGTCATTACCATTCAAATGGATTGCCAAAGGGCAATTCAAGAAGGGGTAACTCACCTGGCCTGAGGTGCTAGGAAATTCTTTGGCGAAGAAACGTGAGTTGACATTTGAACCAGGATCTTGAAGGATAGGAATGCCAGGTGAAGGTGAGAAAAGGCATCATGGGAGCCTTAACCAGTCTCAAGAAAGGACTAGGGGTGGGAAGGAAAGTGTTTTGGGAGCGCTAGAAGACAGGTGACTGCAGAATAAATTATAGAGGGGCGCCTGGGTGGCTCAGTGGGTTAAAGCCTCTGCCTTCAGCTTAGGTCATGATCTCAGGGTCCTGGGATCAAGCCCGGCATTGGGCTCCCTGCTGAGCAGGGAGCCTGCTCCCTCCTCTCTCTCTGCCTGCCTCTCTACCTACTTGTAATCTCTCTGTCAAAATAAATAAATAAAATCTTTAAAAAAAAAAGAATAAATCATAGAGACCCTGCAAGCCACACAGTGATGCCTACACTTCATTTTTTAGGCAGAGAAAATGCCTTTACAAGAAGGGCAGGATCTGCTGTATTTGTTAGAACAACAAATCTTACAACTATAATGGGGAGGCTGTTCTGAAGGGCAGCCTTAAAAGAGATGGTGATAGGTCAGGCCAGACCTAGGCTAAAAGTTTAGGCTAAAGCATTGGCCCTGAAAGTAAGGGGAAGATACTAGAAGGGAAGTTTTCTCTGATGAAATGGACAGAACTTGGTGGTCAAAATGAATATGGAAGATGAGGGGGTGAGAGGAGAGGGCTCTGTGACTGCATCTAGGTTTCTGGCTTGGTGTAAGGGTGAACCGTTCTCTAAATAGTAGAAGGAAGAACATGTAAGTAGAGATTGTACAAATAGAAGCCAGAATTCCAGGGACCAGAAAAACCTTTCAGAAGTAGGCAGAAGAAAAAACAGACAAAGAGCATAAGAGGTGGACCTAGGGGTGCCTGGGTGGCTCAGTGGGTTAAAGCCTCTGCCTTCGGCTTAGGTCATGATCTCAGGGTCCTGGGATCGAGGCCCGCATCGGGCTCTCTGCTCAGCAGGGAGCCTGCTTCCTCCTCTCTCTCTGCCTGCCTCTCTGCCTGCTTATGATCCCTCTCTGTCAAATAAATAAATAAAATCTTAAAAAAAAAAAAAAAGAGGTGGACCTAGGAGTGGCCAAAAGGAAGTCCAGGAAGGCTGGTGTCCTGAGAGACAAGAGATTTAAGTCGATACCAGTGGACTATTATTTTAAAAGTTGCAAAGACGTTAAATAGGACAAGGACCGAAAATAGGCCACTAGATTCGACACAGTTTGGTTTTTTGTGGTGAGCTTAGAGAGAGTGATTTCACTACTGCAATAAGGATGGGAAGAGATTTTTTTAAAAAAGATTTTATTTATTTATTTGACAGAGAGAGAGAGATTACAAGTCGGCGGAGAGGCAGGCAGAGATTCGGGGCTCGGTCCCAGGACCCTGAGATCATGACCTGAGCTGAAGGCAGAGGCTTTAACCCACTGAGCCACCCAGGCGCCCCAGGAAGAGATTTTTTAAAAGGATGAGGCATAGGCAAGGGCAAGAGGAGTAAGCATATGGAAAATAAACTATTTTTCTGGTCCACCAAAGTGGAAAGGACAGGGTTCCAATGGTAGTGACCCCAACAATATTACCTCTCAATGATGGTGATTATCTGCAAAGTCATTCATTTGGGGTGATGACTAATGTCATTTATTTGAGGTACTTCTTGCAAATGACTGAATTTTAGAGAGCGGTGACACAGACAAAGAGGGTTTTTTTGGTCTTTTTTTTTTCTTAAACAACAGATGTACCTTAAATTAAACTATTTAGGTGTGATTTTCTGCTTGTCTATTCTGGGAACAACATCACCTCTGTCATTTGCCACTTTGGTTTTAGAATTTGAGAAAGAGAAGAAGAAGGACAAATCACAAAGAGGCGATAGAAGTTTCTGGGTCAGTGAGTTTTCATTCATTTCATTCAGCAACTAATTCAAGCTGCCAAAAGAAGAACCAGAGCATTTTTAACCCCAACCTTATACACTGACCTCGTCCAGCTCTGAGCTACTGACTCTAGGAATTCTTTCAGGATTCACTGACCTTCCAGAATGTGGTTGTATACATCACCAAAGGTGAATGGAGTTGCTAGGACCGGAGTCAGGGCCCTTTTTCCAGAATGTCATACTGAAGAATTATAGGAACACTGGCTTATTGGGTAAAAACAATGCATATAGACAGGAAGCTTTTGAGGGTTTTTTGTTTTGCTTTGTTTTGCTTTGCTTTTTAGTGTTTGGGTTTTGTGAGAGAAAGAGAGCGCACAAGCAGGGGAAGGAGCAGGGGGAGAGGGAGAGAGAGAATCTTGGGTGTGGAGCCCCAAGGCGGGGGAGGGGGGGGGACACGGACTCAATCTCTCGACCCTGAGATCATGACCTGAAATGAAATCAAGAGTCAAAGGACGCTCAACTGACAGAGCCACCCTGGTGTCCAGCTTTCGAGTTTTTGCTGTAATTAACGTTCATTGCTTCAACAATCACAACTCTTAATGTAGCCATAATTTGCCTAAGTTCCATTGTGCTGATGTCAGTTGAGGAGATAATGGAGCACGTAGTGGGCTGCAAAGGAAAAGGGGAAGTTGTGAGTGACTGTCCATGCCTTTCAACCAAAAAGTTGTGCCAACAAGTAACGTTTTCATTAATTGAGTAGATTTGGAGAGGAGCAGGTCAGTTTGCCTAAGACTCTCCTGACTAATAATCAAGCCAAACAGTGACATATTGACCTTTCAATTTAATTTTTAAAAATTATTTATTTATTTGAGAGAAAGAGAGAGAGAGAGACACCGATAGTGAGAGGGAGGATGAGTGCGGAGGAGAGGGTGAAGCAGGCTCCCCACTGAACAAGGAGCCCAATGCAGGGCTTGATTCCACGACCCTGGTATAAAGACATGGGCCGAAGGAAGCAGCTTAACCGACCGAGCCACCCAGGTGCCCCTGACCTTTTAATTTTAGTCCAATGTAAAATATTTATTTTGCGATAGATTTTGTAAGCGGTTTTGTTGTTGTTGTTGTTATGACTTTTTGGCTTTGCTGTGTTTTTAGATGTCTTTGTATTTTGGTGGCTGCTGTTTTGTTTTGCTTTGTTTTTACTTTGTTAAAGATTTCATGCATAGAACTAGAAAAAAAATCTTTCGATATTCAAATGGAAGCAAAACCAAAAATGATTCCTAAAAGCATAATTAATTCCATATATCCTATATGAAATACATTTAGTCTAATAAGTGCCTCTTTAAAATATAAATTTAAGGTGGAAATACACTTTATGAATTGACTGAAAACCCCATGAAATACTCAAAACTAGGTGAAAGAGAAAAAAAATACATGTAAAAACATACACACTCTCAAATAAGGAGGAATCATTTTATTTAACAAATGTTGTGGGAAAGTTTCTTGACATTGGCCTTGGCAATGATTTTTGGATATGACACCAAAAGCACAAAAAACAAAAGCAAAAATAAACAAGTGGCTGACATCAAACCAAAAGGCTTTTTTTTTTTTAAAGATTTTATTTATTTATTTCACAGAGGGAGAGAGATCACAAGGAGGCAGAGAGGCAGGCAGAGAGAGAGGGGGGGGAAGCAGGCTCCCTGCCGAGCAGGGAGCCCGATGCGGGCCTCGATCCCAGGACCCTGAGATCATGACCTGAGGCGAAAGCAGAGGCTTTAACCCACTGAGCCACCCAGGCGCCCCAAAAGGCTTTTGAGCCACAAAAGAAACAATCACCAAAATGAAAAGGCAACCTATGGAATGGGAGAGAAATATTCACAAATCACGTATCCAAGAAGAGGTTAATCTCCAAAATATATAAAGAACTCCTATAACTCAATAGCAAAACCACAAATGACTCAATTTAAAAATAGACAAGGACCAAAATAGACATTTTTCTAAAGAAGATATGCAAATAGCCAATAGGTACATGAAAAGGTGCTCAACATCGTTAATCATCAGGGAAATGAAAATTGAAACCACAAGGAGATATCACCTTGCACCTGTTAAAATGGCTATTATTCAAAAGACAAGTGATAACAAGTGCCAGCCAAGATGTGGAGGAAAGGGAGCCCTTGTGCACTATTGGTAGAATGTAACTTGGTACAGTGGCTATGGAAGACAGTATGAAAATTCCTCAAAATATTAAAACCAGCACTACTAGATTATCTGGCAAGCCCACGTCTGGGTATATATCCAAAGGAAATGAAATCACTACCTCGAAGAGATATCTGCAACCCCATGTTCTTGTGGCATTATTCCCAACAACCAAGACAGGGAAATGACCTAAGTGTCCCTCCATGGATGTATAGATAAAATGTGATACACACACACACACACACACACAATGGAATATTAACTATTCAGCCTTAAAAAAGAAGGAAATCCTTGAGGGCATTATGCTAAGTGAAATAAGCAAAGAAAATGCTGTCTGATCTCACTTATATGTGGGATCTAAAAAAGCAGAATTCAAAGAAACAGCAGAATGGTGGCTGCCAGGGCCGGGAGGTGGGGGACATGGGGAAATGTTGGCCAAAGGGTACAAACTTCCAGGTATGTGATGAATAAGTTCTGGGAATCTGACTATAGTTCACAACATTGTATGATATGCTCAAAGTTACTCAAAGAGTAAACCTTAAATGTTCTCACCGCACACACACAAGTTGGTAATTATGTGAGGTCTCATGGACGTATTAACTAACCTCGCTGTGATCATTTCACAATATATACGTCTACTGAATTATGACATTGTACACCTTAAGCTTATACAATGGTATGTTTCAAATATATCTCCATAAAGCTGGGGAAAATGTGATAAGCGTGACACATAAGACTTTTTAGGTGATTATTTATAAGTAAATGTATTAATAGATTGACTAAAACCATTGGCTAGAAATGGCTTTAAGTGAATTATCTTTATTTTATTTTTTAAAATTATTTTATTTATTTATTTGACAGAGAGAGACACAGCGAGAGAGGGAACACAAGCAAGGGGAGTTGGAGAGGAAGAAACAGGCTCCCCACTGAGCAGAGACCCCAGTGCAGGGCTCGATCCTAAGACCCTGGGATCATGACCTGAGGGGAAGGCAGATGTTTAACCAGTGAGTCACCCATGAGCCCCGTGAATTGTCTTTAGGCAGTTGATTTTAAGCTAACTGCCTAGAGTTACTTACATTGTGTTGCTTTTCAGTAGATTTTGTTACTTAAATAATTGGTAGATTAAGAGTGATTGAATCATTGACCATTTAATTATGTAAATTGATCAGAAGTCACAAACACCAATTTCTTTTAGAGTCTGTTGGTAGTAAGATTGCATTGAGGGGCACCTGGGTGGCTCAGTTGGTTAAGCATCAGCCTTTGGCTCAGGTCATGATCTCAGGGTCCTGGGATTGAGCCCTGCGTTGGGCTCCCTGCTCAGTGGGGTATCTTCTTCTCCCTCTCCTTCTGTTCCAACCCCCCAGCTCCTGCTCTCTTTCTCTCTCTCAAATATACAGATAAAATCTTAGAAAAAAAAAAAAAAAAGGATCGCACCGAGGTAACTTTCTAGGCCCAAGATGGAGCCCTTCCTCCCCATGCCGCTCTGTCAGCACACCGAAACTTAGATAGTTTCTATGTCCCTGGAAACGCTCAGGAACAGTTAGCCAATCAGCAACAGCTGGGGATGCAGTTTGCCAATCCCCAAACGCCAGGCCAAGTCACCCCAAGCCAGCTTGACTGATGGCCCCAGCCAATCAACTATTTTCTATCTCTGTCTTCCTCGTTCTTTACTCTTTATCTTATCAAAGCTTTCTGCCTTCTGCTCCATTTTGCAGTTTATGTGTTCGCGTTAAATAAAGTTTATCACTTCAGCTGTCTCCTTCAATTATTTTATTTTTTAATAACTGTTCATCTGTAGGATCACAGTTAATAAGCGAGGAGCGGGGCAGCTTATGGGGTTTCTCGAGGGCATGTGGGCAGCTTCTGGGTTTGGAACTCAAATTTTAGGATAACACCACGGTAAGCCTAACAAAACAAGTCTAAGGCCGGGTTGGTCTGTTGAAGTCCGGTATTTGACCTCTGCTCTTTGTGAATTGTTTTTTTACATGCTAATTATTCCTAATTTACTGTGAAGTACAGTCTCTCTCTCCTTATGACAGCGATTTAATTTTTTTAAAAAAGATTTTATTTGTATATTTGACAGAGAGACAGTGAGAGAGGGAACACAAGCAGGGGGAGTGGGAGAAGGAGAAGCAGGCTTCCTGCTGAGCAGAGAGCCCCATTCAGGGCTCAATCCCAGGACCCTGGGATCATGACCTGAGCGAAGGCAGGCACTTAACGATTGAGCCACCCAGGCGACCCGACAGGGATTTAATTTCAAAACCTTAAGTAATTCCTTCTTTTAAATAAGGAACCTATCTGGGGGGTGGACGGATTTGACAGTGGCAACCCTTAGTTCAGAGGCTGTTTTCTTTCCCGACTCTATAAAATATAAGGACAGTTACTTTTTAAAAACATTGGAGTGTGTGATGTGTGCAATTCACGACTGCCCTATCACCATTTGGGAAATGACTTATTTCTGCGGCACAGTCTTTTTTGGACCATCCGCCCAGTTCATCATTATGTCTTTTCTTTGAAAAATGGCACCATACACCTGGGGACAGCCCATGGTTTTTAGGTAAGAAGGAGACAACCACCCTCTGTCTTGGGACTTAACCGTAGTTAGTCTTGGGACAAGCGTCTGCCTGTGGATGGGCCTGAGGTATATGGAAACTCAGCACCTGTGGGGAGCCCTTATCCTGCTCTGTGGACAGAGCGACAAAGGAGCGGACAGAGACCATCTCTCTACAAAGAGACAAGAATGGAATGGATATACAGAGAAAAACGGGGGCAAGAGAACCTGAGGACCCAACAAGAAAGATACTGAGCTGCCCTGGTGGGCTGGTGTCTTTTCAGATTCTGGCTTTAGTCCCTCCCGAAGGCGACTACAATCTTCTGGGTAGATTCTGCGAACTGGGAAGAGGTTCATACTCTTTCTTAAGCTAACTCACATTGGTTTCTATTACTTGCTATAAATCTATAATGTAGGGAGGTAGTGGAGTTCCTTTCCAATCCCCACGGTGGAAAATTACAAAATAAAGCCTAGCACGGAGCCTGCCAGCTGACTTGGAATTCTCCCAGACAGACCCCGAATGCGGAGCTAGCTGGTACCAATCACAGGTCTTCACATTTTTAGGCAATGTTATGAATTCTCAGGGTAACCAAATAAGCTCTATCATGGATTATAGTCATACCACCTAGCTAAGCACTTTGAAACCCTTTTTGTCTTGAAGTATAACATACACATACGCAGAAGTACACAGAGAAAAATGACTTTACAGCAAGAACCACTATGTAACCACCACCCAGTCGAGAAATAGGACATTGCCAATCTTCCAAACGCCCCCCTCCCTGACTTGGACTCACTACCAAAATTATAACCCCCCGCTTTTCTAATAGTGACCAATATCCTGATTTTTGTGTCCACATCCCCCCCATTCCCACCCCCCATCTCAGCATGCATCTGTAATGCTATAGTTTACTTTTGTCTGGGTTTTTTTGAAACTTCTTTTCAGGGTCAGTCTTATCTCACTGAATGTCATGCTTGTGAGATCTGTCCACGTTGCTATATATAACTTCAGTTTGTTCATTTTTCATCGCTGCAGATTTTTCTCTTGTTTGGATGTACTGAAGCAACTACACGTTGTACAAGTGCATTTAAATGCAAAACCAGACAAAAGACATCTCTATTTTAGAAATTGTGTTACTGGTCCTTTGTGGGGGCAGGTGGAGATTGGAAAGGACAGTGAGGGGGTTCTGGGATGCTGTTCTAGTCTCTGTTGGGTGTGCCCACATTCAACTGAGCTGTGATAAACGGATTCAGTAAAGTCGTAGGATATAAAATTAATATAGAGAAATCTGTTGCATTTCCATATGCTAATAATGAAGTAGCAGAAAGGCAAATTAAGAAAATAATCTCACCAAAAACAATAAAATACCTATAAATAAACTTAATCAAGGAGGTGAAAGACATGTACTCCAAAAACTACAAAACATGGATGAAAGAAATTGAAGAAGGCATAAACAAATGGAGAGATATTCTGTGCTCATGGATTTGAAGAACCAACATTGTTAAAATGTCCATATTATCCAAGGCAATCTAGAGATGTAATGCAATCCATATTAAAAATACAAAGAGCATCTTTTCACAGAACTCGAATAGTACTGAAATTTGGATGGAACCACAAAAGACCGTGAAGTGTTAAAACAATCTTGAGAAAGAAGATCAAAGCTTGGAGGTATCACAATCCCAGATTTCAAGATATACCTCAAAGCTGCAGTTACGAAAACAGTATAGCAGTGGCACAAAAATAGACATGGAGGTCAGTGAAATAGAATAGGGAGCCCAACAATAAACCCACACTTATCTGGTCAATTAATCTTGGACAAAGGAGGCAAGAATACACAATAGGGAAAAGACAGTCTCTTGAACAAGCAGTGCTGGGAAATCTGGACAGCTATATGCAGAACGGAACTGGATCACTTTCTTACACCGCATACAAAAATAAACTCAAAATGGATTAAAGACCTACATGTGAAACCCAAAGCCATAAAATTCCTAGAAGAAAACACAGGCAGTAATTTCTTTGACATTGGCTGTAGAAACATTTTTCTAGAGATGCCTCCTCAGGCAAGGGAAACAGAAAGCGTAGATCAACAATTGAAATGACAACAAAATAAAAAGCTTTCACACAGTGAAGGAAATCCTCAACGAAAGGGCAAGGTAACCTGCTGAATGGGGAAGATATTTGCAAATGATAGATCCAATAAGGGATTAATATCCAAAATATATAAAGAACTCATCCAACTCAACCCCAGTGAAACAATCTGATTGAAATGGACAGAGGACCTGAACAGAATTTTTCTAAAAAAGACACACACATGGCTAGCATACACAAAAAGATACTCAACATCCCTCGTCATCAGGGAAATGCAAATCAAAACCATGAAATACCACCTGACACTTATCAGAATAGCCAGAATAAAAAATATAAGAAACTCAAGTGTCAGGGAGGATGTGGAGAAAAAGGAACCCTTGTGCACTGCTGGTGGGAGTGCACACTGTAGCAACCACTGTGGAAGACAGTATGGAGGGTCCTCAAAAAGTTAAAAATAGAAATACCATAGGATCCAGTAATTCCACTACTATTTACCCAAAGTAAATGAAAACACTAATTCAAAAAGATAGATGAATCTCTATACTTATTCCAGATAGCCAAGATATGGAAACAGCCCAAGTGTCCATCAATAGATGAATGGATAAAGAATATGTCTTATATATACACAATGGAATGTCAATCAAAGAAAAGAATGAGATCTTGCCATTTGCAACAACACAGATGGACCTAGAGGGTGTGATGCTAAGTGAAATAAGTGAAATAAGACAAAGACAAATACCATATGATTTCATTCACATGTGGAATTTAAGAAACAAAACAAATAAAGACTCTTAGATACAGAGAATAATTTGAGGAGGGGAGGTGGTGGGTTGGAGGATGGGTGAAATAGATAAAGGGGATAAAGAAGTGTAAACTTCCAGTTACAAAAATAAGTAAGTCATGGAGGTGAAGAATACAGCATAGGGAATATGGTCAATAAGATGGTACAATAACGTAGTTTGGTGACAGATGGTGACCACTCTTACCACGATGAGCACTGAGTAATGTATAGGATTGTGGAATCACTATATTGTATGCCTGAAACTAATGTAACACTGTACGTTAATTACACTTCAGTTTTAAAAATTAATTGAATTGTAGGGCGCCTGGGTGGCTCAGTGGGTTAAAGCCGCTGCCTTCGGCTCAGGTCATGGTCCCAGGGTCCTGGGATCGAGGCCCGCATCGGGCTCTCTGCTCGGCGGGGAGCCTGCTTCCTCCTCTCTCCTCTCTCTCTGCCTGCCTCTCTGCCTACTTGTAATCTCTCTCTCTGTGTCAAATGAATAAATAAAAAAATCTTTAAAAAAATTAATTGAGTTGTAAAGTTATGATCTGTGCACCTTGCAGAATGTATAATTCCCTTCGATATAATTAATGTTAAAAAAAAAAAAAGAGAGGCGAAGGACATCCCAGCCAACGATGGCTCTGGAATCGGGGGATGTCCCCAGAAGAAAGGGACCCCTCCCAGGCAGGCTCCCAGCCAGGCTCCCATTGCAGAACCTCCATCCTTTTCTTGGACTTGGGGCTGGTAACTCGTCACTCATTTGCTAGCTCTCTGGTGCCTTCAAGTGGATGTTTTTTATATTCTGACTGGTTTTTTTAGTCTCCTCAGGAGGAAAGATGGGCTGAATCACCTAGCCTACTTTTATCAGAAGCAGAAGTTATCACGGTATTTCTCTCTGGGTTTCAAATTAAATTGAAATCCTGGATAATGGTAGAGTCACATCCGTTAAATTTTTTGGGAAATCTTCATGTAATTGGTGATTGCTACCCAGTGTTCTTTCTTTCTTTTTTTTTTTTTAAGATTTTATTTATTTATTTGACAGAGAGAGAGATCACAAGTAGGCAGAGAGGCAGGCAGAGAGAAAGGAGAGAGGAGGAAGCAGGCTCCCTGCTGAGC
>LNAC01000632.1:710502-730071 GCA_002007465.1 Ailurus styani | reverse complement strand
TGCTTCCCCCCTCTCTCTCTGCCTGCCTCTCTGCCTCCTTGTGATCTCGCTCCCGCTGTGAAATAAATAAATAAAATCTTTAAAAAAAAAAAAACGTACTGAGACTTATCCTATAAATTATCCTACAAATATAAACAACCACCAACACAAACCAATAATGAAATATGCCTGTCTAGGTTATGGCAACAACAGGAACTTCCTTAAGCTTTACATTACATTTTAAGCTTTAAAAATCTCCCTGGAAAGTGCTTTTCTTTTTTCTCAGCATTTTAATTTGAATAAACTTACTTGAGAACAAATCGATTAATTGTCCTTGTAGTTCAGATTATTTTACCTACTTTCTTTTTGTAAATTTTTAAAAGAATATTTTATTTGGGCGCCTGGGTGGCTCAGTGGGTTAAAGCCTCTGCCTTCGGCTCAGGTCATGATCTCAGGGTCCTGGGATCGAGGCCCGCATCGGGCTCTCTGCTCAGCAGGGAGCCTGCTTCCTCCTCTCTCTCTGCCTGCCTCTCGGCCTACTTGTGATCTCTCTCTCTCTCTCCGTCAAAGTAAATAAATAAAATCTTTAAAAAAAAAGAATATTTTATTTATTCATTTGAGAGAGAGAGAATGAGTTGGGGGAGGCGGAGTGGCAGAGGGAGAGGAAGAAGAGGACTCCCCACTGAGCAGGGAGCCTGATGCGGAGCTCTATCCCAGGACCCTGAGATCATGACCTGAGCCGAAGGCAGATGCCACCCAGGTACCCTTATTTTATCTACCTTCTTAAAGGAGCTTCCTAAGAAGCATCATCTCTGAGTCCTCTTTGCCCAACTCACGGACACCCTTCTGGTCATTTCCTTTTCTGCTCCAAAGATTTCAAGAGCTAAGACTGACCTTGATGGCCCCAGCTGCATTTTTTTCCATTACAAAACACATCTTCCCACTTCCTTTGTCAACGTTAGGAGTTCCAGTTAATAAATCAGCTCTGACCTCCCACCTAGAGCAAGAACAGGAGCACAGAGGGGACATGAGAGGGTCCATCACAGTTAAGTGAAGGGAACAGGACAAAGCAGATGAGAAAGAAATAAGAAATAATCGAAAGTCCTAAGGACTTGGTTGTTGGGTTTGCACGTAAGGGGACAGGTCTTCTCAGAGATGTTCTCCTTCCCACATGTCTACTAAAATGAAGCAACATGGTGGTAGCCATATAATTTATTATCCAAACAGGGACACTTTTGAGAGTGAGACAGTGATGGTATCAATCATTACATGAGAACAGTAAAAGTAGACTGGGACATCTTGGGAAACCGGCTATCTGGTCACCCTAGTCATACAGGACTAGCTTGGGAAGGGCTCCTTATGTCATGACCACTTTCCTGAACCCTACATCACAATTTCACACAGATGCTACTGTTAGCTTCACTATTTAGACTTGATTTTAGCTGACACGGAGCCTCAGGGTTTTACTTGAGTTCTAGAATAGCTGTTTTCAAATCTGAGATGTACCAGAATCACCTGGAGAGCTTATTAAACCCGAGTGCTAGATCATACCCGCAGTTTCTGATTCCATAGGTCTGGGGTAGGGTCCAAGAATCTGTATTTCTAAACACGTTCCAAGCGGTGCTCATGCATCTGGGGACCGGTTCTTGTTTTTGTAGTTTATTATTGTTTTGTTTTGTTTTGGGGGTTTTGTTTGTTTTTGGTTCTCAAAGCTCTAGAGCATTTTCCATGCAACTCGGTGTTGCTCCATGTTCTGATTGAACCCTAACTGATGTATACCAATCTAATTTGAAGGAGACTGTTACTGCAGAATCCTGATTTATAGCAGATAATTGTGAAAATTGCTGGACTTTTATATCCCCCACAAATGAGGCCGTCTGATTTCTGCAGGATGTTGATGTGGAGACACTTCACACCATGTGAAACACTGTAAATTACACTATCCATAGAATCTCATCAACAGGGCCCTTTATGGCCATCCCAAGGCTTTACTCTATTTCCAAGCTCACTGCTGCTGAAATGCCTTTTTTCTTTTCTTTTCCTTTCCTTTCTTTTTCCTAAGATATTTACTTTTTCTTTAATTATTGACACACACACAGAGAGAACATGTGACTGTGGAAGGGGCAGCGGGGGAGGGAGAAGGAAGGGGAAAGAATCTCAAGCAGACTTTGCACTCATTGCGGAGCTTGATGCAGGGCTCAATCTCACGACCCTAAGATCATGACCTGAGCCAAAACTAAGAGTCAGACACTTAACTGACTGAGCCACCCAGGCATCCCTGAAATGCTTTTTCTGTATAGTTTGGTAGGATTATCTGAACAGCAAGGACATCATGACATTATGGGACTGAAAATGATTTCAACATTTGAATCATTAAACCCATGTCTCTATTCTCTTGAACTTGACCAGCAATAGGCCACTGGGCCACAGGGCTGTAGGGAGAATAAAAGGAGCTGCACCTTTTTTTTTTTTTGATGCAGCATTTACATTTGGGGGGAAGAAGGGGGTCCAGAGCTTTGATCAGATCTTTGAAGTCATAAATACAGGAAAGCAAGGACCTTTCTAAGTCATAGGGGTGGGACTCCATGAGACATTGAGGGAACATGAGGGCCGATCTGAAGAATCTGTTTGAATGAGATGGGGGGTCTGGTGGCAGAATTGTGGCTGCTGGCTAATATCACTACAACATGTTCACAGTTGAGCCCTCCAGGGTGCTCACCTCATGAGCTCCATCTTTGCATTGCTATGGAGTATATGAGATGGGTAATAACTGGGTAACTAGGCATAAAGTCTAAGGACTTTAATGGAATAAACTGTATTTTAAGCTTGAATTAGGAGGATGCCAGTGTGACAAAGGTTGCATGTTTGTGTTACATTGAACTTTTAGAATTCGAAAGCAGAAAGGACAAGAAGGCGTCTAGTTCACCCACTCATGTTTCATGTGAAAAAATAGGATTAGGGAGGTGAAGTGACTTTCTCAAAATCCCTAGGTCTCCTGGCAATTAGTCCACATCAGTTTTTCTATGCACCATTGTCTCTTCCAATACATGGTAGAGAAAGTTTTTAAAAAAAGGAATTCTGATGCAAAATCATTTATTGATAAAAAGGCAGGCAGCTCAGTCGTTCAAGAACAACGTTTGTGTGAGTTGGATTACTTAAAATGTTCCAGGCTAAAAAACATCCCCTCCCACCACTTCAGATGCTAAGGAGGATGTTCCAGAAGGCCAGCTGTGACTAAGCGCTGAAGAGAGGCGGCTTCCTTTGAAACATGAGGTCATATCAAGCTGGGCAAATCTAAGAGCTTGAGGAGGCACCTAACCTTCCTGAATGTCAAAATGGTTCAGCTATTTTTAAAACATTGAGATTTTTATTGATTTGACAGCCGAGATGGGATGAAAGGGGTAGAAAAAAGCCTGAAGAAATGTGTAACCTAGCTAACTTTTTCTGTACTCGGAAGGTTTCTGTTTCACGTGGGATTGTCTGAGACCTACATGTGTGATGGGGCTGAATTGTGGCCCCTGTCCCACTTCGTGTCATCTCCAGTATCTCAGAATGGCTGTCCTTGGAGATGGGGATTTTACAGAGATAATTAAGTTAAAATGAGGTCATTAAGGTAGCCCATAATCTAATATGACTGGTGCCCTTAGAAGAAGAAATTAGAGGACACACACACACACACACACACACACACACACACACACACACACACTCAGGAAAGACCCTTTGGGGATATAGGGAGAAGGAGTCCATCTACATAAGCCAAAGAGAGCCCTCAGCAGGAGCAACCCTGTCAACTTGATCTTGGTCTTCCAGCCTCCGGAAGTCCAACAAACAGAGGAAAATAAATCTGTTTTGGAAGCTACCGAGTCTGTGGTGTTTTGTTACAGCAGCCCGATCAAGCTAATACAACATGCAAATCATTTTTTGCATGAGAAGCAAATTCTCATTTTGCATGAGAAGACTCATTTCTTCTTATAATTCTACGGAGATGTTCTTCACAAAGTCTTGGTGAGCGCACAATACACTTCTCCCTTGGTTCAGTTTTGGTATTCCAGAGCTTTCTGGATCTGATCCCCACACAAGCCTTGTGTGTTCTGGGCCTCTCTGCTTCTGCCGTTCACCCTGAGTATGGAATGCAGAGGTGGCTTTTCAGATACTGCCACTTAACTGCAAAGGCTCTAAGACAAAGGACTTCGTCTATCTCCTGTGATCGCTGAGGCTCTGAACAGCGCTCTTGTGGTCCCTTGCCATTCTGAAAACCCTACTCGGTGTTCTGCCACAGGGAGTTGTGGGGCTCCCTCCCTCGGTGAGGCTGGAAGGGCTGGAGAAAGGGTGGCAGAGCCAGGCTTCAGAAGCCTGTGGGGTGGTAGGTCTCATGCTCAGTGAAGGGCAAGACTGGAGACCTGGGAGCCCCTACCACACCTTCCTCCCCGCTCTGGCCAGGCTGGGGTGTGTATTATTGAGCACTTACTGTATGCCCACCTAGAGATGAACTCTCCCTTCGTCCTTACAGTGACATTCCATAGTGACTATTATTATACTCATTTTACAGATAGGGACACGAGTTCAGATGAGAACACTAAGGCACAAAGAAGTGACATAACTTGCCCAAGTTTACACACACTAGCAAATAGCAGAGCCAGAAATCCCACCCAGCAGATGTTTATTCAGGACCCACTGCATGCCTGCTGCTAGGTTTAGTGTGGGAACTACAAGGATAAAGAAAACTCCAAACCCTTCTCAACGCAAACTGGCTGTCTGGTGAGGGAAAATGATGCAGAAGAACAGTGATCACCCTATGACGGGCAAAGTGTTCTTATCCAGTCATACCTGTGATCAGGGCACAGATGGGAGGGTTCTCGAATGCAAGACTGCAAAATTCCTTACAGTCTTGAGGGGATGATCGCAGAGCTGAGTTGGGAACGCTGGCCAGGCGTAGGATGGGAACGAGCACAGTTTACCGCAAAGGCTAAGAATGGGAACTCGGGGTCATGCGCCTGGGTTGGATCCAGGTCCAGTACCTAAGAGCTGAATGACCTTGAGCAAGTGTCCCAACCTCTGCCAGCCTCAGTTTTACCAACTATAAAATGGAAATAAGCACCTCACATTATTTTGAGGATCAAATGAGATAACACACATTGCCTGGGGAAAACAGTAGGTGCTCAATAAATTATAAAGGTTTTCCAAAGAAATGAAACTGAAGGACTCATTATATAATAAATAGGGGAATAGCAGGGATGAGGCGAAAGAGGCAGCAGGGTCCAGATGATGGGGGGGGGCATCCCAGGACCCAGGAGATTAGGACCTGAGCAGAAATCAAGAGTCATATGCTCAATCGACTGAGCCACCAAGGAGCCCTGCCTCAGCCTCTTCCGCCCCCGGCTTGCAAAGCTCACATCACACTCACTCACAAAGAGCTGTTTCTTCCTTAGAACAATGATTTCCTTGAGGTGTCAGGGACTAAAGTTCACATTCCTAAGGCCAGTGCCCGATCCATGTAGACACTCCAAGATAATTTGTTTCATGAAAGAAGACGTAATCAGTGCTTCTCGATGCTCATACCAACAACACAGAAGGACAAAGCCCGTGATGGTGCAGTGCACACAGTGTTTGGGGAAGCCTTCTTAGAAGATAAGGGGAACTTTTCACAGAGGTCCTGTTTGGGTTGAGTCTTGAAGGAAAAGCACATCAGATGGACAAGGGAGTTTTCTTATGGCTGGAAAATATTCCTCTGTGTGTGTGTGTGTGTGTGTGTGTGTGTGTGTGTGTGTGTGTCGCATCTTCTTTATCCATTCATCCATCAGTGGACACTTGGACTATTCCCATGTCTTGGCTACTGTACATAACGCTGCAGTGAACATGGGGGTACAGATAGCTTTTCAAATTAGTGTTTTCATTTCCTTTAGATAAATATCCCAAAGTGGAATTGCTAGATCATATGGTAGTTTTATTTTTAATTTTTTGAGGAGCTGCCATTGTCTTCCATAATGGTTGCACCAGTTTGCAATCCCACCAATAGTCCCCTTTCTCCATAGCCTTGCTAAGCTTGNTTTTCATTTCCTTTAGATAAATATCCCAATTATAATAGCCATTCTTTTTTTTTTTTTTTTAGGGGGAGAGGAGCAGAGGGAGAGAGAGAATCTTAAGCAGGCTCCATGCCCAGCGTGAGCTGGACGTAGGGCTCGATTTAATGACCCTGAGATCACGACCTGAGCCAAAATCAAGAGTCAGATGTTTAACCAACTGAACCACCCAGGCGCCGCAAGAATAGCCCTTCTAACAGGTGTGAGGTAATGTCGCACTGTGGTTTTAGTTTGTATTTCCCTGATAATGGTGTTGAGCACCTTTTCATTGTATGTCCTGTTGGAAAAGTATCTATTTAGGTCCTTTGCCATTTTTCACTGGATTGTTTTTTTCTATTGAGTTTTAGGAGTTCTCTATATATTTTGGAGACTAAACCCTTACCAGAAATGTAATTTGCAAATCTTTTCTCCCATTCCATAGGCTGCTTTTTCATTTTGCTGATGGTTTCCTTCATCATGGTGCGGAAGCTTTTTAGTTGGATGTAGTCCTACTTGTTTCTGTTTGCTTTTGTGTTGCCTTTGTGTGGGGATAAATGAACTCTTAGAATTGCTTTTGCCCTGAAGGCATCTGCCAACTCTGCAGGGAGCTCCCACGAAACTGAGTTGCTTTTCTGCTCACTGGCCTAATGGCTGAAGAAGGACAGCACTGTAAGTCTGAGGGACGCCTCCCCACAATTACCCCCAACACATATGCTCAGGGTAAAGTGACACCAGACGTAAATCTATATTCTTTTGGCACAAGGGACAAGATTCCTGTGAGACAGTAAACCAAGCCCAGGCGTCCCGAGGAACAGTAGACTCAATTTACACCTCAGAGGTAGTACAAGACAGCTCAAGTAGGAATTTAGCTGAAAGCCATTCTGGTTTTGATGATGGCCCAGGCATCTGCAGATGGAAAAATAGAAGAGATCCAAATTTTGTTTAAGCCGCCTAATAGATTAGGTGCTATGTCTTCATTACATTTCCCTAATGCCTGAGGATGTTGAACATTTTATAACCTCTGGTGAAGCGTCTGTTCATATATTTCACCCATTTTCTAATTGGATTATCTGGGGGGTTTTGTTTGCTTGTCTGTTTACTACTCAGTTCTTCATATTTTCTAGATAAGTCCTTCATCAGATACACAGTTTACAAATACTTTGTCCCAGTCTGTAACTAGTCTTTTCATCCTCTTAATGGGGTCTTCGGCAGAACAAAAATTTTAATTTTGATAAAAGTTACATTTAGCAATTTTTTTTTTCTTTTATGGAGCCCGCTTTCCGCGTCATGTCTGAGAACTGTTTGTCTAGACCAGGGTTTCTCAAAACTCAATTTTCTCAATTTTGAGAATGTGAGCTAAAAGCGAACACCGCAGCTCTGTGTCACCCGTTTCTCACTTATCTGTGTATCCATGGTGATGACCCTCCAGGCAGACTCTCAGAATGCCTGGAACATTCGCACAGCTGCAGGGGTGCAGCAGGGGAGAGGTTATTCTAGATGCCCAACAGCGGGTTGAGAAGAACCAGACTGTCAGTGTGTTTAAAGCAAACATGAGGAGGGGGTGCCTGGCTGGCCCAGTCAGAAGAGAATGAGGACTCTTGACCTTGGGGGTTGTGAGTTGAGCCCCACATTGGGGGTGTGAAAATTACTTACAAAAAAAAAAATAAAAGGTAAACATAAGGATTCATGATGCACCTGGTGCCTGGTTGGGGGCCATGGTTGCTCACACGGCAGGTATGTAAGTAGCTCTGTTTGAGAACTGTGGACCCCAAGACTCAAGTGGTCTTTCCTGGGCTAGGACATCTTGGATGTGCTCCTGCTGTTTGCACATGGAATAGGTGTGTCTGTGCTATCCCTGCGGAGAGATAAGAAAGCATGCATTTGACCTCTCCAGCCTTTGCTTATAAATATCTTTTTCCTGCTGTTCCTGCATTCAATTCTTTGCTCTACTAAATCTTAACCCTGAGTATAACTTTCTGTGGGGTCCTGTGAGTCCTTCCAGTGAATGATCAAACTAGTTGTGGGACAGGGGACTGTTTTTTTTAAAATGAAGAATTCAGTTTTTCATATTGTTATAGGACTTCAAAAGTCATCTATTTCATATTGAAATAGAATAATCCTGGGTAGCTTGTAGCTTTCAAGGAACTGGTCCATTTCACCCAAGTTGTTTCATTTATATGGGTAGAGTGACTTACAGTGTTCCCTTAGTCTCCTGTTAAGGTCTTTGGAGTCTGTGGGAATGGCCAATATTTTCTTCTTTGTGCCTTTTTCTTTTGTTTTCAGTGCATCTTTATGGAAATTATCTGACAAGATTTCTAACTACAGCCCTATGTGGCAGGCAAGGCAGGCATATATTTTTTTTAATTTTATTTTTATTATTTGCCCAAGGGGTACAGGTCTGTGAATCATCAGGCTTACATCTTTCACAGCATTCACCAAAGCACAAACCCTCCCCAATGTCCATAACCCATCCACCCTATCCCTACCCTCCCACCCCCCAGTAACCCTCAGTTTGTTTTATGAGATTAGAAGTCTCTTATGGTTTGTCTCCTTCCCCATCCCATCTTGTTTCATTATTTTTCCCTCCCTACCCCCCACAACCCCCCACCCTGCCCCTCAAGTTCCTCATATCAGAGAGATCATATGATAATTGTCTTTCTCTGATTGACTTATTTCGCTCAGCATAATACCCTCCAGTTCCATCCATGTCGTTGCGAATGGCAAGATTTCGTTTCTTTTGATAGCTGCATAATATTCCATTGTATATATATACCACATCTTCTTTATCCATTCATCTGTTGATGGACATCTAGGTTCTTTCCATAGTTTGGCTATTGTGGACATTGCTGCTATAAACATTCGGGTGCACGTAAGGCAGGCATATTTACAGGCATTTAGTGCCAGAGGAACATATCTTCCCAGAGGTGCCTGTTTCAGGACCACACGGACAGGAGATCTCAGAGCTGGTATCAGAGCCCAGGGCTCCTGACTCCAAGCTTCTCTGCTGGTAATAAGGTCCCAACTATCCCTCCCACATAGTTCTGTTGCCTTCCATACCCACCTCTCTGCTCTTCCTTAACTGGTACCTTTCCTCTCTACCTAACCTTCCCATGTCACACTTTTCTTTCTTTTTTTTTTTTTTTTTAAAGATTTTATTTATTCATTTGACACAGAGAGAGAGAGAGAGAGAGAGAGAGAGAGATTACAAGTAGGCAGAGAGGCAGGCAGAGAGAGAGAGGAGAGAGGAGGAAGCAGGCTCCCTGCCGAGCAGAGAGCCTGATGCGGGCCTCGATCCCAGGACCCTGGGATCATGACCTGAGCCGAAGGCAGCGGCTTTAACCCACTGAGCCACCCAGGTGCCCCCGTGTCACACTTTTCCTAGAGTGAATTCTCTCTTAGGGATTTTCCCCTAGTGTACTCCTGGCCTCCTCACACTTGGCCTCTCTCCTTTTTCTAGGCCTTGACTTTGCCAGACTGTACTTCCTCTTCTGGGAGACTCCCCAATATACCAACGTCTAAGCCAGTGATTCCCAGCAGGGAGCAATTTTGTTCTCCAAGGGCCATTTGGCGAGGTCTAGAGACAGCTTTGAAAGTCACAACTGGTGAGATGCTACTGGCATCTAGTGGGAAGGGGCCAGAGATGCGGCTAAATATCCTGATGTCAAGACAGCCCCACCCAGGACAAAGAATTATTTGATCCAAATGTCAGTGGTGCCGAGGTGGAGAAACCCTGCTCTCATCCCATGCGTGGGGAGGCCTTGTCTGACTCCTGAGGCTCTCTGTATGTGCGCCAGGCCACCAAGGCTGGAATGCTTTGAATTTGTGGTGGATGACTTGCCAATTGTGGCTTCATCGTCTACGACGAGGCGGAACAGCTTTCTGCCACACAGCCATGAGATAGGACTCTAGACCCCTTTGGACTTCCACATTGAATCCACGGAGATGGAATTATTTTGCCGGTGTCTCGGTGTCACATGTCAAGCCCCACAGCCTGGCTGGGTAATGGCTCATGGTAGTACCTTACATTATTGATTTGAGCCCAATGTGAACATTTAGTGCTGTGACTTTCCCTCGCAGACTCCTTCGGCTCTGTCCCACAAATTTCGATATGCTCCATTTTCATTCAGTTCAATGTGACCTATTCCTTTGAGACTTCCTCTTTGACACATGGATTACTGTGTGTGTGTCCGTGTGTTTAGAGAATTTCCTGCTATCTTTCCATTTCTGATTTCTAGTCTGATCCCACTGTGGTCAAAGTTCACACTCTGTATGATTTCAATTCTTTTGAATTTGCTAAAATTTGTTTTATGACCCAGGAAATAGTCTGCCTTGGTGAATGCCCCACACTCACTTGAAAAGAATGAGTATTCTGCTGTCCTTGGGTGAAGTCATTCTATAAATATTGATTAGGTCCTGTTGGATGACAGTGTTCTATATCCTTGATGATCTTCTGACTAGTAATTCTGCTTACTGTTGAGACAGTGGTGTTAAAAGTCCTCAACTCGGGGCGCCTGGGTGGCTCAGTGGGTTAAAGCCGCTGCCTTCGGCTCAGGTCATGGTCTCAGGGTCCTGGGATCGAGGCCCGCATCGGGCTCTCTGCTCAGCGGGGAGCCTGCTTCCTCCTCTCTCCTCTCTCTCTGCCTGCCTCTCTGCCTACTTGTAATCTCTCTCTCTGTGTCAAATGAAAAAATAAAATCTTTAAAAAAAAAAAAAGTCCTCAACTCTAATTGTGGATTGGTCTATTTCTCTTTTCAGTTCTACCGATTTTGCTTCATGTATCTTGGAATTCTGTTGTTCGGTCCATACACATTTAGGACCGTTATGCCTTCTTGGTGGATAAATCCTTTAGTCAGGATGTAATGTCCTTCTTCATCCTTGGCGATTTTCATCGCTCTGAAGTTTACTTCCTCTGATATTAACATACTCACTCCTGCTTCCCACTGACTAATGTCTGAATGGTGTATCTTTCTCTATCCTTTTACTTTCAATCTACATAAATCTTTATATTTGAAATGAATTTCTTAAATGCCGTATATAGTTGGATCATGTTTTTAAATCCACTCTACCAATCCTTGTGCCTTTTTTTTTTTAAGTGAGCAAATGGCCACCAGGAACTCCGCCCTTTTGATTCTCTTAGTTTAGCAATTCCAGAGCACAGAACATGCCTCTCTTCTGGTAGCTCCAGGAGCCTTCCCAAGGAGACCTGTTGTTGGCCTGGCCTTTTTCTTTGTTCTTAATGAGTGGATGTATACCATCTACGTTGAATGTAATTTTGGTATGTTAGGGTTTAAGTTTGCCATTTTCTTACTCGCTTTTTTTCATTCCTCTCTTTCCCTTTTCACGTTTTTCTCTGGGCTGCCTGAACATTTTTTATAATTCCATTTTCATTTATCTATACTGGTTTTGAGTGCATCTCTGTAGTCTTAAGTGCTTGACATAAACTTTTGATGGCTGCGACATCCATTCTAAAGACTTCCATCTTGAATTAACATACGGCTGGATGAACGGCCCAGGTGCCAGTAAAACAACTAGTAAGGAACGAGGCCACCCCCACCCATGAGATTCTCCTTACAGAGAGCCCTAAATAACCTAGACTAACTGACCACTTGATCTCATTTCTCTCTTCCCGTACCCTAATTCCTGCTCTTATGCCATAAATTTGCTAATAAAAAGGGTACCTGTGAAGCTCTAGGTACCCCACCTTCAATCCCTAATAAAGGTAGAGCCCTCGGTCCTTTCTCTCTCCCTCTCTCTCTCTCTCTCTTGACCCAGGATTTCATGTGTGGCTCTGCGGTGTGTAATAAACCATGTTCTTCAAAATTCCCCAATGGTTTTGCTGAGGTGCATCCCAAAATCATAGTAAGAACCACAACGGCTGGTCCAGGCACAGCCTGGCCCTGGTGCTGGTGAAAGGGGGGACGTCTGTGGGGCTCAGGCATTCCTAACCAAGAACATCACTATCGATAGGCTGGGACCGACACAAACTCTTTGTATAGTCCCCCCTGCTCCGGTGGTTGCCCTAGGTGTTATACATGTGTAACTTACTCCAACAACTTACTGGTGTCAATATTTTTAACCATATTAGGTCCATTTAGGTCTCTTTCGCATGCACCCACATGTATAATTGCCTTACATAGTTCTTTTCCATACAATCAAACGCCATGTCAGGCAATGCTACGCTTTTTGCTTTAGTTATTGGACATAATTTCAAAAACTCAGGAGGATAGTCTAATATGTTTGCCCATAATTTTACCATTATCACTCTTCCTTCTTAATTCCTGATGTTCTCTCCACCATCCAGAGTCGTCTTCTATTTGTGTTAGACACTATGTCCAAGATTTGAGCTGCGCTTTCGTGGAAGGAGAGAGAGAACTGTATCCATGTCATCTTATCTGTAACCACCAACAACCTCTTCTAATACTTTGATGTTTTTAGCTTATTCGTAAATAAAATTTTAATTTCAGAATAGATTAGTTTTACAGAAAAGTTGCAAAGTTAGTGCAGAGTTCCCAAGTACTCCAGTTTCCCCCATTAACAAATCTTATGGTATCTTTGCTATAACTAACGAACCAGTATTAATATATTATTAAATAAAGTCCGCCCTATTCTAGATTTCCTTAATATTTACCTAATGTCTTTCTCAAAGTGTTCCAAGAGCCCATCCAGGACACAGCATCCCATTTAGCTGTCATTTCTTCTCAGGCTCCTCTGGGATTTGACAGCTTGTGTCAGACTTCCCTTGTTTTTTTTTTTTTTTTAAGATTTTTTTTTTAATTTATTCATTTGACACACAGAGAGAGATTACAAGTAGGCAGAGAGGCAGGCAGAGAGGAGAGAGGAGGAAGCAGGCTCCCTGCTGAGCAGAGAGCCCAATGCGGGCCTTGATCCCAGGACCCTGGGATCATGACCTGAGCTGAAGGCAGCGTCCCTAACCCACTGAGCCACCCGGGCGCCCAGACTTCCCTTGTTTTTGATGACCCTGAGAGTTTGGAGGAATCAGCCATTTGGCACAAGGTCCTCACCTGGGATTTTCTGATGCTTTCACTTCATTAGCCTGGAGTAATGGCTTTTGGGGACAAAGACCACAGCAGTGGTAATGGGCCATTGTCATCACATCCTATCGAGGGTACATATATCAACAAGCCTGATCGCTGTTGACATTGACCTTCACTGCCAGGCTGGCATGGGGCTTGCAGGGCTTCTCCCGTATAAAGCAGATACTCTTCACCCCCCACCCCATGCTGTACTTCTTGGAAGGAAGTCACTCTGTGCAGCCAATATAGTTTCTTTTCTTTTCTCTTTTATTTTACACTTACATCATAGTCATTTTCCACAAATTCTAACTTATAGGAGGAATTAATCTTCCCTGGACCCGTATTTTTCCAAACATTTTGTTCATTACACCAATGTGAGGCATTTATGCGGCAAAGAAAAGATCAAAGCCATGATTCCAGGGACTATTTCTCTTAATATTTCCATGCACTCAAAACTAATGTCCTAATGAGGCCTTTAAATATGATCAGAGCCATTTCAATGAAAAACCTAAAAATCCTATGCAGCTGTAGGGGGAATAGAATTCTTTTGAATGCTTCTGTTTGTTTCAGGGAAATTTATCAGAAGAAACAGAATCAGTTTCATTTTCTCTGGGAAGTTTACCTTAAAAAGAAACTTGGGGGCGCCTGGGTGGCTCAGTGGGTTAAAGCCTCTGCTTTCGGCTCAGGTCATGATCTCAGGGTCCTGGGATCGAGGCCCGCATCGGGCTCCCTGCTCAGCAGGGAGCCTGCTTNCTCTGCCTGCCTCTCTGCCTCCTTGTGATCTCTCTCCCTCTGTGAAATAAAAAAATAAAATCTTTAAAAAAAAAAAAAAAAAAAAAAAGAAACTTGGATCTTATACATCATTTCTTCATGAATCTCCTAAATTCCCCAAAGGGAAGCACATTTGTAAATGCCGTATTTGTCCTTCTGACACAGACAGGGCTATTTTTAGACTAGGCAGACAAAATGGCAGAATGGTTTCTGCTTTGTATAGACTCCACAGCACACGGAGGCCTGTGACATTGTCATCTTGAGTCCCCATATGCCCACGTCATAGGAGCTGAAGCATCACGTTGCCCTAAAGACCATCCTGAGTTTTATGATATATTTGTCAGAACCAGAACTTGTTTGATGTTGAGATTTTGGATATGAGTAGTTATTATGAGAAAATATGACTCTTGCTTACCAAACAGCTCCAAGAATACACTGCAGAGGAAAAGGGGGCACTGCTCAAAGTAAGGATATTGTTTGAATGTTCTCTGTATGCAGGAGGCTCTGTACAGTCTGACGTCATGGCAATCTCTAAGTGACTGCCGCCTCCCTCCACTTACCCACCTTAGTGGATAAGAGTGTTCCAGAAAAGAACAGTGAGGCAATAGCCTTATCAGACAGAAAAACAACTTATAAAGACAAAGAGTTAAAATAATTATGTATCAGACAAGGTACAGACATGAAATAGAAATTCAAGAAAAAGACCCACATTCAAATGGGAACTGAACCCATAATCACAGCGGTGGCATTTCACAATGGCTGGGAAAAGGGAGCTATTTCCCAGTAGGTGCTGAGAGGTGATGGGGGAGGGGAAGAGCTGAACCTTCACCCTCCACACCTCCTCTCCTCCCCCCACCTCCCCTCAAGGTAAATTTCACCAGGCTCCAAGATTTTAACATGAAACAAGTAACTAAGAAAGTACCTGCTGCAGAAGGGATTAACATTGTAACAGCTCTGGAGTCGGAAAAGTATAAACATGCAACATTTCGAAGCCATACAATAAAAATGGGGTAATTTGTTTATCTTAAAAAACCCCCCACAACCTCAAGAGGCAAACGACAAATTTGGAAGGATGGCCACAACGTGTCTGACACTCAAAAAGACAATACCTTCAACGAACCCAGAACTTCTGCAAAAAGATGAAAGAGAAAGGTGAACCAAAACAAAAACATAAGAGACAATGAACTCAGGGAAAGATGCCTAACCTAACCGTCAGTCACTTCTCATTGCCTACACTAAACAAAGTGACAATTCCAGAGGTGAGAAGTTCAAAGCCACAGGGAAGGGGCACCTTCCTTAGGTTCGCTTGTCCAGCTTCTAGAAGCACGTGGTCCTCCTTCACGTACTCCTAATGGCGGCTGCGCCTTCAGGCGTCAAAACCTGGATCTGTGAGAAGAAGGGGGCCAGGCAGGGAAAAGGCAAAAGGTTTCTGCTCTGGAATCTCCCACTTTAAAAAGTTCTCATGGAGGCCCAGTTCTGCTTACATCTCATTTGCTGGCTGCATGGCGGCAATATGGGGAACTTACTCATTTTTAACTTTGCCTCCTAGAAAGTGCATCAATCCTAAGCAACCCACAAGGTGAACACATCCATTTAACCAGCATCCAGATCAAGGAACAGAGTGGGAACAGCCTCCTTGCAAGATCCCATGTGCTTCCTCCCGGTCACTAGAGAAGGTACTTATAATGGGTACATTCTCCTTGGGACAAGAGGGTTCGTCAAGAAAGAAAAAGAGAATAGAAGGAACCAGTCATCTGTCACAGCCATCATTTTCTAGATTCACCCAAAGGCACTCTGACTCTTAAGTCTTCTTCCCAAATTTTATACTCTCCGCCCAAGACACGTTCTGGTTCTTTGGGAGAGAATGGCTGGGACTTACACTTGCTGGGATTTTATATTGTGAGGCTGGGACCCAGAGAGAAAGCGGGCCCTAAGCAGGAACTTTCTGCAGCGGTAGACTCATAGGTTAATGCAGTGAACCCTTTGGGAGGGTGAGCTGGCCCCCAAGCGTGGAGAGACATGTGACTAGGGAGACAGTCCAGAGAACCATCAGGGACCCCATCCCATGAATGGGATGAAGATGGGGATAATTTGCAATTCTGTCTGTATCTTTTAGAAGTGAGAAGACCCTAAAGTAAATGTGCCCAAATCTTAGAAGTCAGAATTTATTCAGGATTACAGTATTTGTACTGGAGAGAGACCTCGTTACAAATACAGGCGACTTTCGCGGGGGCTCCCATCCTACTGAACACTGAAACATTCATCTTAGAGAAAGCCCAATCTCGGGAGGCCTCTGTCAGCACTCTAGCACCTTCACAAGCCCCGGGAACCCTACAAATGCAATAAATGTGAGGGCTTTCGGGAAAGCAGAGCTCATTCAACGTCAGAGAATTCACACTGGAGAAAAACCACATGCATGTAATGGATGCGGAAATGCTTTTAGACAGTGCTCACAGCTAATTAGACATCTGGGATTTCAGGGCAGGGAGGAGGTCCATAAGCATAACGGATGAGGAAGAACCTACAATCTGAGTTCCAGACTCAGACAATGCCGGCTAATTTAGTTGGGACTTGAGCCTGTCCTGTGTGATGAATATGGACAACCATCTAGGGGAAGTGTGGAGCGGACTGAACCTGAGATCATTCATCCTCAAGAGAAGCCCGGGGGCCTAACTGATGGGGAAAATCATGTGGGGACAGCGTAGCCCTTTCTCATCATTGCCAAGTTCACGGGAAAGACACTCTCATGTGGTACACACTGTGAGAGAGTGTTTAATCCGTAATCAGGCTAATTCATATTGAAGAAAAACCTTGATTACTGAGGAGGAGGAAAAGCCTTCAAGTTCTTTTCCTTATTGTATTTCAGAGAAACCTTCATGGTGTATGGGCCCTCTGTGGGGGTGCGGGAATTTGAAGCATTAATCACATCAAAGGAGGAAGCTACCCTTTTTGCTTCCTCCATCCCCTTTCATTCTTTTCTCTGATGAGGTCTGGAATTTTTTGTGTGTGTCTTTAATGACTGCTCTTCCTAATAGTGTCATTGCTTTTATAACTTTAGCATATAACACCTAGTAATTCTACTAGGTGTTCAGTACTTCTACTGAGTGAGTGAGATAAACAACGGGCAAATGTCAGGGGTTGGCCTGGTTTTGGCCTTTGGGGGCAGGACGTCTAAGATACGCAGGGTGCATCAGGGCTGCGCCCAGACGGGCGAGGCTTAGTGGCAGAGTCTGCTGGTAACTCATTCGTATTTGGGCCCCATTCATTTGATGAACTCCTACAGGCCACATGTCTCCATTACTGATGATGTGGGGATGGGAAATGGGCGGGTGAGACTTTTCTCAAGTTCTGAATGTGAGGAAATATTGGTAGGATGCATAAGGAGGATGCCAGTTTATCTCTGTCATGTACCTGAAACTAGAAATCGAAAGAGGAAGGGCTTAGAGTGCTTGAGATCAACGTCTCATTGCACAAGGGAAGGGAGGCCGACACATTTTCTTATGTTGTGCTGAAGAACCCCCCCCCCCCGTCCCCACTGCCTGGTCAAAGTTGGGGCAGAAGAAAGTTTAATCTAGTCCTTATCAACGGACGGCTTTCCCACCTCCCAAGCAAACGAGGACGATCCCCAGACTAGGATTTGAAGCTTCCATAAGACATCCTTGCCGCCCGCTATCTTTACCCTCCAGCTGAGGTAGAAGAGATTCGGATCTTGCGCATTGCTGGCTCCTGGCTTTGCTGAGAAAACAGGAAGAAATGGTGGAGAGGGAGAGGTGGAGAAGAGACAAAGAATGAAGAAGGTGGACACACCCACGTGCCGGCAATCGCCACAATTCAAGCCCTGTTTCTAAGAGGATCTCAAATGTCAGAAAGGCTGGCTGGAATGCTAACAAAAAGGCCTCGTTTTCCACCAGTTTGGTTCCAGTTGCCATAAACTCCTCCCAGCTAGTACTTGGCACTTTGAAATCCTGCTGTGGACCCTGGCCTCCCACAGAAGTGATCCAACCCACCCGCCACTTGTCCATTCCAGCTTGCTGCTCCTTCCGTGTGCTTTCCATGGCTTTCTGGCCCATGCTTAGGCTCTTTCCCTCTCCCCTCACTGCACTTGTTGGTCCCAAAATTCATCACTGAGCTCCATTTTAGAAGACTCATGCTCATGTATCTAGGACTTTCCTGAATCTGTCTTTCCTCATTTGAGTCCAACAGGCCCTGGGAGTTGGGACTAAGTGCTGGAATTGCTCTGTAGGCTGTGAGAATCTTGCCTTGCATTTCCTACCCCATAAGTTAAGATTTCCACTGTCTAAATTTGCGGTGATTTCCCATTTGGATGTAAACCAAGAGCCATGGGGCTCTAAGGAGTTGATGATGGACAGGTTCAGAGGAGTGCTATACTGGCTAAGAATGTCTTAGGCTTCAAATAGCAGAAATCTGCTTAGAAAATAAAGACTTTTAATTAATGTATCAGTAACACTGGTAGTAGGTGGTTCCAGGATAGGTATAGTGGCTCAACGATGTCATCCAAGACCCAGGCTCTTTGTGTCTGACTGCTGGGCCAACCTTGGTACGTTGGCTTCTTCCCTTCGTTTTGTTGCCTTATGGTCTCAAGATGGCTGCTACAGCTCTAAGCATCACATCCTCAAATGCCCATGTCCAAAGCAGGAAGAAGGGCCAAGCCTCTTCACCACCCTTCCTTTAATCAAAAAGCAAAATTCTTCCCAAAAGGTCCTCCAGCCCATTTCCTCCTAATTTTTATTGGCAGAACAAAGTCACATGGCCTCCTCTAAGCCAACTGACAGCTAAGGGAATAAGGAACAAGCTTGTTGCAGTGACTCACATGGGCCATTGAAGAGAGGTCATTAAGGAAGGACATGGAAGCACCAGACACGCAAGAGAAAAAGCCATTTTGGACATTTCCGTCCCATTTCAGTGGATGCCACGTGAAGAAGAGGGGACGGATCCCGCTGGCAGACAGAACCAAGGCCCCCACCCTATGTCATAGTCAGACCACCTTAGCCAAATCCAGCCACTTGGGCCTTTTGGGGTGAGGCCCAGACACAGTGGAGCAGAAAGAAATTGCTCCCACCTTGCTCTGCCTGACGGCCACTCACAGAACAGAGAGCAAAAACCACAGATTCTTATGTCTGCCATGACTCAAGACTCTCCCCAAATTCCCACAGCAGAAATTCCAGTGACTGCTGGGAGAGTAGGGAACCTGGTGGGCACAGGGGTCATCAGGAGGTTCAGCACCCACGCGACCTTGTCTCTCCGAAACCACTGTGGCTCTGACAGGCCAAGAATGGACTGTGCAAGCAGGACCATTTCAAGGTGGCCATACGACCGAGATGCTGCATGGACTGGGGATTCCGGCGACGCAAGGAAAATTCCCACAAGGGGAGAAGTGGCACCTTACAGCCCGAGTGACGGGCAGACCTGGATCTGAAGCCCTGCTCCTCCCCTTACTCGCTGCCCACCCTTGGGCAAGTTATTTAACCTCTCTAAACCTTATTTTCTTCATGTGAACATGAGGACAGGAACACGCTACTTCCTGGGGCTGCTGGGGTATTTGGCGGGGTGCTGCGCATGAAGCCCTTGGCCGTGGGCCCTAAGTACAGACTGGGCTGGTCCAAGCCTCACGCATGTGCTGAGCAGAATCTGCCACTCAGCGAGCATCCAAGAGCCTGGCGGGGCTGCTCTGGATGGGGGGGGGTACTCTACTGGTGTCCTCC